>BSBK01002576.1:895000-1220000 GCA_027943335.1 Chamaecyparis obtusa | reverse complement strand
TGTGGATCTCGCAAGCAAGTAACTACAACTCCATCCCTCAACCACATCAAGCACATCAAGAAGAAATATAAAAGCATACATGAACACCATACACATGCAAGTATGGGGTAAGTATAATCATCATTATAAATAACATTTCGAGACAAGTATAACATCATCATAAATAATAGCATATAATTGAGTCAATATAATCATCATAAACTTCCATTTATTAAAGATTCACCATGAAGTTACAAACATCTAAAAATCATAATAAAACTGAAATAACGAAGCACACATACAAGTGGCCTAAAAGAGTTTGGCAAGAAAACAAAAAAGAAAACTATGGAGGGGTACTACAGACTAGAATATCATGTCCATTTTGATATAGCAATTTGTATAAGCATCAAAACATAAACATTGTGATGACCCGAATACACCTTGCATTACAAACACATCAAAAAGTCAAGAGATCATTCTAAATCTAGTGTGAATTACTCGTAGTGACCCTTTATCGTTCACATCCTTAGGTAAGATCGCATTTCACAATAGGAGAAACAACTCACTCAAAAAATAGTTAGATCAAACTTCCTTGAATTTTCTGGTATCAATGGTTGAGGTACTCATGGCCATCCAATTTGAGATAGAGGCTCTTACAGATGGACACCATTTCAATCCAGAATTTCCAAAGTTGTTAGATTTTCACATACAAGAAGAAAACAAAGAAAATATTATGCCCGCAGTCATCACTCTATAAATCTTTTAAAGGACATCATCAAAGAGCTCAAAGGACACAATATGAAAAAATCTCAATGTGAATCAGTAAGCATACAAGGAGATAAAAGCATGAAAAGCACAGATTGTTTTCAGTTTCTCTTTGATGTTTGATTACATTGTTGTAGATGCAAATCCTTTCTAGAGATGAGACTGATTGAACTGACTCAGCTAAAGCTTCAAAGGATGTTGACTGGATATGGTACGTCTAAGATATATTGGAGACCATAGGATATGACATTGGTTGCCCCCCAAATTTTAAGCATTGATAGGATACAGATACTTTAGCTAATGGTGTACAAACTGACTTATTGAAAATAGGATTGCAGGAAACAAACCGGTAAATATGTACAAACTAAAGCAGGACTGAAAGCTAGGAAAGACCAAGATTGTGTTGATAGATGGATCATTTCAAACAAGTGGTGCTCATTTGCCAGGTTTTCACCATCTTGGTAGAGATTCTATTTTTGCTACCAAGGCACCTGTTTCCAGGTTTTCACCAAGGCACTTTTTCTTTTTCTCATTTTTTTGCTTTTTTTCATTTTTTCAATTTTTTTTGTTCTTTTGATATTTTTTACTTTTTTGGTGAATCATCAAGGTGCCTATTGCTAGGTTTTCACCAAGATGTTCATTTTTTTAGGACTTTTTCATAATTTTAAGATTTTTTCAGGACATTTTACCATAGACTGAATGCCTTAGGTGTAGAATTTCTTCAATGTTGATTGGTTCTCAAAGCTATTCTCCTTCAGTCGTTGAGAGTTGATAGGCACCAAAGCCAAAAGTAGCAGTGATAACAAAGGGACCCAGCCAGTTGGGTTCAAACTTCCCCTTGCGTTCTTGATGTGATTGATTTTTAGGATTCTCTCTCAAGACTAGATCACCAACCTGAAATTCTCTATGTCTGACTTTCTTGTTGTAACCTCTAGACATTCTTTTCTGATACACTCTGAGATGATCATACACTGCTTGTCTACGCTCATCTAGTAGTTCAAGTTCTTGCAACCTAGATACTTTGTATTCATCATCAGTTACTAGACCATGCATTCTGATTCTTAGTGATGGGATTTCAACCTCAATAGGCAATACCACTTTAGACCCATAAACTAAAGCAAAAGGTGTAGCCCCAGTAGGTGTTTTGATACTTGTTCTATAGGCCCAGAGAGCTAGATTGATCATGAGATGCCAGTCTCTTCCTATTTTATTAACTGTACGGTGCAAGATTTTCAATAGATTCTTATTAGAAGCCTATGCTTGTCCATTCCCTTGAGGATAGTAGATAGAAGACCAATGTTGTGTAATCTTGAATTTGGCACATAGATCATCTAGGTCTTTATTCTTGAATTGTCCACCATTATCTATGATTATAGAATGAGGGATCCCATATCTGCATATGATATAGTTCAGGATGAACATAGATATTTGTTTCCCAGTGGCTTGTGTCAAAGGGACTGCTTCTACCCATTTTGTAAAATAATATGTAGCTGTAATAATGTGGGTATGCCCATTAGAAGAATGGGGATGTATGGATCCTATAAGATCAAATGCCCATTGGTGAAAAGGCCATTGTGTGGTGAAGGGAATTAGATCTCTCCCTGGAGCATGACTTAAGTTCCCATGCACTTGGCACTTTTGACAGTTCTTAGCAAACTTGATAGACTCTTTCTCCATTTCAAGCCAATAGTACCCAGCCCTAATAAGTTTTTGAGCTAGTGTTAAACCGTTCGAGTGTGACCCACAAATACCATCATGGACTTCCTCTAACGCTCGTTGAGACTCTTTAGAGAATACAAATAAGGTATACATAAATAAAATGAACAAAAATGCAAACAAATAACATTGAGATACATGAAATGAAATATTTTTTGTATATTTTATTATTTTGACACATATAATGCAAGATTGAACTATTTTTCTAAATGCATGAAATAGGGTAAAGATATAATGTAAACACAAGTTAATGAAATGCATATGAATCAAATCTAGACATCCAAATAAAAATGTAAATATCAATAGTTAGGTTCACCAAAATTTAACATAATAAATGGGGATCATTGCAATGTAAGAAAAAGGGGGTGTTCATCCCATTTATTTTGCCACATTCAGAAGAAAGATGACCCACTAGGGTCAAGAAGGAACAAGCACTAGATGGGTACATTCATCCTTCACTTAATGAAAAATAGAAATGAGATAAATGATGGGGAGATATAATATTTGGGACCAAATGGGAAAAATATTGACTTTTAGCGAGCACAAACTGACAAAAATTTCATAGACTAATTTTGATGCCAAAAACTAAGCTTTGGAACAGTAACTAACTTGTAATTTCAATTTGGAGCTAAACAATAGGTACTTAGTTATTTGGGATGACTTAGTACTATAACTAATTCATATGGGATGACTTGGTCCCTATACTTCTAACCATTTTTAATTACAAACTATAGTCGAGATCCTACACTTTCCAAATCGAGTCCCAAAACTAGCACCACCTATTCCTACACATAGAAATGAGAGATTTGTTTTGTGTATAGAGGAGTTTTCCTCAAGTGAACCCCAGTTTGGAAATAAAATTAAAATTGAAATAATGAATACCTGAATTAAAAGAATGCTAGTACAAAGTAGAGGCTATATCTAAAACATAAAGTATCTTAGACCTTAATAGTGCATTGCTTCTTTGAGTGTGATTACAAATGGTGATGCAATAGCTTGACTCCACAAAAAAACCTAAAAAGAAATAATGAAATACATGCATTACATAATGATTGTTGTAATTTTCCACAATTCTTGATATGGAGAAGGAGATTGAATTGAATTATTGAATGTTTTTCAATGGATGGTTGTACTATGATCTTCTTCCTTGATTGTGATCTCCTCTATTTGGCTTCAATGAGTGATAGAATCTTGCTACAATGGAGAAGGTTGACATAAAAATTCCTTGGATGCTTTAAATTCCAATAACATAGATGCTTTCTTGAATTAAACATGTAATTATGATCTTTTATGATGTAGCTCGCTTGATTACCCAAATGACATGATGTGGGTTACTTATATACCCATCACAAACATTTTGGAGCTCAAAAGTTGAACAAAGTCGATGAGATTTTGAATTTCCTATTAGGAACAAGGCAGAACACAAAACTAAGAGCGGGGGTTGAATCATTTGTGTCCAAAAATAAAAAATTTAACCAACTCTTTAACCTTGAGACTCAGATCTGAATGATGAATATTAATGTAAGATCACAACACATCAATCAACACATAACACCAAGATTTTTTTACGTGGAAACCCTATTAGAGAAAAAACCATGGTGGGGATCAAACCTACAAGATGATGTACTCTATTAAAATAACTATACTATATTAGGAGTATTATAAAGGGTAATGCACATACATGCATTCAAGCACACACCTATATCTCACTTATAAAATACAAGGGATACAACCCAATGGAAGGATCACTACCTTATAGAAAGTATATGGACTACAATCCACAAGTCATGAATTGACTAATAACATCTATGTTATGCCAATACAATTTTAATGAATTACATAAAATATCTACCTCAATTACAGATTCCACTCATACCTCTTCACACAAGCTTACATACGCATACAACCCTCTCTCATACCTTCACAATTACAAATGATTACATCTTTTTATATATTTCATCAACTTTGAAGAAATAAACTAGGTAGGCATCAACCTTAACACCTCAATTACAAATATTTAATCAAATATAACTTAAACATTAATAAAATCCAAAACATGTCAGTAAAGACATAGTAAGGATCCAAATCTTTATCCTCAAACACACTCTAGACCCATAAATCACACCATGATCCATCACAACATGCTACACCATAATTTCAATCAAGAACAATAAGAACACCAATACACCACATGAAATTAACCAATTTTGATCACATAACTCAATGTGATCCAAAAAAAAAAATATGACACAATCTAGAAACATTAGTAAGTAATGGGAAATGTCATAGCAATTGCCAAAATAACTTTGTCTCAAAATTCACAATTATCTATGCATTGTTCATCAAGAAAACCAATCAGTAACCTCTGTCACTCAATAAAAATAGATTTCCAACATCTAAATCATGAACAACTTTACCTAAGGACACACATCCATGTCCTAAACTCACCACCAAGTTAGCAACTACAAAAATTGCATAACCAGACCATACTAATCCAAACATTGTCAAATTGTCTCTTCATGAACATCCAAAATACTAGTCTCTGATAAATCACATGTAACTCACTCAATGAACATGAAAACCTTTGAAAATTAACATAGGTCAACTAAAGACATCCCTAAAACCATCTATACATTTGCAACATCTGATCATCAATATAGTATCCATACCAAACAAATATCCTCACTGAACATACAAGGAACATTATCACAAACATTAGGAATATGTTGACATCAAAGAAAAAAAATCAATGTCAACACATATATGTATGATAATCCAAAAATATCCCCCTTTTGGCATTGATGACAACATATGATGTGAAAAATGATCAATGCACAAAGAAATTAAAACATCAATACCAATAGTACTACCAACAATATCCACAATATTATATTTCAAAGTCTATAAAAAATATTCTCCCCCTAAGAAAAATATCACTTCATAAACTAAATCATAGTATTTGTCACATTCCTATCTCTCCCAATTTGACATCAATGACAAAGGCACATATATGCACTAAGTCATAGAAGTTAGAAACATCACTAAATATCACTCCAAAAACTTGAATAACATACCTCATAAGACTAAATACTCCCCCTCAGTAGCACCCACCAAAAACATCAATCCAAATCAATAATAATCTTTGTAAGAATACTGGACTGATGCAAATCAATGCATCTCTAGCTCTGATTAGGAGGGGAAATCCCCCCAAGCTTACCTCAGAGATACTCAAAAGTATCCTTTGGCAAGGGTTTTGTAAAAATATCTACAATCTACTCTTTAGTAGACACATATTCCAATCTAACTTCCTTTTCACTAACCTTTTATAAGAAGTGATACTTGATAGATATATGCTTTATTTTTTAATGTAATGGTAGATTCTTTAAAATACTAATAGCACTTGAATTATCACAATAGATAGCAATTGTTTCATCAATGCTTACTCTGATATCTTTCAACATTTGTTTCATCCATACCACTTATGTACAATTAACAGTAAAAGAAACATACTTAGCCTCAATACTTGATTGTGATATACATTTTTTATTTTTACTTGACCATGAAACTAACCTCTTACCCAAGAAGAATTCTCCAATTCTTTTACTCTTTATTTCATCCACATTACCTGCCCAATCCACATTAATAAAAGAACTCAATGTAAAATCATTATCCTTACCATACCATAATTCATAGTCAATTTTTCTTTCAAGTATTTGAATATCCTTTTAACAACAACATGTTATTCTTTCAATTGTTCTTGAAATCTTGCAACAATGCAAATTGCATTCATAATGTTAGGTCTAGTTTGTGTCAAGTACAATAATCCATTGATCATAGATATGTACCTTATTTTATTTATCATATGGGAACCATCATCCTTTTTTAATTTGCAATCAGTATCCATTAGAGTGAAAATAGGTTTTGAATCTTCCATACCAAACCTCTTCAACAATTCTTTCACATACTTGGACTGAGATATGAAAATACCTTTTTATGATTTTATAATTTGCAGACTAAGAAAGAATTTCATCTCACCTATCATGGACATCTCAAACTCTTTTTACATCTCATCAAAAAATTCTTTACTCAACTTGTCTTTACCATAAAAAATGATATCATCAAAAAATACTTAAACAATCAAAATATTATCATGATCAATTGTAAAGTACAAGCTACTATCAATAGTAACTTTACTGAAACCAATTTTTAACAAATACTAATCTAATCTTACATACCATGCTCTAGGGGATTTTTTCAATCCATACAGTGCTTTCTTCAATCAGAAAACAATGTCATTCTAATCAATCAAGGGAAATCCATCACGTTACTCAACATAAACTTCCTCTTCTAAATCTCCATTCAAAAATGAAAATTCAATATCCATTTGATATACCTTAAAATATTTATAGGTATCATATGAAATAAACATCCTAATAGATTCAATTCTAGCAATAGGATCAAAAGTCTCCTCAAATTAAATATCTTCCATCTATGAGTATACCTTACAAACAAGTCTAGATTTATTCCTTACCACTTCACCATCTTCATTCAAATTGTTCCTACATTCTTGTCTTTAGGTCTAGGGACTAGGGTCCATGTCTTTCTCTTTTCAATCTATTCCAACTCTTATTCCATATCTTTAACCCAACTTTAATATTTTCATGCTTCATGAACATCTTTGGGTTCAACCTTAGATATCAAACACTCTATATCCATAAATCGTGCCATGATCCATTGCAACATGCTACACCATCATTTTTCCCAAGAACAATAAGAACACCAACATGCAACATTAAATTCACCAAGTTTGATCACATAACTCAGTGTGATCCAACAAAACAAATAGGACATGATCTAGAACAATTAGTAAGTAATGTGAGATGCCATAGAAATAATGAAAATAATTGTCTCATAATTCAAAATTATCTCTACATTTTTCATCAAGAACACGAATAAGAAACCTCTATCACTCAATAAAAATATCTTACCAACATCCAAATCATGAAAACCTCTAACTAAGGACACACATCCATGTCCTAAACTCGCCACCAAGTTAGCAAATAGAAATATTACGTAACCAAACCATACTGATCTAAACACTATCACATTATCTCTTCCTAAACATCCAAAATACTAGTCTCTGATAAATCACCTAAAACTCAATCAAATCAACATGTGAACCTCTGTAAATTGATACAAGTAAACTATAGACATAAATGATACCATTTGTATGTTCACAACATTTTATCTTTAATATAGTATTCATACCAAATGAATCTTCTCACTAAACATACCACGAACACTATCACAAGTAGTAGGAATATGTTTACATCAATGACAAAACATTAATTTCAACACATTTGTGTATGATAATTTAACAAATCCTACTCAATAGTTAAAACCTACTCCTAGTTTGAGTTTCAAATCAAAAATGGAGGACATAGTCATCTAGGACAACTTAGTTCTAGAACACAGTCATCAAGGAAAACTTAGTCCTTGGACATAGTTGTATGAGATAACTTAGTCCCAGGACATAGTCATCTAAGATTTCTTAGTTCTAGGACAAAGTCATTTGGGATGAATTGGTCCTACCAAAAATCCTCAAAATTTGGACCAAGGGTCCTAATTGTAGAGGGGGTGTAAGAATGGGAAGCAAAATTAGGGTTGGAGTACTAGAAATAAATGTGGGAGCCCATACATGCTAAAATGGGGCCCAACTAAATGAGGAATTACATAGTGATGCAATTCTAGGATGATATAGAAATATTATGTAGTGAATTCTCAAATGATCATAGACTCATGGATAAATTTTTTTCTAGAGAATTTAGAGGTAAGGCCTTGTAATGGTTTTATTATTTTCCCCCTTATTCCATTGATTATTTTTAAAAATTGGCCAATTATTTTATACAATAATTTTAAAATAATATTGGTCCTCAAATTTCTTTGACTAATTTGATTCATTGCAAGAAAGGACTCAAAGAGAAAGTGACTAATTTTATTGGTAGATGCAAATATTTGCATTCCCAAATATCTTATCATGTTCCTGATATGGATGTTCACAAAATTTTATTTTGTAGTTTGCAAAAAGATATTAGAGAAAACTTTTGTTTTGTGAGTTTACTTCCTTTACTCAATTGTGTGTAGTACTTCATAAGTATCATCTTCAAGTGAGCCAATTTGAGTCATCCACATCAATGGCTTTAGTTGATAAGAATGATTTCACTCAATAAGCATTCCAAAAGTTCCAAAATGAAAATAAAGCATTCATAAATATCAACAACAATTCTTCAAACCATGGTGATACACAAGTGGTAGCTACAACACCAAGTGTGGCTCCTTTGTCATCAATTTTTAGACCAAGTTGTAATTTTACTCTACTTTTTGAATATTTAAATAATGTATGCTTAATTTTATTAATACTAATATTTTGAAACTTCCTCCCATCAAACCTATTAACCCTTCCAAACCATTTCTAGTTTGTTATGATCCCAAATCCTTTTTCCAATATCACTGTAAAAAAAAATTATGATATTGAAACGTATTATAGGTTGAAACATCTTATCCAAGACTCTATGGTTTATAATACCATATTTTTTGAGGGTAGTAATAATAATGAGGGAAACAAATATGTTGCACCTCCTAATAAAATCTTGCAAATGTGTACAAATCCTTTACCTTCTCATTCCACCAATATTTTTAATCCTAGTAACCTTATGACCATGAAAACTAACAATATGTGTGAAGTGGCCAACAATTTTATTGACCTCATTGAGTAACCTAAACTAAACCCAAGCATAATCCTAAATTTTGCATTACCTTCAATCCTAAGAAAACTATTAAATCACCTAATGGAGCTATATACAATATTGCAAAGATTAATGAAAAGTTCTCCTAAGGAGTTGTTATTGATCTTGTGTGTGTCGTAAATGTTTTTATTGAATAACATCTCTTTATAAGATAGTTTCATCAAGAAACTTATGAAAAATAAAATCTGATGTAGTGATTAAGATGCATAATGTTTTTACTTTTCCTGCCATTGGTTTTATTACCATTCATGTTAAATATTTTAAGAAGCACTTTTATGTCACCTTTCTCTTTATTTCTACATCTGATCAATTCCAAGTGATACTAGGACATCTTTGGCTTACTTCTATGAAATTTATTCCTTCGACTATCCATAAGTGTTTGAAGTTCCCTCATAACGGAAAAATTATCATGCTTAATCATGGTATTCATAAGCCATTAACGATTCATGGAAACTTCACCTTTGACTTATTCTAGCATCAAACACCTCAACTATTACAACTTCAACAAGATGTTCCTATCCTATCAAAAATTCAAAAGCAACATGATATTGAAATTAAGAAAACCTAAGGATATTCCACCTCCACATCCTATACTTTGACTCCTTCCTACACCTTTAATTACTCCTATATATGCTTCAATTCCACCTCTTATATCTTACAAATTTCATCCTCTTCTACCTCTCTTTCTATTCCTCCTTTTAGAAAGGAAGAAAATAAGCCAATGTTGATTGGTAGATCAAACCTTCACAAATTTCAAGTTGAACCAAGAGAAGCTGCAATGCTAAATATCGATGCCAAAGACATCATAACAAGGTTTGTGAGAGTTTTTTGCAAAAAGTTTCCTACCCTAAGACACCCAAATCCTCTTTGATCCCATTTGAGAAACCTCTAACCAACCCAAGGGAGGAAGAAAATATTAACAAGATAAAGTTGTCTAAGAATGATGATTGTTCTTTTTTGCATTAAATATCCCATTGTTATTAATCTAGATGATGATACTGATGATAATGTTTTTGATGCTAACAATGTTGATGCTAATAATTTTGATTCTAATGATTCTAATGATATGTATGAGGTTGTCAAAATGAATCAGAAACTTTCTTCAAGATTTTCCAAAGCATTAATCCTAGCTCCTAGTGGAAAATAAAGTAGCTTATCATTAGAGCATGGTCCTTTTTTGGAACTCACAATAGCTTCATATATCATTCTTACTATTTCTCCTCTTATGTCTTTTCTACCATCCCTAAGTGATGTTAAGCAAGATTGGGAGGTAAATGATATACTTGACTAGCTTCTCTTGTGCAATAGACTCTTTTGTGTATTTTATTGTATGTGATTTGCCTCCCTCCTAATATTTTTCTTGATGTTGTATTTTTATTATGTTAATATATCTTTAGATGACCCTTTTTTCTCTATTTTCACAAGGTAATAAAGGGACCAAATATTTTGTGATATTATTCTATTTGTATCTTATTCATTCTATATGTCATATCTATGTTATGTTGTACATGTGAAAAATTATTGTAAATGTGCATTGTGTTGTCTACTTGGGGATGATGGAAATAATTGAGATCTATCTCTTCTTTTTTATCTCTACCATGTTGACCCAAAAATAATTTATGTTCATCTTATGTTTTCTTCTTCCATTGTGCTTGTAGTTCCACTACCTTTGGGAGATGAGGTCAATTCAAGGAAATTATACCTGATATACATGTGTTATCAAATGCATATATAGATCCCAATTATTGGATCCCTTATGTTCCCTCTCCTTTTCATGTGCTATATTATCCTTGATTTTTTCCTTTCCTAGGGGCATATCATAGTGGCAACATACTTGTCTTTTGGATGTATGTATGCTACCTTCAAGATATTGCTCGCAATTAGCTGTATGCAATCAATTTAATGTGGGGGAATAAAATCAACTATTTGTTACACTTTATGCACACACCACAATTAATTTTTGTACTCATTATTTTCAAGTTACTTAGAAAATTGTGTCTTTTCGTTTGTAATCTTCTCTTGGTAGATTTCCATGCATACAATGCTTTGCTTGGTTATCCTTTGCCCCCTATTCTAGTATAGATCCTTGTATTCAATGCTTTTCTTGATTATCCTTTATGTGATTTGATAACCATAACACAAATTTCTACACTATTCAATTATCCTTTACACTAATGTCATTGCATGACTCATAGTGAGCTTGACCTTACTAGGCCAATACACTCGTGCCTTTCTGCAATCATCATTTTCATGTTTTTCTCCTTTTGTTTTGTTATTAGATTGATAAGTTATTAAGTCACTTGAGGGATTATTTTTCTTGTAGTGTTGTAAATTGTATCCCTATATGACTTCTTTCTCACTTAGATCCTATTTTAGTATCTTAATCTTCTATTTTTGTTATGCTTGATCCAACCTTGATTCCACTTATTCTACCACAATTATACCTATGTTCTTAGAATTTTCTCCTAAATTAGGACCCCTTGTCCCAATTTAGGACCACATAGGTGGGAATGGTAAGTTTTAGGGTTTAGGGTTTAGGGTTTTGGGTAGCTTAAATTTCAGGCTGGAATGGAATTTTGATTACAACAAAATTACAAACTAAAATCCTACTGCTAACCTCCAAGGCTAATTCCTCCTCTCTTCCCTCTAAAAAATATCATAAGACTTTATATATAGAGCTTCACAACACATAAGTCATCCAATAAGACCACATTCTCTAAGAATGAAGAAATTTATTTTATAACAAATAGGTCTACACCTAAATCATAAGGAACATCTCTAGAAGGATCTAAAATGAAGTGAGATCATACAAGGAGGTCAATATCAAATGTAATATTATTTAAAAATGCACCAATTAGATCCACACGCCATGATAGAGCTTTGCAAGATCCAACAACTCAGGTTAATCCATAAGTCGTGAAGAAAAAATATAGGTCTGAACAAAACTTAAGAAATCTCCACCAAGAAAGAATGGATCACGATGCAAACCTAGCCATAGATTCAACATGACATCCAAAACACAACATTAGGATCACATGAGATAAGAAGCCAACAAGAAGATTTCCAACTAAACCACTAAAACTGAACAACAAGAAAAAAAATTAAAAGGAAATATTTATGGGTGATGCAAGATTTCCAAGAACCCAAGATGCTTCCGCATCATCAACCCACATGTTGACTATCAAATGAATCAAACAAAAATGAAACTTTACTTGTATCTGCACATTTGAACAAACTTTCTAAAAAAACCATGAGTTTCAGATTTGTTCTTTGCTTTCCTCTAATACATATGGTAATTGTAATTTGATATAATGTCTTCTCATTGGGAATTTATCAAATTGAAGAAGTCAATCCCATGGCTTGTGTGGGAGAATTTCATTGACATTCATGAATAATGAAAATTCCTTTCAAAATATACAATGTTTTATGGTTCTTATTTTTTGTGAACTATTGTATCTAGCTGTGATTCTTTTATGGCATTTCTTTTCTTGGAAAAACACTCATTAATAACATACATGTACCCTTAAAACTATAAAACTTAACCAGCTCCACTTGATTGAGCTAGAAAATAAAAATAGGGTAATAATAGGTGTATGCACCCTAAAATGGTCGCCTAGACTTTGGGCCCCATTTATTCAATTTATCAATCCTGAATCATTTTGATCAATAATCAATATTTTCAACATTATCAATCTCTTGATCAAATCCTAATTTCGATCATATATTAGATTTTTATCCTTGGGCTAACCATTTATCCTAAGTCTTTATTTAATTAAAAGAAATATTTCCTCCCCTTTCAATTAAATAAAAAGCCCACCTTTCCTCTTATCCTAAGTTGCACAAATAAAACATTATTCCTATTTTATAAAAAGGAAAAAAGCACTTTTGTCTCACATGAGGCTCAAAAGTCAACACTTCACTCTCATTGGAGGATGTTTGTGCACATGGATTGCTCCTCTTTCAAGCTCCACCGCTGATTAAGACTTTTTGCCTCTTAATCTCCATGGTCCATTTCACCTCATTTCTTATAAAAGGAGAGCTCTCTCCTTCATTTGCATATCCATCTTTTATGCTAATGTTATGCTGCAGGTTTTCTAGGTACATTTGGAGCTTTTGAAGACATTGAAGACTTGTTGCTTTCATCATTTAGTTGCATATTTGCTTTCATAGTTGCATAATCATGGCATCCATAGTATAGATTTCTTTTTTATGCAATAGAATAGATCTCACATAGTCTAAATAGGAGGTATTGTAATCCATTGCTATTTCCTTTCATAGCTTAGTTTGCACTTCATTTGATAGATTAGTCTTGCACATTCATACTAGTTGCATTTGCATTGCATTTCCATTTAGATTCTTGGAGATATTGGCATTGTTGCCCTTGTCTTCACTTGAATCTCTCATTGTGTGGTTGACTAGCAAGGTCACAAGCTTGTAGCTCTAGCTGAGAGTAAAAACTCATAGTCCCTTGCAACTCCATGCATAGAGAACTATGAGCCGCTTTGTGAGGCCTCATTCTTGAGCAACCTTGCAAGTAATGGTTCATAGAAGTGCATATTTTAATGTGTACATTTCTGGCGCCCACCGTGGGGCAGAGTAGATAGCTTTGTCCTTTTATTTGATGCATTTTTGGTCATTTTCGGATTAATTTTTGGAAAAATCTGCGTCTCTGGTGTTCTGTCTCAGATTATCGCGCGACACTTCTCAGAAATATCGCACGATATACTTCCTGTCTTGGCGCGATACTTCACTCGGAAAAAGTATCGCACGCATATAGTGAAGTCTATCACCTGTCATTGGGCGAAGTATCGCCTAGCATCGTGCGAAGTATCGCTCGACTGGGGAAGTATCGCCCGACTATAGGAAACTGTATCGCGCGATACTGTTGGAAACTGAGAAACATCGCCTGGTCTGGAAGAGACTTGCGCTTTCAGTTTTTTTTGTCCGAATTCGACTATTTTAGCTTGCTGTTTTGTTTTACTTTGTTTAAATAGGTCTAACCTGCATTTTTTAGCTTAAATCCATTAGATTATTGCACATTTACATTTGGATTTTGATTTTGCTAACATTGTGGGCCTAACAAGTTGTGTTTGTAGGTGCTCTCCTTTGCTTAAAAATTGCTAAAAACGCATGTCAAAGAGGGCTACTAACAATTTTTGCAGGGCTGCCCAAGCATAAAAACAAAAAAAATTCTTGCTTGTTTATTTGCTTTCCTTTCAAGTGTGGCATTCACTAATTTTATTAGGAATCTTAATACCTTGTGAAAGGGATCTTGAGGTGGTAGGAGAAGTATGCTCTTCACCTTTAGGTGAATCAGAAAATCTTGACCCATCTTAAGGTTTTGGAAGCAAGGGGGTAATTGGTCTCTTTGCTTGGTGTGTTTGGGAAAGATTCTTGAGATAGGGGAGTATGCTCTTCACCCTTGTGGTGAATCAAAAACCTTGACCCTCAAGATTTGATCCATTTTGTTTAGTTTAGGAATCCTTTAGAGGGCCTGCTCTTGAGCAATCAAGAGGAACGACTCAAGTGGGGACAACCTTGTCATCATTTTCCTTGGTGGCAAGTGATTCCAACTCACTATAATCTCAAGGCTATCAAGGACACCAAAAACCTTGATAGACATAACACTTGTCTTCATTTGATGTGAGTAGCTCATGGGATTGCGACCATGAGGAAAACATTGAACAAGAATGCTTAAGGTACTCTTGAGGCCGCGAGGTCCTAGTCCTTTATGAGGAGCAAAAGGGGTGTTGTGAACGGAAATCCTTATTAAGAACCATTAGATAGAAGCCACCCTCTTTTAGCCACTTATCTTCTTAGTGCAAAGATTGATCCAAGTGGTTTACCCGGATCACCTTAAGATACTCACCATATGTGTCCCTTTGGTTGTGTCATTTTGACATTTCCATGACAAAGCCAATATCTCTTGTGGGCAACCACTTGGTGTGAGGCAAGGGGGCATCAAGTTGTGGGCTAAGTTGGTAAGTATTGAGCCTTGTCTTGTAGGTAGTAATTGCTTGAATTGTCTTCGATTGTGTGATACCAGTGTAAACGTTCTCAACATACAAACAATCGGTAGCATTCATAGGGTGCTTTTTTCAATTTTGATATCACAAGTGTTTGCCTTGGCAAGGTTGCTTTTGCCCTTGTTTCAAGTGTTTGAAGACATGTTTGATCCCTTGCTGTTTGCAAACCTACCGAAATTCTGCTGATACCGTGACTGAAATCGAAGACATCAACCCTCAGACTGAAAATTTTGACCAAACAGACCCAAAAATGCAAATTTCACACAATTCTGGTCAAGAGTTGAATAATTCTGCAACAGTATCGTGCCCTGTAAGGCGAAGTATCGTGTGATACTTCGCACATGCTATAAATATCGCCCCCTTTGAAGAGAAATATCGCGCGATAGTTCACCCCTGACGGACTATCGCCCTGCCTACCTGGAGTATATCACCTGCTAGTGTTAAGAAGTATCACCTGTCTTAGGGCGAAGTATCGCACGGGTATAGGTTTATCGCCCCAGTAGCCTGGAGTATATCGCCTGGTTCATTTTTGTCGTGCTTAAATTTTGGTCAGTTTCAGTTGCTGTCAATTAGGCCAGGTCTTAGAACAGGCTTCTCACCCTGACGTTTGAGATCTGTCTTGACTCCAAATCTCTGGTTCTTAGTTCTCCGGGATAGCATCATTTGATTTACAAAGTCACTTTGGAATAATTGTCAAGTTAGAAATCCATTCTTGGTGCCAAGGTTCATCTTTAAAATTGTTAGCTATATTCTGGGAAAATTTCAGTTCTCTTATTGTCCAAATCGCTTTCATTTTCAATTATCTTTTGGCCTAGTCCAACCTCCTGATTCAAAAGTGCAAGGGTAGTCACCCTTTGATTTGAAGCACCTCTTTGACAGTGTTGGTAAAGCCCCCTTTCTTTTCTTTTTTTCATCTTTCTTTGGACAATAGAGGATTTCGATTATCCTAGTTTGGTGTTGACACTTTGAAAGGTCACCTTATCATTGAGAATATCTCTCTTTCATGTCAGTTATGACAAGGTACCAAGTTAATCAAGGGAAGTGACCCCCTGTTGCCTTTAGCCAGTTACCACCTATCAAGACCCGTCGACAACCTAAGGGAAAAGGACCCCTTTTTGACCAATCTCCTAAGAGTGAATCTGAGGTTTGTTTCAATCCGGGAGCTAACCCTAGTGAAGTGAGCACCTCTTTCATACCACTTTCATCAAGTATGGACATGAGTTACACTTTCACCCGACAACAAAGAGAAGCCATGAATCAAACTCTCGAGGATATCTTTCAACGACACAGAAGAGAGTATGGTGGTTCTTCTCATGCTAGTCCACCCGGGTCACCTCCTAACAACGCGAGGTATTTTGATGCTCATCAATGAGCCGAAAGACAGCATAAGTCAGCCCCTCAGATTCAGGGTCACAACACGAAGACCAGAACAATGAATCTAGTGATCACCATATCAACGCATCTAATGCAATAAGGCATTCAAGACAAACCTCCCCACTTAAGAACACTTCTCGATATGCAAATACAAGATTAAGAAGCATTGAGAGAGAGAAGCAAGCCTACTTAGATGAACAGGCTGCAAAAAAGGAAAAATTCCGACAACTAGAGGAAGAGGAACGTGCATTGTTGGATATACAGAAAAGAGTCGCCCAAGAAGAAGAAGATAGACTCTATGCACAACAACTCCAAATTCGATCTAACGGGAGGGGAGCCAATAGTGGGATCAACTCGCCCCCATCTACCCCTTCCCCTAGCCCTTGAAGAAGATCAAAGACACCCTCATGATCCCCAAGTCCTAGAGGAAGAAGGACTTCAAGATATGACCATCATAGGAGACAATCGTCTCATAGACATTCAAAGCAACCCTCCCAACGAGCACATCATGGCTCACAACATGGAGGCAGTTATGCTAAATCTGATCATATGGACTTCATGACTATGCAACAAGAACCATCCTTTCAAGCCTATGTGGAGCAATACGTGGAACAAAACAAAGACCAATTTTTGGAAAGTCTTATCAACAAAGGCGCTAAAGTTCCATATAACTTTGATGTTCACCAAAAAATCAAGAAACAGAATCCTTCAACTGATGAGTTAATCTTACAAATGCAAAAGGATATAGACAGAATGAAGGCTCCCAAGAGTACATTTCATTTGGACTCCATATGTCCTAATCCCATTGACAAAAGTGTGGTGATGGTAGAATTCCCTAAGAAAGTTGAATTCCCAACATACGATAAATATGATGGCACGGGTGACCCTCATGACCATGTTCGACAATTCTACATAATGAGCTTTTCCTTTCACCACGAAGACTCCTACTTGCTGAGATTATTCCCAAGGAGTTTAAAAGGTCAAGCCATGGAGTGGTTCACCAACCTTTCCCCTCCAGTAAGGACATTTAGAGAACTTGTCCAAAGATTTGTGCAACATTTTGCTTACAATTTATCTAGGTCGGTCACCATGCTTGATTTGTGTAAACTTAAGCAAAATCAAGGGGAATCTTTTGTCACCTTTTTGCAACGATGGAGGCGATTGTGTTCGAAATACCCAAGGACAATCCCTGAAGAAGAGAGAATTGATATCATTGTGAACAATCTAATACCAGAACTCAAATATGAAGTCAAGAAAATCCCATTTAATTCCTTTGATACTATGATAGAGGTGGCATGTCGCATTGAGGATGTCCTAAAAGAACAAGGAATTTTGGCTAAACCAACAAATAACAACAATAGCCAAAATAACAATACTAATGGTAACAAGGACAAAAAGAACTCTTATTGGAACAAAAATAAGCAAGTCGTCAACGACGGAGTTGTTGATTCATCTTAGGTAAAAAATGAAGGAGTTCTTAATCTCTCTCATGCAGTTCAAGCTATGAAGTTGCAAACATCGTCAACGCAACAAGACAAACCTCAGTATCAAAAGAGATCTAAAACGGAGAAAAGACAATTCACTAAATTGGGAGAATCCTATGCAGATGTTTTTAAGACACTAGTCGCTCATAATCTGGCGCACCCACAGGATCCTACAAAACATCGAATACCAGATCCTTTACCTCATTGGTGGGATGCTAAGGCTTTTTGCGTTTTCCATAATGGGATTGGACACGACATAGAAAATTGTTTTAAACTCAAGCATCTTGTCCAAGACCTTATTGAGAAAGGACAATTACAAGTGGATGGGTTAACTACTAATGCAGACCATAAAGCCTTTAAAGAGCCCTTGCCTAAATATGAAAAAGGAGAGAATTCTAGCAGTAAGAATGGCAAGGCGGCTATTAACTATACATACACACATGCTGATAATGTGATTAACATGCTTGAAGTGGCTAACGATAATATCAACATGGTGAGAAAGAAAGATCCTCATGGACATAATGTGGACTCAGTTCGTATGACTAATGAAAGACCCGCTGTGGTGATAAGAGGTCCTCACTCACAAAGAATGCCCCAGTCCCTCAATGCGGTCACTAGGGGTCAGGCCCAAACACCCATTATCATCAAAGGTCCTAGCACTAGCAAGTCTAAACAGCCCGTGTCCAAAGGTGCTCCTCCAAAATCTGTCGTTGGTCCTGATTCCAATTATAACCTTATTGACCAACTACAACATACACCCGCTCAGATATCCATTTTTGAGCTTTTAGAATTATCTCCTAAGCACAAGCGCATCCTCGAGGATGCTTTGCGAGCAGCCAATGTCCCTAATAACTTAGATATCGACCAATTCCAAAACATGGTCAACCATTTGGCTAGCCCTCATTTCCTCACCTTCTCAGAAGAAGATGACAAATCCATTAGTCACCCACATAATTTGGCCTTACACATCGAGGTCATGATTCATAAAACCCGTGTTAGGCGTGTACTGATAGACGGGGGTGCAGGGCTCAATATTTGTACTCTGAGTTTGTTGCTAGCTCTAGGGTATTCCGAGAACGTCATTGACACAAAGAAAAGAATCACAATCAAAGCATATGACGAAGCAGAAAGAAGTTCTAAGGGATTGGCTGTTTTGCCTATTCGTATTGGTCCTATAGAAAGAGACATATTATTCCAAATTGTTGATGTTGGACCTCTCGCCTACAACATTTTGCTAGGTAGGCCATGGATTCATGAAATGCAGGCAGTCCCATCGACATATCACCAGTGTGTTAAGTTCCCCCATAATGGTGTAGAAATTTGCATCCCGAGAGACAGTGCTCTATCAGTTAATAACATTTCTGCAGGATCACATGTACCTTTGAATAGAGAAGCTGACAGTCCTAGTAGTTCACTTGAACAATGCAAGCAGAAATTCAAGACCATGGACCTTGGGATGGGAGATTATAAGATTGATTCTTTTACAAAAATGCCAGTCTCTCCTAGGTCTTATGGGAGACCCTCCCCAAATGTGAAGCCTTCGTCATCAGCAATGATGTTATTTGGGAAATTTATTGAGTCTTCGGTCCCCATTCAAGAAGAGAAAGAGGAAGTTGCTGTAAGGAACTGGATATATCACGAAGAGAAATACAAACATAATGAGAATTTTGCTCCTTCACCTGAAACTTATGGGAAAGGATATACACTGGTTAAAAATATGGGATATCCGAGATTTGGTCCCCTTAGTCATAGGCTGGACGCTAAAGCTGAGCCTCTTGATCATGCTCTTTTTGGATGCAAAAATAAGTCCACGATTGGCTTAGGTTTTGACAATAAGAAGCAGAAAGGTATCCCTGTCCCAGCTGCAACGGACAGTGATAGTGATGCAGATTATACACCCGATCTCTCCAACCAACAAGATGTGTCTGATGATTGGGTACCCTCAACGAATCTCCTTTGGGGAGATTCCACAGATTTGATGCTTAATAGTCCTACTATCCCAGCTACGACGGATAGTGATTGTGTGACTTCTAGATCGACAAAGGAAAGTGTTACTGTCCTAGCTGCGATGGATAGTACCAATACTAGCACTAGAGAGGGGGAAAACCTTCCTAACCTTGAGGCTTCTACATCACGAGGCCTAAATGATGACTCAGAGATAGACTCCCATGAATATGAATGGGATTCGCTTTCAGACGCAACAATTGATCTAGATGTGGATATTATCCATACTATAGTACCCAACCCGATGCAACTAACGATCCTAGTGTCAGACTAGAGGATTTCCCTCCTCACATCGCCTTAGTAGACGATGCTTCGTTTGATAGGATGAGCCCCAATTCAGGTATTTTAGGAGAAGACTTGATGAGCTCCGATTATATGGTCACCAGAGATGACACCTTTCGCATTAACAACATCGAACCTACCATTGACTTGCCCCTTGTTCACTTTGACCTGATTGACTGGCCCCAGCGCCACCACGAGCCCACATTTCTCACATTTCGCAATGATTACGAAATTGCTTGCTATCTGAATGCTCTCGAACCCGTGGCTTCTTCCACCAGTGAACCAACAACCAGCATGACGGAACCTGATATTAAGTACCTCAGTCTCAAAACAAAAGAGAAAAAGAAAAATAGGTCTGATGGCGAAAACCACTTTATGGCGGTGTCAGAACCAAAAATAGTAAAAAGAAATGACACATCCAAAGGTGAAAACCTCTTTGAGGCACCTAAGGATGGGGTACTTAATAACTTGCCGAGTTATTTCCAGGATAGGTCATCAATATTGATTGAACCAACAAAGCCGGTCAATCTAAACACAGAAGAAAATCCTCAGATAGTCCATCTTGCTCAGTCTTTATCAGAGGAAGAGACCAAGGCATATGTACAGTTTTTACAGAAAAAGAAAATTAATTTTGCATGGACCTACTCAGACATGCCAGGGCTTGACACAAATCTCATAATGCATCACTTATCTATAGCTCCAGGAGTCAAGCCAGTCAAACAGAGACTAAGAAAAATGCATCCACATATAGCTCTACTTGTCAAAGGAGAATTAGAAAAGCTTTTGAAAGCTGGATTTATTAGAGCCATCGATTACGCAGAATGGATCTCAAACATAGTACCGGTCTCCAAACATGATGGGTCCATTCGTGTCTGCACAGATTTTAGAGATCTAAACAAAGCCTGCCCAAAGGATGACTTTCCACTTCCAAACATTGACATGATAGTGGACATGACAGCGGGCTATGACATATATTCCCTAATGGATGGTTTCTCGGGGTATAATCAAATCAAAATAGCTCCTGAAGACCAAGAGAAAACAGCATTCACATGTGCATGGGGAACCTACTGTTGGAACATCATGCCATTCGGGTTAAAGAATGCAGGAGCAACCTACCAAAGAGCTATGACAACTATCTTTCATGATATGATGCACAAAAATATGGAAGATTATGTGGATGATACCCTGGCAAAATCAAGAAAAAGGGACACACACCTCAATGATCTGGAAGTAATTCTAGATCGTATGGAACAATTTCAACTCAGACTGAATCCAAAGAAGTGCGCATTTGGCGTCACCTCAGGCAAACTTTTAGGATTCATAATATCAGCAAAAGGTATCGAGGTTGATCCCGAAAAAGTCCAAGCAATCCTAGTTATGCCACCTCCTCGAAATATCAGCCAAATGAGAAGTCTTCAAGGACATCTTCAATCAATTAGGAGGTTTATTTCTCAGCTTGCAGATAGAGCCCAACCCTTCAACAAAACATTGCATAAGGGTGCTTCTTGTGTTTGGAACGAGGATTGTCAAAAGAGCCTAGATCAGATCAAACAATACTTGGCTAATCCTCCGATCTTAATGCCTCCTATTCCAGGGAAACCATTGCTTCTATATATCTCAGCTACAGACACTTCCCTGGGGGCATTATTGGCTCAAACAGATGATACTGGGAAAGAACGGGCCATCTACTATATCAGCCGTACTCTAGTCTCTTATGAGATCAATTACAATAATATTGAGAAGTCTTGTCTCGCGGTGGTGTTTGCTTCTCAAAAGTTGCGCCACTACATGCTTGCTCATACCATACACTTGATTGCCAAAATTGACCCCCTTAAATACTTGCTTGGTAAGGCTGCCCTGACGGGTAGACTTGCTAAATGGATGATGGTCCTCACTGAATGTGACATAGAGTACGTTGAAAGGAAGGCAATAAAAGGGCAAGCTATTGCTGACCAATTAGCTGATTTTCCAATCCAGGATAGTATGCCAGTCCAAGTGGAATTCCCAGATGAACACATCTTATATACCACTACTCGCACTTGGACAATGTTCTTTGATGGCTCCCGCATGCAAAATGGATCAGGTGCTGGAGTGTTATTTGTTTCTCCACATGGGTACAACATTCCGAAGTCTTATAAACTATTATTCCCATGCACCAATAATATTGCAGAATATGAAGCTTTAACTAATGGCTTGAAAATGGCTATAGAATGGAATATCACAGAATTACATGTCTTTGGGGATTCTCAGCTAATCATCAACCAAGTCAATGAAGAGTATCAAACCAAGGATGACAAATTGATACCCTATAAAAAGATGGTTGATTCTTTGAAACGCTATTTCACCTTTGTGACGTTTCAACAAATCCCTAGGATAGAGAACAAAGCTGCAGACGCCATGGCCACATTAGCTTCACTTCTTCAGTTGGAGACACATGAATCCAGATTTGAATTCCTGGTGGAAGAGCTACACCATCCCATCTTTGACTCATCTGAAAGCCGTGTCATTTGTGCCATTATCACACACGAGTCTTCCCGATATGGTGCTATCTATTCATATCTTCGTGATGGCATCATCCCTGACATATTCACCCACTCCGAATGCCGAAACCTCATCCGTAACACCTCTCGCCACACCCTCATCTCTGGTGACTTATATAGAAGGGGTTTAGATGGGACACTCCTTAGGTGCTTGGAAAAGGAGGAATCCAACCAAGCGTTAGCTGACATCCACGAGGGCATTTGTGGTGGGCATTCTAATGGTCTGGCCATGGCCCGAAGGTTGCTTAGGGCGGGATATTATTGGCCCACAATGCAGATAGACGCAGTCACCTTTGCTAAGTCATGTGAAAAATGTCAGAAACACGACAACCTGATTCATGCTCCGGGTAGGGAGCTGATTCCTTCTATCTCTCATTGGCCATTTCAGCGCTGGGCCTTTGATCTGGTTGGGCAAATTCACCCCAACTCATCAGGCGGACACAAGTTCATTATTACTGCCACTGACTACTTCACAAAATGGGTGGAGGCCGTACCACTTTCTGTTGCTTCAGGAAGGACCATTTCTTTGTTCATCTTGAACCATATCATTTGCCGAGTGCCTTCTGAGATCATTACTGACAATGGAGGTCAATTTAAGAATAAAGACCTAAAGCACCTATGTAAAAAGTTTAAAATCAAGCAACATTGGTCCTCCATATATTTCCCACAAGGAAACGGACAGGCAGAAGCTTCTAACAAAACCATTCTTAAGATTCTTCATAGAACAGTACACAAGAATGGTAGGGATTGGCACTTACAAATCAATCCAGCACTATGGGCTTACCGAACAAGTATTCGCACACCTACAAGAGCCACTCCTTTCTCTCTCACCTATGGCGCTGAAGCAATATTACCTTTAGAAGTCGAGATACCATCCCTCAGAGTCTCACTCAAAGGTTTGATTACAGATGAGGATTACCGCGCCATGAGGTTGCAGGAACTAGAACTTCTAGATGAGAAGCGTAAGGCTTCTTTTGATCATATGAGAGCGTATCAGAAGCGTATGTCCAAGGCATTCAACAAGAAGGTTCGCCCTAGAGAATTTCAAATAGGTGATCTTGTTTTACGAGAAAACCCTAAGAACCAACAAAACAGAGAGCAAAAGGGCAAGTTTGAACCTAACTGGCTTGGACCATATGCCATCACAGCTGCTTTTGGTACTGGTGCGTATTTACTGTCAGATCCTGATGGAGAGCAGCTCCCTGATCCCATCAACATTGTGCACCTTAAGAAGTTCTATCCTTGATGCCCGTTCTGTCTGGGGGCATCTTTTGTATATATCTTATTGATCCTGAAAAAATTCCAAAAAAATTGATATATGATGCTGAAAAAATCCTAAAAAGCATAAAAAGTCCTGAAAAAAATACAAAAAAATCACAATATTCAAAAAATCAAAAAAATAGAAAAAGTGCCTTGGTGAAAACCTAGCAATAGGCGCCTTGGTAGCAAAAATCCAAAAAAATGAAAAAATGAAAAAAGAATCCAAGTGGTGAAAACCTGGAAACAGGCGCTACTTGAGGCCTTTGCATTCCTATTTATTAGCATGCGTCCT
Source organism: Chamaecyparis obtusa (assembly GCA_027943335.1). Taxonomy (NCBI): domain Eukaryota; kingdom Viridiplantae; phylum Streptophyta; class Pinopsida; order Cupressales; family Cupressaceae; genus Chamaecyparis; species Chamaecyparis obtusa. The sequence continues at coordinate 1,195,472 of BSBK01002576.1, read as the reverse complement.
TGACCCCTAGCCACTTTCCATCATGCCTTGACCTTATTTGACTTGGTCTGGAATTGGTCTTTATCTTTGTCTAGGGGGCATAACTGTTAGCATTGGTCCTTTAGGTGCGTTTGTCTCTTGGGGCATTTCACAATAGGTGTTTTTCAACACCACCCCAAACAGTGTTTTTCAACACTACCCTTGCGTCGAGTGTTTCTTAACACTTATCAGATGTCTTACCCAATAGTCTAAGTATGATACGATATTTCTCATTGACAGATGTGATAACCAGAGTCTGACTCTATGACCAACACACACGCACTTAAACAATCAACTCGCTTGAGATATGTTGACTTTATTTTTCTTTGTGTGCTGTCTATGAGGATTTCTTTGATGAGTGGTCTCTCCCTGAGAAGTTTTCGATGATGCATAGCTAGAAGACTAAGGGAATGAGAACATGTTTTCTTTCTTTATCTGCTTGTGGGTATATTTTGTTGATCCTAACTGTCATGAGCATTTATGCTGGTCCTACTTGACACTATGGATTGACAAGGTATTATCCTTGACTGTTTTGCGAGTGCATGCTTCTAGCTATCCTGACTTTCATGTGTCTTGATACAAGCATAATCTCGCTATATCAAACTTAGGTGATCTCACTGCATTAGTCATCTTGACCTATATGTCTTTGATGCCTAGGTGAGATTTCCACATTTCTATCTGATAAAGATCATATTCATATCCACATAGTCATACTAGTGTGCATTGTATGATCTTACTACGCTACCTAACGCTCGATGATGATAATTAGATGTCTATAAGCGTTGTGACCTTGCAAGTCAACCACTTTTTATAGTAGCTTGCATTCTTAGGATCGTCATAGTTTAGTTTTTGCATCTTGCACATGGAGAGAGCTCTTCTTTTCATCATTTACGGACTAGTCGGTCAACTGTGTTCATCTTCTAATTCTTCTTGATCATATCTTTCATTTCTAGTCTTTCATATCACATCATTTTCTATCCATTTTCGGACTCGAAATCGAAATCCGAGTCGCATTTCAAAAATTTTTTCCTTCTTCTGAGCAGTTGACTGACCTTTTGAGGCATAATTTGATTTTCGGTGGAATTTCTTCCTTTTCATGTCTCTCAATTTTCTAGTCTTTCATTCACCCTATCTCTTTTCTTCTAGCTCATCGCTGGGGCATGTTTCATTGCCTAATGGTTATCCTATTATCATTTACCTTCAATTGTGATTTCATTCTGATTTGATCAAATCCTTATCAATTCGCTGTTCTCCTTTCTACCTGATTTCGATTTCGATTCCGAGGGGGCAGTACCTATGGGATTCTCATCCCTGATTCTCTTGATCCTCTTGATTCAGACATCTTTTGTGAGCTTTTGCTCAAATTTGAGATTCTTATTTCCTACTTTGAATGTGATCCCGAACCGACCTCATGTTCAAAGGCCTTTGTCTATGTTTGTCCAGATATGATCCCGAATCGACCTCATATCTGAGTTGTTTTGTGATCCCAAATCGATCTCACATTGCAACTTCATTCTTTGACTACATGTGTTCCCAAATCGATCACACATTAGTCAAAGAGGGGCAAATGTATGCACCCTAAAATGGTCGCCTAGACTTTGGGCCCCATTTATTCAATTTATCAATCCTGAATCATTTTGATCAATAATCAATATTTTCAACATTATCAATCTCTTGATCAAATCCTAATTTCGATCATATATTGGATTTTTATCCTTGGGCTAACCATTTATCCTAAGTCTTTATTTAATTAAAAGAAATATTTCCTCCCCTTTCAATTAAATAAAAAGCCCACCTTTCCTCTTATCCTAAGTTGCACAAATAAAACATTATTCCTATTTTATAAAAAGGAAAAAAGCACTTTTGTCTCACATGAGGCTCAAAAGTCAACACTTCACTCTCATTGGAGGATGTTTGTGCACATGGATTGCTCCTCTTTCAAGCTCCACCGCTGATTAAGACTTTTTGCCTCTTAATCTCCATGGTCCATTTCACCTCATTTCTTATAAAAGGAGAGCTCTCTCCTTCATTTGCATATCCATCTTTTATGCTAATGTTATGCTGTAGGTTTTCTAGGTACATTTGGAGCTTTTGAAGACATTGAAGACTTGTTGCTTTCATCATTTAGTTGCATATTTTCTTTCATAGTTGCATAATCATGGCATCCATAGTATAGATTTCTTTTTTATGCAATAGAATAGATCTCACATAGTCTAAATAGGAGGTATTGTAATCCATTGCTATTTCCTTTCATAGCTTAGTTTGCACTTCATTTGATAGATTAGTCTTGCACATTCATACTAGTTGCATTTGCATTGCATTTCCATTTAGATTCTTGGAGATATTGGCATTGTTGCCCTTGTCTTCACTTGAATCTCTCATTGTGTGGTTGACTAGCAAGGTCACAAGCTTGTAGCTCTAGCTGAGAGCAAAAACTCATAGTCCCTTGCAACTCCATGCATAGAGAGCTATGAGCCGCTTTGTGAGGCCTCATTCTTGAGCAACCTTGCAAGTAATGGTTCATAGAAGTGCATATTTTAATGTGTACAATAGGTATAAAGATTCCATTCCCTTGTCACAACATTCCCATATGTTGGGTCCCAAATTAAGATATCACAATTATTACTTCATTAACCCCCATCAACCTACCTTAAGTTTTTCATTCTAAAATATGGTGAGATGTATATAAGAAAGGTATCCTCCCTCATTTTGGCATCAATTATCCAAGATCCAATATCAATTCAATTTCAAGTTAAGAATACCTTCAAGAAAGCAAGAGATCGAGCATTCCAAGAATTGGAGATTAGAGAGTAATTTTCAAATCCAAGCATTTTTTAAGGAATCCAAGATATCCTTCTGATTAGAGTGAATAATAAAGTCAACTTCAAGCATATTCATAGGTTTTATGACATCAAGAAAGTTTATGAAGGTTTAATAATTTCATTTCTAGATCTAGCCTCTGCTTTATATTAGCATGTTTTCCTTTCAAGTATATTTCATTTCTATTTCATGGTTAATTCCTAAACTAGAGTTTTACTAAGGAAAAACCCTTTATAAACAACATTTTCTCTCCTTTTTGTGTGTAGGAACATTTGGCACCAATATGGAGTGAGATACAATTGACTACATTTTGTAATCGAATTTGTGAAAAAAATGCAGGGAATAGGAAGAGTGAGTCACCCTAGTCCCGATAATAGGGTGAAATGGTCACCCCAGTCCCTCCATTCCAACCTAAAATCTAAGCTACAAGTGTGTTATAGTCTCCCTTTTTTGTTTTACTTATCAAATTGGTTTGTTTATTTCTAGTTTTTATGTGCATGCAGAAAGCTACCTTTTCCTCCTATCTATCCCTAGGTGTTGCATTTACATTTCTAAGTCACATTTACACATAAAATTCTCTATTTATAGTGAAGAATCATTTCATATACTCATTTATTGATCCTTCTTGAGCCTAGTGGATCATCTTCCTTCCAATGTAAGAAAAATAGATAGGCCTAAGTTTCCTAGTTTGTATAAACACCCAATTGAACCCTATTTCATTCATTACATTTTGGTGAACATGAATCTCTTACATATTATTTTTTATTTAGTGTCTAGATGCAATTCATTAGGTTATATTTTCAATCATGATTTAAATATGTAACAAGACATAATACGAATCATGTGTTGTATGAACTTAATGTATTATTGCATGATCTTTTCATTTCATATCTGATTTACATACTTCATTGTTGCATTTTTTAAATTTACTTCATTATGTGCAATGTTCAAATGATCAATTTATTTACATTATTTATAGATTCCCTTATTTTATTTCTTTATGTATGAGTTTTATGACCTTGAGACCTACTTATTATTACCCCATTTTTATTTTCTAACTCAATCAAGTGGAGCTGGTTAAGTTTTATAGTTTTAAGGGTACATGTATGTTATTAATGAGTGTTTTTCCAAGAAAAGAAATGCCATAAAAGAATCACAACTAGATACAATAGTTCACAACAAATAAGAACCATAAAACATTGTATATTTTAAAAGGAATTTTCATTATTCATGAATGTCAATGAAATGCTCCCACACAAGCCATGGGATTGACTTCTTCAATTTGATAAATTCCCAATGAGAAGACATTATATCAAATTACAATTACCATATGTATCAGAGGAAAGCAAAGAACAAATCTGAAACTCGTGGTTTTTTTTAACAAGTTTGTTCAAATGTGCAGATACAAGTAAAGTTTCATTTTTATTTGATTCATTCAATATTTCAGCATGTGGGTTGTGTTAGGAATGAATGCTAAATGTTTGGCAGCCATTTTGTAATAGTTGTTGTTGCATTCATGACTATGATTGTCATTGATGTCAACACAATGATTTAACAGAGACTTGCAGAGAAGCAGACAAAGTTTGAATTGGCGCACATGGGATATTGCAGTTGGAGCTATGTGATGTTGAGGATATATTCCTTGATACGTTATATGTCTATGGTTAAGAGCGCAGATAGTAATTCATTTAATTATGGAATTTATGAGCATTTTGGTGGAAGCAGTATTCAGGCAGTGTTCCTGAGTAGCGGTTTCTAGAAATCAGATGATATCTCCTAATTGGGATGGAATCTGGTTTTGCATAGTTAAAGGGAATTTTAAGACACATTGTTAGTGATGTGGATGATAGTGCAAACTTTGAGGTCGCAGGAGTGAAGAATTATTGTATTTGGAAGCTGACAGTTTTATGTAATTTTGATGTAGCGGGTGGAAACTTTTATTTTGTAATTGTATGCCAACTCATTTGTAATTACTTGAGTGTGGTGTAAAGGAAGGAATGTTTTTCCTTTTTTTATAGTAGTGGATGAATATGAAATGAAGAAAAGAGCTAAATAAGAAAGCGAATTTGTGAAGGAAGACATGCGAAGTACAGAGATCTGAAATTGAGATCTGGTGTAATAGTGAGTGTGGTTTGGCATAGTTAGAGAAGAGGTAACATATTATTCTATTGAGTAATACAAAGATTATTTGGACAGTGTGTTCAGTGATCTTACCTTGAAGTTGTTTGGGCAGTGGGTCCTTCTATCTTCCATAACTCTTAATAGGATTAGAATCTTTTAATAGGGATTCAAAATCTCCTAACAAGGATTCATATGTACTGAATGTATTTCATAAGACTCCTAACAGAATCCATCCTTTCACAAGGAATATTCATATTAGTGCATCTTTTGTGGGCATCATTCCCACCGGGGTTTACTATTTGATCAAGAGGTTCCCTAGTCAACATATCTTGTGTCATTGTGTTATTGTGTATGAATATCTTTCTATGGTTGGTAATTATATTGCTTACATGGTTTAATGTTGTTGAAGTTGATAAAAGTTATAATTATCTAATAATTGATTCACCCCCACCCCCCCCTCTCAGTTATCTTGGTGGACTTTACTTTCTAACAGGTTGATGATGTGGGAGCATCTTGGGTTCTTGGCAATCTTGCATCACCCAAAAATATTTCCTTTTTAGTGGTTTGGTTGGAAATATTCTTGTTGGCTTCTTATCTCATGTGATCCTAATGTTGTGTTTTGGATGTCATGTTGAATCTATGGCTGGGTTCGCATCATGATCCATTCTTTCTTGGTGGAGATTTCTTAAGTTTTGTTCAAACCTATATTTTTTCTTCATGACTTATGGCTTAATCTAAGTTGTTGGATCTTGCAAAGCTCTATCATGGCATGTGTATCTAATTGGTGCATTGTTCAATAATATTACATTTGATGTTGACCTCCTTGTGTGATCTCACTTCATTTAAGATCCTTCTAGAGATGTTCCTTATGATTTGGGTCCAAACCTATTTGTTGTAAAACATTTTTCTTCATTCTTGGAGAATGTGATCTTATTGGATGACTTGTGTGTTGTGAAGCTCTATATATTATGTCTTATGATATTTTTTAGAGGGAAGAGAGGAGGAATTAGCCTTGGAGGTTAGAAATAGGATTTTGTTCTGTAATTTTGTTGTAATCAAACATGTATGTTGAAATATTGTAACCTACATGTTGTAAGCCAATGTGATATAGATTATAATTCTAAGATAATGTGGAGCTCTGAATGGGTATGTTTGTTGTTTCTCACTGAGTTGTGTAAAATATGGAATTGATTTCTTTCTCTATGTTGACTCTTGTTGTAAGGATTTGTGAGACTGTATGATTTTCCACTATCCTTGACTGCATTAGGTGGTATCAGAGAAAGGTTTTGCAACCTAGGTTTTTCTTTTGGGGTGGAAGAAGAGAGGATATGACCTATAGCTATTGAATATTGTGAAGATGGATAGAAGGAATACTATAGGAGGAGAAAGGAATGAATATTTTCCTATCATGGATATGTTGAGACAAATTGCTACTAGATTAGAAGCGGTAGAAATAGCTCAGGGGAGAGGGAAACACATTGAAGATGCAAGTGATGAAGAAGTAAATGGACAAAATCAAGATAGGAAAGGTGAAAAACATGAAGAGAAACTATAGTTTAATCAAGAGGAAGAAATATTTAACAGATCCTTGACCAATGTGACTAAGAGACCTCATTTAAATCCACTAGACTATCATGGAAACTTGGATTATGATGAATTGATAGATTGGATATCAGAGATGGACACGTACTTTGAAATTGAAAGAACTCTTGAGGAGAAGAAGGTAAAATATTATTGTACCAAGTTGAAAGGCCATGCATCCTTATGGTGGGAACATTTGCAAACAAATCGACAAAGAAGAGTCAAAGATAAGATAAAATCTTGGGATAGGATGTTGAAAAAATTAAAGGCTAAGTTCTTGATCATGTACTATTAAGTGAATCTATTTAAGAGATTGTATAATTTGAAGCAAAGGGAATTAAGTGTTAAGGGTTATACCAAGGAGTTTTACGAAGTAAACATTAGATCAAGACATGTAGATGACGAAGCTAAGAAATTTCCTTGATACATTAATGGTTTAAGAGTATCAATACAAGATGAAATTAGTCTGATACAGATTAAAAGTGTGGAAGAATCTTATTGGTGGGGATTTAAGTCTAAAGACAATTTGAATCAAAGGCATGAACAAAGACAAAAAGTTAGGGTAGGAATATTTCAAAGAGGTTGATCCAATGCTAATGTTGGAGGAGGTAGATCTTCTGCAGATCATAACAGGAGTGGCTCAAAATATAAGGATAATGACCACTATCAGAGGAATGATATGAGTTCCTATCGCAATGAAGGAAAAAGTAGTGGGGATAAAAGGAATTTTAGTGTCACTTGTTTTAAATATGGTGAAGTGGGACACTGAGCCTTTGATTGTAAAAAAGAAAAATTTGAAAGGAAAGTAGAGAGCAGTAGGTGAACAACCTTCACAAATGAGGAATCCACTAAATCAATCAACAATAATTAAACAAAGGATGGAGAAGCCTTGATAACTTGAAGAGTTCTATACCAAGGAAAGAAAGATGAGGAACCATTGAGAAGGAAGAATATTTTATGAACCAGATGCATGATACAAGATAAGGTGTGTAATGTTGTCATAGACAGTGGTATTTCAAATAATTTTTCCTAAGAGGAGTTGGTTGAAAAATTGAAGTTGTAGAGATTGAAGCATCTTAAACCGTATTAGATTAAATGGATTCAATATGAACACAAGGTAATGGTAAGAAAAAAATGACCAGTTAAATTCAAGATTGGAAATTATCATGATAAATTTATGTGTGATGTTATGTCTATGGATGTGTGTCATATATTGTTGGGTAGGCATTGACAATATGATAGGAAAGCTATGCATGATGGTAGGAAGAATGTGCACACTATTATTGCTAATGTGATGAAACAAAAAATTTTACCTTTAGAGGAACCCCTTAAGAGTGAAGTATGTACCAGTGCAAGAATTTTTTTAGTAGATGGCAAGAAGTTCTTGGACGGCATGATGCATGAAAATGTATGTTTTTCTTTGGTATCAGAGCAGTCTAAGGAGACTTTATCAATAGAAGAAAACCCTAAGGAAATCATTGGATTACTAAATTAATATGTAGACATCATATCAGATAATATCCTTGATGGATTACCACTAGTAAGAATTATCAGTCATTGTATGGACTTGGTACTAGGAGCCATTTTACCTAATAAAGAAACATACTAGATGACACCAGTAGTAAATGAAGAACTCAATAGAAAAGTACAATATTTGTTGCAGTGAGGATTGATTAAAGAAAGTTTGAGTTTTTGTGTAGTGCCTGCATTCTTACAACCTAAGAAGGATGGACAATGGAGGATGTGTACTGATTCTAGAGCCATCAACCAGATCACAATCAAGTATTAGTTTCCTTTTCCAAGGATGGATGATTTGATGGATTATTTAAGTGGTGCTATATATTTCACCAAGATAGATATAAAAAGTGGTTATCATCATATTAGAATTAGGGAAGGTGATGAGTGGAAAAATGCATTCAAGATAAATGGAGGGTTGTATGAATGGTTGGTAATGCATTTTGGATTATGTAATGCACTGAGTACTTTCATGAGGTTAATGGATGAAGTCTTCAAGAAATTTTTAGGTAAGTTTGTCATTGTGTATTTGGATGATATCTTGATTTTTTGTAAGAGTGAAGAGGAATATTTGATGCATGTTAGACAAGTATTGCAGAGGTTAAGAGGAGAAGTTGTTAATAAACCTTAAGAATTATACTTTCATGAAGGAGGAGTTAGTATATTTGGGATTTATAATATCTACTGAAGGATTGGAGATGGATCCTTAGAAGGTGAGAGAAATTGTTGAGTGGCCAACACTGAAGAATGTTGGAGAGCTCAAATCATTTCATGGGTTGGCTGGCTTTTACTATAAGTTCATTAGAAGCTTCAGTTAAATTTATGGACTGAAGACTAAAACCATGAGGGGAAAAAGAAAGGGATTCAAATGGACACATGGAGCTCAAAGGATTTTAGAGTTTCTAAAATAGAAGGTGACAAAACAATCATTATTGGATTTACCTGATTTCAACAAGGTATTCCAAGTAGATAATGATGATAGTGGAAATGCAATTGGAGTTTTCTTAAGTCAAGAAGGGAAACCTGTTAATTATTTTAGTAAAAAGTTGAATGATGCTAAAAGAAGTTATTTAGAGGATGATCGTGAATTTAATACTATAGTCTAAGCGTTGAAGAAATGGAGACAATATTTTCTATCTGACGAGTTTGTACTTTATATTAATCATCAAGCATTAAATCACTTGAGTAACCAAGGTAAGTTAAATTAAAGACATATGAGATGGTTTGAGTTTCTACAAAGATATACATTTATGCTGAAACATAAGAGTGGTGTGACAAGTAGGGTTGTTGATTCTTTGAGTAAGAGAATGAATTTTTTGACTAAAATAAAAATAATAGTACTAGGATTTGATGAATTACAAGCATTATATAAGGATGATCCAAACTTCACCAAACCTTGGAAAGCTTGAAAAGATCCTATTATTAAAGATAGAAGTAAGTGATTAGATTATTTATTTCAAGATAGAATGTTGTTCAAAGGAAGTTAGTTGTGTATACCTATAAGTTCTATGAGGGACAACCTTATCAAGGAGAAACATAGTGGAGGATTGGTAGGACATTTTGGCATTGATAAGGTAGTAGCTTTGCTAAGTTAAAATTACTTTTGGCTACAAATTCATAAGGATATGTGTAATTTTGTTCAGAATTGTAGGTTGAGTCAAGTAGAAAAAGGTAGTAGTCAAAATGTGGGACTGTATACACCTTTAACAGTACTGATCAGACCTTGGGAGCACATCAACATGGATTTTTTATTGGGTTTACCAAGAACACAAAGAGGCCATGATTCAATTGTTTTGGTTGTAGATATATGTTCTAAGATGGCACAAATCATACCATGTAAGAAGACTAAAAATGTAGCACATATGGTAGAACTATTTTTCAAGGAGATTATGAGATTGCATGGATTACCTAAGACCATAATTTTAGACTAGGATAGTAAGTTTGTTTGTTATTTTTGGAGGACATTTTGGAAGAAGATGAAAACTTATCTATAGTACAGTTCTACTTTTCATCCAAAGAACAATGGACACATTGAAGTTGTGAACAAGAGTTTAGGGAATTTTCTAAGGTGTTTAGTTAGAGACAAGCTAGGGAATTGGGATTTAGTCTTGCATCAAGAAGAGTTTTCATATAACAGTTCAGTAAATAGGAGCACATGGAACACACCATTTGAGATTTTTACTGTGTCAAATAATAAAGGAGTAGAAGAATTAAGAGACATCAGTCATGATGTTAAGAGCGGTGTTGAAGGAGAATAATTTGCATACATTATGAAATCATTGCATGAAGAAGTTAGACAATATTTTCAAAAAATGAATTAGGATTATAAGAAGAGGGAAGATGTAAAGCGAAGACACGGGGAATTTAAAGTAGGAGATGAATTCACGGTATACTTACATAAAGGTTGATTTCCTGTTGGTACTTATAACAAGTTGAGAAATAAATTTGGACCTTGTAATATCTTGAGGAAATTTGATTCAAGTAATGCATATGAGGCAAACTTACCTGAAGATATGGATATATCACCTATATTCAATGTTGCTTATTTGTATGAGTATCATGAATCAAATTTCAGTAGCAATGATGGATCAGATGTTGAACATAAATATCCTAAGAAATAGATGGATCAAATAGAGGAGGTTTTGGACAGTAGAGTTGGTAGGACTACAATAGTTTACGCAATATAAGGAATATATTGTCAAGTGGAATGACAAACCAGTGGAAGATTCTTCATAGATTTCACAAGATAAGGTTGTCCATTTTGGTTTTCCTTTGGCCCCACCAAAGTGAGAGGCTCACTTTTCAACTAACCCGAGGTGTTTGATGCACAAGTATCTTGGGTTCTTGGCAATCTTGCATCACCAAAAAATATTTCCTTTTTAGTTTGTTCCTTTTGTTTGGTTTGAGTGGTTTGGTTGGAGATCCTTCTTTTTGTCTTCTTATATGATGCAATCCTAATGGAATATTCTAGATGTCATTTTGAATCTATGGTTGGGTTTGCGTCATGATCTATTCTTTCTTGGTGGAGATTTCTTAAGTTTGGTTCGGACCTATATTTTTCCTTCATGGCTTACGGCTTAATATGAGTTGTTGGATCTTGCGAAGCTCTCCCATGGCTTTCAGATATAATTGGCACATTTTTTTATGGTAATATGTTCATGGCTGACCTTCTTGTGTGATCACAATTTATTTTATATCCTTCTGAAGGTGTTCCTTATGATTTGGTTTCAAAGCTATTTTTTATAAAATATTTTTCTTCATTCTTTGAGAATGTGATCTTCTTGGCTAACTTATGTGTTGTGAAGATCTATATATTGAGGTTTATGATCTTTATTAGAAAGAAGAGAGGAGGAATTAGCCTTGTAAGTTAGCAGTAGGATTTTAGTCTATGAATCTATTGTAATCAGGAATGTGTGCCAAAATCTTATAATCTGCATTTTTTAGGCTAATGTGATATAAATTCTAATTCTAAGATAATGTGAATCTCTGAATGGGAATTTTTGTTGTTCCTTATTGAGTTGTGTATGATATAGAATTGATTTTTTTTATTGCATTGACTCTTTCTACAAGGATTTTTTAGACTCTATGAGTTTCCAATATCCTTGACTGCATCAGGTGAAATTGGATCCCACGAGGGTAGATCCCAACATGTCATTGAATGATAAATAAATTCTATAGGGTGATAACTTATAGCTAAAGAAGAACATATGATGTGATGCTATAGGAAAGAAATGAGATTATTATAATAGCATACAAGGAACCCAAGAACTGATAATTACAAAGACAAGAAAGTTACAATAACCAAGTGGATAATAAGGTATAGTTAAGTTGTTGTAATATATACTGTGATCATTAAATAAGACATAGTTATTATGTTGTCTTATAAAGCTTTGTTTACAATGAGAGATGACAAAAATATTATAAAGATCATACAGAAGCATATAAGTGATATCAAAATAATTACCAAAGAGTTTTGTAGTAGGCATCTTGAGAAAGGCATCAGGCTTTAGGTATACATCAACAATACAATCAAAGGCCACTCCCAGTGATTAAAACATAATGAAAATAAAAGAGAACCTCATTGTTATCACAATGAATCAAGGGTCAATAAATTGAGGACAAGAACAAGCTGACCAAAAAGATGCAGCAATGGTGGCATATTTGTGAGACCGTAGTCTTAATAGGATATCATTCAATGAGAGAATATACATTTATTGGGGAAAAATTTATAGTCATACGAGCAGAGAACGTCATAAGAGATAATAGCTTCAATTTGATAAATTCCCAATGAGAAGATGATGATTTGATTATGTAAATCAATTATCACAGTCATTGTGAAATCAAAAGTAATGCCAAGTGAAGAAATTTTTTTATATGTGCACAAATTTGAAGGAAAAATATTGTTGGTTTCTAAAATATGAAGTCATATATAAAAATCATAAGGGAACAAGTGTTGCCTTGTTAAATACAAAGAGTCACAGTGACAATGCCAAATCAAAATTAATATGCATGGAGTAATCAAACATGTCCACATGTGAGAAGTGTTAGGATTAGAAGATAGAAATCTAACAGTTACATGCAAATATAACCAATAATGAAAAGGAATAAAACACACAAAAATAGAACAAGAAGACACAAAGATTTAACGGGGTTCACCCAATCTTGGGCTACGTCCACCAAATAGAGAGTCCAATCTTATTTTATTATCCAACGGAGAGAGGATTACAATCTGATCACTTTTACATTATCCTTCCATATATTTATATACTCTTTAGGCAGTTTACTAATGTCATTTAAAAAGGTTAACCCTAACCCTGAAAGAATATTCTTGCAATATCCACTTGTACTCATACATATACTCATATGAAATTGCTTCGAGCCCCCTATTATGGAATTTCTTCATGAAAACACCTCCACCCAATGACTAAACAATCCAATCATGCTCAGTCACCACATACAAAAAATATCCCACTTGGAGACTGATCAAGTTCCACACCAAAACAATCTTCCATTTGGAGACTAATCCTATGGCAACACCTTTGCCCTTGAAGCTCCCACTGGATTGATGCACCTTGGACTTTGTTGTTCTTTTTATTATTTTTAGTCTTGAAGAAAAAACAAAGATAAAGAGGAGTTTAGATTCTCCCTTGTCACAACCTTTATAAACATATATGTTGGATTTTCATTTGTATGTATCTTTTCTAGATTTTACTATCCATAATCTAATACTGACCGAATGAAGTGATACCTCAATTGTATGTGTTTGGTATTTGAATGCAAGGTATAATTATTTGCAAGATGGATGAAACTCTAGCTATCTATAAATAGATAATTTTTAGTCTATGATTTTCCCAACTCTTTCATGAAAAATTTTCAGCCATATCATCTCCTTAGCTACCTTTGTAGCAGCAACATACTCTTCCTCTATAGTGGATAAAAAAATCACCTTTTTATTGGGATTATGGAAAGGTGAGTTACTGAGAGGGGGGTGAATCAATAACCCTAAAAAATTTTAACTCAATCCTTGAAACAAACTAGTGCATTAACCGAGTATAGAATTTATTGTCTCCATACATTCAATAACATAATTGAAATGTAAATACATCTAATATAATCACATAAGAAATCATGAAACTTCATACACATAAAACTTGTATTTTGGTATCGTAGAAACCTTTGTTAGAAGGTAAAAAATCTGGTGGGGATGGAACCCACAAATCTTCACTACTACAGTAAATAAAGTTTCTAGTTAAGGCTACAAAGATTGATCACTTCTTATGATCTTACCATGTTAGGAGTAACAAAAATAACAACTAGATCTACTTGGTTAGAGGATTTTAGAAACACAATTAAGTGTGCACTCGGTTAAGATATTTTACATAAGGCTGTTAAGTCTACTCTATTAAGAGATTTAAATTCTGCTACAATGGTTAGAATGCAACAGTGAAATTTATCTGTAGATAGAAACTAACTTTTCCTAATTTTAGATCTGATAAATACTTAGTTTTTATCACCTTGTTGTGATAGATCTCTTCTCTAAGTAGCCTTCTAATTTAATATCTAATTCAGTCCTTAAATACTTTGTCCATGCTTCAACTTCACAACCCTGTTTGATCTTCAGATGTCTGTATGTGCAGCTACTTCATGTGTGATACTCATCAAAATGACATCTTTACAATTCTTATAACAAATTATTTTGACCTAATCAGGGTTATGACAACATCTTAGAAAACCTAAGATCAACGATGCAAATTAATATCTTAAACATCATTACATAGGGATCATAAATCATTAAGTGATTACATTCACATTTAATCTTCACCTCGATCTTGGTAAAACATTTTCTGGATCAGTGTAAACCATTCACCTTATAGTTTGTGCCATTACAAACTTCTATGTTGTTTCTTGGTTTACTTGGTATACACTACATTCATCACTCAGTAATTAACTAGCGCTCAGTATATATGAATGATTGGTTAAACTATGTTCGATGGTCGATAATCATCTGGCTCGGTATGAGTACTCAGTCAAGACTGTGTTCGGTTAATATAAAACTCTACCTTGTGTTCTTCTCGATGTCTATTCTTGGTGTGTTGACCGACTAGCTTGTCTGCTTCCTTTAACAACTATATGTATGACACTAATGACAACATATAACTAACATTCTCCACCTTTGGCATTAGTGACAAAAATACATATGTATGCCTTGAGAAAAATTTCAAAAACTATATACCCAAAAATGTAAACTCCTCCTTTGTATGTGCCTCGATAAGTATACAAACTATTTATACATATCTATTGTTGGCATTAAGCAGAATTGCCACTAGTGACAACACTTATTTGCATTCTGGATATAAACCGAGCAGACAGTGCAAACTGAGCAGACAGTGCAAACCGAGCAGACAGTGCAAACCGAGCAAGTTAGTACAAACCGATCAGGACAATGTAAACCGAGTAACATCTTGTCTACCGAGTCACCAGTACTTACCGAGTTCAAAACCTACCGAGTGATCAGTATGAACCGTGCCTTCACTTTTACCGAGTGCATGACGATGCCGAGTAATGCAGTGGACGCCGAGTATCAGAAAGTCACCGAGTCAGTTTGAAAGAACCGAGTAACTATACTTGGGCCGACTTAGCAGCACTCATGTTTATTTGTCAAGCCGACTGTGTAATTGTAATTCTAATTAATTGTTTAAGACCTGTATATAAGCAATGTTGTAAAAAAGATGAAATGTATGAAGGAGAATATATGTGAAAGAAAAAGAAAGGCAGAAATAAGTGAATTGCAGAAGGCTTCAGAAGTATAAGGTACAGCAAAGACAAATTCATCACAGAAGGTGATCAGTACATCAGAGAATCTCAATCAGCAATCCAGTTGCAAAACAAAGATCTACTGTTTCATTCTAACAGGTGAATCAGTACTAAATCCTTTAACCGGGTAGACTTAACAGTCTTTGTAAAAATCTCTTTACCGAGTGCATACTTCACTGTATGTTTGTAAATCCTTTAACAGGGTGGATTTAGCAATCCTTATTGCTCCTAACAGGGCAGATCATCAGAAGTGATCAAATTGTAAGCCTTAACCGGCCAACTTTATTCTGCAGTATTAAAGCTTTGTGGGTTTCATCCCCACCCCAATTTTACTTTCTTTTGGAAGGTTTCTGGGTAACCAAATCTATGTGTCATTATTGTGAATGCTTTTAAGTTTCATGCTTTCTGTATGCAAAGGTTAAAAGGTAAATTTCATGTTAAAATTGTAAGAAAATTTGGAGTTACTGATTCACCCCTCCCCTCTCAGTAACTCGGTTAATTCCTGAATATTTCCAACAATTGGTATCAGAGCTGCATTGGTTCTCAAGACAAAGCTTAACTAGCTTGAGCAAAGATCCAGGACAATGGAGGTATTCAAACTGAACAAGGTGATTGAAAATGAAAAGCTAGATCTGGAAATGGCCATAGCTAAACTCAAAGAAGCAAAAGAACATCTTTCCCAATCCCTAAGGAGAAGGAAGGAACTTGCAAATCAGATGAATGATCAAAATTACATTGAAGAAAAGATTGAAGATCTTCTTCCCTCAAATAACTCAGATGAAGCAAACAATGCTATCAAAGAACTCCTAGAAAAGAATGGGTCTCTGCAGGAAGAAGTGAGAAAATTGAAAAGAGAACAAGAACTACACTCTACAAGATTCTGTGAGATCTTGGAACAAAGAAACAAGTTGAAAGATGAATTAGATGGAAGAAACATTGAAGTCCAAAACAAAACCCTTCAGCTAGAAAATCTAATTGATCAGATCTCTCATACAAATGAAAAAATTCTAAATCTAAGATCAGAAATAGAAAACACAAGAGAAGAACTAAGATCTGAAAAGGAAACCAATCTAAGATTGATGGATGACCTAAACGCTGAAAAACAAATCAATGAAGGAATGCTGAAAAGTCAAGAAGACTTGAATCAGCTGTATGAACGAAATCTTCATAGGCAAAAAGGAAAAGCAGGACTTGGATACAAAGAAGAAGGCGAATCCTCTAAGCAAGGTACTCAAAGAAATCAAAAACCTACTTGTAATCATTGTGGTAAAATAGGACATACTTCAAATAAATGTTGGAACAATGAAAAAGCAGAATTCAATGGAAAATGTTATAGCTGCAATCAACCCGGTCACAAAGCAAATGAATGCAGGGAAAAACCTAGATTCAGAGGTAACTGTCACAAGTGCAACAAACAAGGTCACAAGGCATCCGAGTGCAGATCCAAGACATTTAATCCAGCAGAACAAATTGTGAAAGCAATGTTTGGATGGGACTACAACACCTGGTGTAGATGTCATTACTGTGGAGAATATGGACACATTGGCATGAATTGCATAAAACATCATCTAAGGAAAAGAGATACTACCATAAGATGTTTCAAATGCACTAAACTCGGTCACATAGCCAGAAACTGCATGAATGCTAGTGAAATTGAAGAAGGAAAGAAGAATGAAGCAACTAAGGTCAGGAAACAGATGAGACAAAAATGGATTCCTAAAGCTACCGAGCAATCCAGTCCAAGTAATGGAATGGATGGCTCTACCAACTCAAACTAAATTTCCAAGGAAGCACTGGAACTGTATTCTCATAGATCAATCTCAAGCAGTTCCAGAACCGAAATTAAAAGAAAAGTCTAAATCAGCATGCAAGATGCAGTGAGATCACAGCAAGGTCGGTATAGTCTTCACCGAGCAAGGTCGGTATAGTCTTCACCGAGCAAGGTCGGTATAGTCTTTACCGAGCGAGGTCAGAGCAGTATGAATTCTCGAGTTCACCGAGCTGCGAAGTCTTTTCCGAGCAATTAATTCTTAGTGGGTGACAGTCTGTCAGAATTCCTACCCTAATTTGAAATGAGCATTAATGACAGAATTGTAAACAAAAAGCAAGTAATCGAACTCATTCTTCACCGCGAATCTTTAGCACTTTGAGAGCAGAAAATTTCAAGGGCAACCCGGCGATCCAATACTTTTGCGAAAGGAATTTTTTGTGAGCTACCATGGCATCATCCAGCACTTCAGCAAAGAAAGGATCTGATATGTTAGTCCAAGGGGAGTGGAAAGCACCAGATTTTAAGATCGTGCCCGCAATTGCAGCAGCCCTAGATCCGAACAGAGCTCAATCTCAGATTCCTCCTAAGGTACTGCTTATTAACGATATCTGCAATCATTTTAACTGTTCAATTCATGAAATGGGAAACCTAGAACTAGACATTGTGCGTGAGGAACTATGTCTGGATGGTATTTTGAAACCCGAGCACAAACATCTGGAAGATAAGGGTTTAGTTCACATCGCACATCTTCCTCAAAACTTTTGAGATAAATGGGTTAGGTACATTCTCAGCCGAGTACATGATGGCAAGATTTGGCTTGAGCAACCTATTGAGATCACAAAGAAAATGATTCAACAAGTCACCGGTCTTCCCATGTTGAACAAAGCTAAAACTACCAAAACCCTAGGTCGGACGGAACTAGAGAAGAAAACCCTAGCCGAGTGGGATGGTAGAGGCATGAAAGTTAGCAGCATTATCGACGCTAAACTGAAGTTTGGTACACATATCATTGCCCACAAGATTTACAGTTCTAGTCGACAGAACAGTGTCTCCTATGAAGCTATTGACCTAGCATACAAAGTGGTCAAAAACAACTTAACATTTGACCTAGCAGACTTATTGTTGAAACAGTTTAACAAGAACATGGAAAGCATCAAAACTTCCAAAAACAATCCATGTAAGTTTGGATCCTCGTTGGTCTGTTTATTCTTCGATGTTCAGAAATTCTTCCCTTCTAAAGGAAAAGTTGTATGGAGAAAATATGTGCCAGTACTCTATGAAATAAATGAATACATCGCAGAAATGGGTGAAAACTTTGAAAGCATCATGGATAATTATTTTGAGTCTTTCAAAGAGAAAATGAATGACAGACTCCGGATTCCACAGAAGTTGGTGGAAGATTACAAAGATGACATCTGTTTTATGGTAGATTGTGATAATGTGTATATTCAAGCAGTTAAACCAAGAACTGTATATGTAAAACCTCTTCCTTATGAGGTAAATATTGATGAAACCAAGAATATCATTGAAGCTCTTCTAAATCAGCCTATCAATCCCAAAGCTCCATATTTTGGAACATATGATGAAGCTAAGGTGAGAATTGAACTAAGCATAAAGCTTCCATAGGCGGTAAACAAAGGAAAGAAGAGGATAGCCAAAATGCAAATGATAACCGAGGACAAAGAAGAAATAGATGAAAAAGAAGAGGAAAAGGATGAGAAAACAGAGGAACCAGAACCTGCAAAGAAGAAAGGAAAATTTTTCATCACTAAGGCACCTGTGCCTCCCACTGCTATGTTTACAAGGAGAAATACAAGAGGCAAGGCAGACAAGGCAGAAAAGGCAGATAAAGACATAGTATTCAAAAGGCCTCCTCTAAGCCTTCAAGAAAAGCTCAAACTCTTTAGAGATGGATCAGGATCTGGAGTAAGTAACATAAAATCCTTGAGATATGAAACCAGATCGGAAGCAGAACAGAAGGAAATAGAAGATGCTGTTGTTGAGAAGATGGGACAGTGGAAATACTCTCCTGAAGAAATTACCCCACAGGTTCCAGCAGTTCTATTGAATCCAATAAAAATGAGATGGAGCAATGCAAGGCAAACTGTGATAGACATATTTGATCAAAACCTGAGACAGTTGATGCCGAGCTTGAATAATGATGAAGTAAAGAAGGCATTAAAAGAAAATGAAAATAAGATGACATTGAAGTTCAATACTTGTTTGATTTTGATCAACAATATTGAATCAGTTGTGAAGGCTGCAAAAGCCACATGGAAGAACATATACCACCTTCACCAACCGAGCATTGAAACTATAATAATAAAAGATATTAAAGATGACAGCGATGAACAAGAAGAAGACACTGAGGTAGATGATACTGTAAGGATAGCAGCAGAAGTCATTGCATCCCTTCCTACCTCTCCAGTGAAAGTCTCTACATCCAGCCCAGAGACACCTTCAAGCATGGTTGTGACAACTTCCACATTTGTCCAATCATCTCTAGCAACATCAGAGGCAGCCACCATTTCTTCTACCGAGCTGCAGTCTCCTGTACCATCAAGTTTTCCAACAGTAAGTTTTCCAGCTTTTGAATCTTCAAGTGTAAATATTTTAAGTTCTCCAGTAGAAAGTATACCAGTATCAATAGCTAGCCCTACTTTATCTACTGTCACTACTACAAAAGCATTAAGTACAGATAAGCCTAAAGCTCTACCGAGTATAAAATTTTTGGGTAAAAATGTAGTTGAGGATATAGACCTAGATGAAGAGATAGAGATTCCTACATTAGATTTTGCAAATCTCTCAGCGGACCAAATGCAGAATATAGGTGAGATCCTCCAAAGGAAAGCAAAACAAAAGAAGCTTAAAGAGGAGAGAGACAAGGAGTATCAAATCATCAAGGATGCTAAGGACATTTTGTCTGATGCATTAGGCATTAAAGTAGACTCCTCCCAGCATGTTTTGTTACAATTAGCAGAAGCAGTTGAGAAATACAATGAGGACTCATCCGGGACAGAAAAGTTAGTTGAAAGAGCCGAGAAGAGATTCAACAATAAAGTGCTTGAGCACATTGCTCAGCACATAGCTATTAACCAAGTGGAATTGTCTTCAGTTTTGTCTAACATAGAATCTATCTATTCGAATGCTACCTCTCTTTTGGCCAGACTATGCAATTTTGCCGAGTTCACAAAGGATGTTAAAGATAAAATGAATAAAATGGATGAGGATATGAAGATTAGCATACAGAAGCTGCAACTTGAACCAAGTTCAAGCTCTGCTCATCACATGAAAATTTCACACCTATCTAATATGCAGTCTGATCTACTGAAAGAAGACTCAAGGATCCGGTCCACACTGCTAGACATCCAACACATGATCCTTCCCATCATGAATACAATGTATAAGCACATTGAACATTCCAGAACATTGATTCATGACAATCAGTTCTCTATAGCAGATCACATGATTGAACTCTCTGCAGAAGTCCAAATTGCTATACAAACATGTAAGATCCTGCAAGAAAGTTGGGACAGAACCCTGGCACTAATAATGAAGGTACATTCTGATTTCTTATCAAATTTTGGATTCTCTCTGTAAATAACTTGTATATGCACCTTTGGCATTATCGTCAAAAAGGGGGAGATATGTATAGAAGGAGAGATATGTATACAGTTATAGATTTGTATAAGGAACAGTTAGCACATTGAAAGGGGGAGACAATATATAAAGCCCTATAACAAAGACAAATTTTGAAAAATCAAAATAAAACTCAGCATGATTCGTGTATATAAATTTTGGCCAATAAGTGTTTTTGTCACTAATGCCAAAGGGGAAGATTGTTGGCATTAAGCAGAATTTCCACTAGTGACAACACTTATTTGCATTCTGGATATAAACCGAGTAGACAGTGCAAACCGAGCAGACAGTGCAAACTGAGCAGACAGTGCAAACCGAGCAGACAGTGCAAACCGAGCAGACAGTGCAAACCGAGCAAGTTAGTACAAACCGATCAGGACAATGTAAACCGAGTAACATCTTGTCTACCGAGTCACCAGTACTTACCGAGTTCAAAACCTACCGAGTGATCAGTATGAACCGTGCCTTCACTTTTACCGAGTGCATGACGATGCCGAGTAATGCAGTGGACGCCGAGTATCAGAAAGTCACCGAGTCAGTTTGAAAGAACCGAGTAACTATACTTGGGCCGACTTAGCAGCACTCATGTTTATTTGTCAAGCCGACTATGTAATTGTAATTGTAATTAATTGTTTAAGACCTGTATATAAGCAATGTTGTAAAAAAGATGAAATGTATGAAGGAGAATATATGTGAAAGAAAAAGAAAGGCAGAAATAAGTGAATTGCAGAAGGCTTCAGAAGTATAAGGTACAGCAAAGACAAATTCATCACAGAAGGTGATCAGTACATCAGAGAATCTCAATCAGCAATCCAGTTGCAAAATAGAGATCTACTGTTTCATTATAACAGGTGAATCAGTACTAAATCCTTTAACCGGGTAGACTTAACAGTCTTTGTAAAAATCTCTTTACCGAGTGCATACTTCACTGTATGTTTGTAAATCCTTTAACAGGGTGGATTTAGCAATCCTTATTGCTCCTAACAGGGCAGATCATCAGAAGTGATCAAATTGTAAGCCTTAACCGGCCAACTTTATTCTGCAGTATTAAAGCTTTGTGGGTTTCATCCCCACCCCAGTTTTACTTTCTTTTGGAAGGTTTCTGGGTAACCAAATCTATGTGTCATTATTGTGAATGCTTTTAAGTTTCATGCTTTCTGTATGCAAAGGTTAAAAGGTAAATTTCATGTTAAAATTGTAAGAAAATTTGGAGTTACTGATTCACCCCTCCCCTCTCAGTAACTCGGTTAATTCCAAAATATTTCCAACAATCTTCTACTATGCTCGGTGCTTGGTAATCATCTGGCTTGGTATGATTTCTCGGTCAAGACTATGTTCAGTTAATATAATACTCTACCTTGTGTTATGCTCAGTATCTATTCTTGGTGTGTTGACCGACTAGCTTGTCTGCTTCCTTTACCGATTGTATGTATGACACTAATGACAACATATAACTAACATTATCCCCCTTTGACATTAGTGACAAAAACACATATGTATGCCTTGAGAAAAATTTCAAAAACTGTATACCCAAAACAGTAAACTCCCCCTTTGTATGTGCCTCGGTAAGTATACAAACTATTTATACATGTCTTCTCCCTTTTACTTATTTCTTGTAAGTATACATATTTATCTCCCCCATTTTTGGAATAATGTCAAAAATTTTATATACTTACAGCTTATCAAAAATAGATTGATGGGTTTTCTTCAAGTTGGCGAAGAGGTTGTCCCATTCCTCTTTCAAACTATCTAAGGAAATTTTCTCTAGAACAACTTTTGCATGCATATCAAATATGTAACACCCCACCAGGGAACCCAAGAGAAATTAACCTAAAATATGCTACTAAGTTTGGTGAATACTTCTTTTTTTTAAAAGTTAACATACAAGATAAACAACAGTGTGGAAGTAATTACCATTTACTCACATTAATACAACATCCAACACAGATTACAAATCTCGAGGGTCCCATGATGTAGAATTACTTAAGAACAAAATACAATTAAAATAACATCAACAAAAGATTCCATAACATAAATATTACAACTACGACTAACATCAATAAATACAATCCTCATCGATATCCATGATATCTACATAAACTCACATCCACTGCACATGTTGCAGGGTATGCGGTAATCACTCTAACATTAATAATACAATGTCCAAATTAGGTATCACATGCGATACTCTAATACAAGATTACAAATAAGGAAGATAAGAAAAGAAACATCAATGAAGCATCATAAGGAATCCAACTGCAGAATCACCATCAACCTCCAACATCAAGATGTCGAATCTCAAATGGTAAAGAATCACTACCACCCGTCCATGTAGAACCACAAAGGTCTACCCCACCATGCTGAGGAGAAAACAATAAACCCCAATCAGATATCCAAAACCAAAGCAAGGTAAAACTTCTAAGAAAGGAAATTTTGAAAGCTCTCTAACTCAAGGTATACAAAAGACAATGATAGGTAAGACTCACTAATCTAGAGGCATCTGATACATGAAGAATAACTATGGAGGAGACTTAGGCTACATATTATGGGAGTGTCATCACATGGAAAACTACTTAGGTTACCCTGGAACTAGTCTCTAGACCCCAGACCTTCAAGCATCTATCAGGTTGAGTTACCCTGGACTGGCCACTCTAGACCCCAAACCCTCAACATGACCCATGCGGAACTAGAATACCCTCTCATGAAGACAAGGAAATTTTGATCATACCTAATCTCTAGCTATCATCTTATTTCCATCCTTAGCCTATAGAAGCACTCAAGGTATGGGTGAGGCTTTAATGATCAATCTTGTCTTTAATGTTATCCCCAAGTTTTATTATTAGGTTATCACTTATTAAATCAACTTACGATAGGTTACCCTGGTACTAGCCCCTTTTGAGCCCCAGACCCCTATGGTAAGCCACTCCCCTAAGAAAAACCTATTTAACCTCTCCTAGGCTCATAAAACACAAAGATCAATCAGGTATACAGCTAACTAATCCTATATCCAGTTTCACACACAAGAACTAGAAATGATTACAAAGATACCATAAATAGTATACAATACATCATGAGCCAATCATGGTCAAATCAAGAATGATAATCAAATTATATACACACACAACAAAACATAACTAAAAACATAACCATCTGACACATACCCCAGCCTTTGTTTCCCCCTAGGTCTTCTAGTACCCACTATCACATAATGCAAATGAAGACACTACATGAATGAGGAATACAACACTCACGTCATAAAGATTTGAAACTGAACCATAATCATTTACATTCCATACTCATCATAATTGAATTCAAAAGTGGAAATACATTAACTGCTAAAAGAAACTTATCATAAACATTAATATAACACCATAATTAAGAGAATATTCCCTATAAACATTCTAAGAATTCAACAGAGTAGAAAGCCCAATTTCAGTAGAGACGTAACACTTGCAAAATTCATGTTGTCAATAAGAACATTTCTTAACCTAATTCATTAAGTTAAAATATGTACCTAAATTAAGATACAAGCAAATCACATTTTAAATCAAAAGGTAAACTAAGTTAAATCAAATTCCATTTGATCTAGAGAAAGTCAATCACAATATTTTAATATACTATTAAAATAAATTTTAATACATGAAAACATATTGACCATCTCTTCTCAAAAACAATAAACAATAAAACAAAAGTATTTATTTAAAATTTAAATTAACATTAATCATTTACAAGACACCTATTTGCATAGTAATACAACTATTAAATTTGATTAAGAAAATAATTGAATTTTAATTAAATAAATAATTAAATTTTAATTAAATTAAAATAGTAAACAAATTAATAAATTAAATTAAATTTACTAATAAACAAAATATTAAAAAGGATTAAAAATGAAATTTGTGTTTTTTTTAAATGAAATTGATTTGGGGGGGGGAAGGGCCCCACACCCCCCTCCTAGGCTCCTACCGCACGACACCTATGGTGTCATCGACAGGCCTAGCCTCTGCCGCACGACACCTATGGTGTCGCCGACAAGGGTTAGGACCTGCCGTGGGGTATGGGTTAAATCCCGTGCCCCAAAAACAAATTTCAAACACTTTTTTTTTCAATTTATATTCTTTTTTCATTTCGAAACAAACAAAATCCATTGCATTAAAATATATTATTTATTTTTTTAATAGATTTATATTTTTTTAATATAAAGTCAATGCATACTTTTAACAAAAGTAAAAAAAATTTAGAAAGAATTTTTGAAAATGAAAATACATAATCTGTACATTATTTTCCAAAAAAAGTAATAAGATATTCCCAATTTCTATCACACAATGATTGAATCAACCTTTCATTTTCATTGGGTTTGTAATTTACTTTACTAGTGTAAAATAATTTTTAACTGTATTAATTTTCCAAAAAGTAATTTTAATTTACTAGTATGATATTTTCTACCCAAATTGGGTTTTTCATCCAAATTGATTTTCTTTTCAATGGAGGATTTATTTCTTCAAACCCTATAGTTAAACTATAGCCCAGATCTAATATTTCATTTTGTGGGAAATCCATAAACAATCCTTTAACGAAATTTTGCCAGAGTAACGGTACTATGCTAAATTTCAATAAAAAAATAAAATCAACATAACCTAGGGTTTTCTAATAACCCAAATTCAAAGAAAGCACAGATCTAACTATTGAATCATGCTAAAATTTGCACAAACAAAGAAAGCCAGAAAGATACAACATAAAACTAATAGGCAGGATCTCAAAGCCTACCTTGGATCCAATGCCAGAAACTGAATTGAAAACCCTTTGTAGATCTAAAGACAGAGTTTCCTCCAAAATCAATCCAACCTGCAGATCTGAAACTTTGTAGAGAACAGGCACATGATCTTGATGCACAAACAAAAATCTCACAATCCAAATTCTCCAACAATCCAAGCGCACAAGCTCTCCCCCCAAAAATTATTTTCCCAAATCCTGTCTAATCTCCAAATGAATGCCAATCCCCCTATTAGGGATTCAATTCCCCATTTCATGCAAACCCTAGAGATGACTCAACAGTTAACTCCCAAACAAACTCCAATTCAGAAATTGAAAGAAAATCCTAATTAATAAATTAAAATATCTTTATTTTGCACAACTCAACTTTGACTTTTGAAAATAGCTTATGAAAATAATTCAATTTACAAAAAAAAAAAACATGTTAATAATTAAAATTCCTATTAAATAGATTAAATATTTTAAAGCATCCTAAGTCAATGCAATTAAATATTCAATTATTTAATAACGCACACAAATAACATTAAATCTAATTACCAATTAAATAATCAATTAAATCTAAATAATCAATTATTTAACTTTAATTAAATTATCTCAAATAAACCTAGGAACATGATTAATATTAATTTTCAACTATAATATTAATTTAATAATCACATAAAATCACCCACATAAACAATAAATCAACTAAAATCAAAATGACATAAAACCAAACAAACTCAGGAGTAGGGATCCATGAATTCCTGTCAACTAGACAAATTCGGGTAGGGTAGTCAAACTGATACTTGTCCAATCCTAGGACAAATTAGGCTTAGATTAGGGTTTTGGGTCTATGTATTATCTCCCCTCTTTACCATTGAGATGAATGTTTATGCGCACGCTCACTCCTGCCAATTTAGGGAAGACAATGCCATGTACTTGCAAACTTGTCATCACAAGATGAAGCATGTACATACAATAATATATATGGCAAATAATGATAGGGTACGATCGGATGTGTGGATCTCGACTATGCAAGTAACTACACCTCTGTCCTCTACCACACAAACATGCCAA
This sequence comes from Chamaecyparis obtusa, assembly GCA_027943335.1. NCBI lineage: Eukaryota > Viridiplantae > Streptophyta > Pinopsida > Cupressales > Cupressaceae > Chamaecyparis > Chamaecyparis obtusa. The sequence continues at coordinate 1,168,864 of BSBK01002576.1, read as the reverse complement.
ATAGATACACACACATGATAACCATACACATGCAAGTATGGGGTCAGTAACATCATAAACTGATATAAAGCATAAACATAACATCATAATCATAACATCATCTAATCTATGCAATCACATGATACACATATAATGAACAATAATCCAGAATCATCATTTATTAAAATAATAATTGATCACATGAAAGTGACCTAAAAGAATTCAGCCAAACATCTGAAATAGAAAGAAAACTAAAAAGCAAACTACGGGTGGGTACTACAAAATATATGATCTACAATAGACATCTCAGGAGTAGCTACGAGATCTTTGGCCATCTTTGTATGTCTTATCATCACCTCAATGTGTGGTAACAACTCTTCTTGCAACTCGGTTGTTTCATCATGTATTCTATCTATTTCTCTTCTTAGCTCATTCCTTAACCCATGTATATGCTTGACTTTAACATAATATGATTTGAATGCATTTGTGTCTATAAGTAAGCTTTCTGCACTCTTCTATAGATCTTCATGTAATTTCTTAGCTTTTCATTTGTTGCTACAGTGAAGGACTTGGTAATGCAAAGCTTTTGTAAAGTGGTGATTATCTACTAAATGATATTTTCAATGTCACTACTGGTTTCAGATAATTTCACCTTATTTATTTCCACTTCTTGGCCGATTTTCTCTACAATATTGAATTGGATTTTGGATTTAGATCTCTCCTTAATTCTCTTTTCTCCATCTACATTCGGAGAGTTGATGTACCCGGTTAAAGTTGCAAGCTAGTCAATGATGGGAGTTGCATCATCAACATCGACATTAGGTACAACCTGCACTAGTATTCCTCTCACATCTTCTAATATTTTTTTATGCTTACTCTCTTGTCTCATCTTTTCTTGTGTTTCATTCCTTGTGCACAATTCACCATATCTCCTTAGTGCTTCTAGGTTTAGATTTCTCAGGTCACATGTAGGAATTTCAATGATTTCATCTAATGTGACCAGACCTTTACCATATTTCTTCTTCTTCTTTTGTGTTGTGGATGTGGGGGATTTCCCATATGGAATTAGAGATTTAGTCTCTAGATTTGACTTATCTTTCTTGGTGGAGACACTTTCCTCCTTGTCTTTCCCTTTAACTATACCCTCATTCTTAGGTCCTTGGGCCTCTAGCCTAGTACCTATTGTAGAAACATCTACATTTTTCTCATTTTTTGCTCCTTTATTTTTATCCTCTTGTGTCTCAGGCTCATTTGTCTCCTTATTTTCTTCTTCACCCTATCCTTCAATAGTGTCCATTCTTTTCTTGGGTGTATGTTCCTCAGGTTTCTCTTGATTAGCTATTTCTATAGCTTGCACCAAAAAATGTAAGTTACCCGGTATATTGACTGTAGTTGCCTCATAGCTTTGTCTTCTTCCATGTTCTCAGCAATAGTAATAGTAACATCTTCATCATCTTTGGCCTCATCATCAGGATCTCCATCAGTGATATCTTCAATTGCACTTCATCATTCTCGGTTATTACTAGCTTCTCGAGACTATCATATTTTTCTTCCTCGGTATAGCCTTTCAGATAGAAATCTTATGCATAAGTTTCATCATCAGGTTGCTTAGTGTCAGATATATGGTGTTATGTATGTGGAGCCTAATCAGACTTATCCATGGGGTCAAGGGGCAGAGCCCCTTGTAGGGTCCTAGGGTAGCGCCCTAGGCAGGGTCAAGGGGCAGAGCCCCTGATGGGGTCAAGGGGCAGTGCCCCTCGACGCTAAGAATGACTTAATAATATTGTAAAGTGTCGGCCATCTATTTTCTATTAGTTGGAGTATTTTTTACCCTAATTTTATTATGTCAAAAATACTTGTAAAAAGGGCTTAGGGTTTGAGATTGAATGTATGAGGGATTATTGTATCTTCTTGCGGTGGTATTGAGTTGCAGGTTTCAAATTGTAATCACTGGATAATAATAAAGATATTGGACTCACTGATGGTGGACATAGCTCAGGGATTGGGTGAACCATGTTAAATTATGTGTTATTGTGTTCTCTCTCCCTTGTTAATATTTTCATTTTCTACTTATTATCCTAACAAGTGGTATTAGAGCGAGGTTATTTCATTCATTCTTTCATCTATTCTCTGAAGTAGGTCTCACGAGTTAGTGGGAGAGTCTCTCGGTTAAGTGGGAGAAATGGCAGATGAGGGTAGGCTGAAGGTTGATAAGTTTAATGGGTAGAACTTCCAGTTATGGAAGATGCAAATGGAGGACTATCTCTATCAAAAGGATCTATGGCAACCATTAGAGGGAATAACCAAGAAAGAGGCAACAATGTCTCAGGAAGATTGGGAATTTTGGATAGGAAGGCACTGGGGAGTATTCATTTATGTCTGGCACAATCGGTGGCATTCAATATTACTGGAGCAATGAAAGCTAAAGATCTGATGGACACCCTAGTGAAGTTGTATGAAAAGCCTTCAGCTTCAAACAAGGTATTTCTTATGAAGCATTTATTTAATATGAAAATGGTAGAAGGTGGATCAGTCGCTAATCATGTGAATGAGTTTAATATAGTTAAAAGTTAGTTAACCTCAATTAAAATTACTTTTGATGATGAGGTTAGGGCTCTCTTGATTTTGTGTTCTTTGCCAGAAAGCTAGAATGGCTTGGTAATGGCTGTCAATAATCTATTTCTAGTTCAAATAGCCTAAATTTTGATGATGTTGTTGGTGTTATATTGAGTGAGGAAATTCGTAGGAAAAGCTCAGGGGCATCACATCGGGTAGTGTATTGAATGCAGAAAGTAGAGGTAGAACAAGAGATAGAGGAAACAACTCTAGAAATCATGGGAAATCAAGAGGAAAATAAAAGGGAAAGAGGTATGAATCCAAACGGCCAAATGATTGCTAGTACTGTGGAAAACCAGGTCATAAGAAGAAAGATTGTTGCTCTCGAAAGAAAGATCAAGGAGACAAAAATGATGGAAACAAGGAGGCAAATGTGGTAAGTAACAAATCTGAAGAGGATGCTTTGCTTTGGTCTTTAGAAAATGTTGATGAGTCATGGGTGTTAGATTCGGGGGCTTCATTTCATGCTACACCCCATAGAAGTTATTTTGTTGATTATGTCCAAGGGGATTTTGGGCTAGTTTATTTGGGAGATAATGAACCCTGTTAAATTGTTGGAAAAGGGAAAATCAAGATTAAGTTGCACAATGGGAATAATTGACTACTACAAGAGGTAAGACATGTTCCAAGGCTGAGTAGAAATTTAATTTCAGCAGGGCAACTTGCTGATGAGGGTTGCACAGTTACTTTTAATGATAAAAATTGGAAGGTTTCAAAAGGTTCCTTAGTAGTAGCAAAAGGTGTGAAAGTAGGCACCTTATATCTTTGTACAGGTCATACTGTTCCCTCTACTTTAATTGTTTCAGAGAAAAATGAATGTTCAGGAACAGTTGCTGCAGTTGAGCAGGTAGAACAAGAGACAGTAGCTAGAGATTTTGAAACAGTGTTGTGGCACAACAGACTCGGGCACATGAGTGAGAAAGGTATGAAATTAATTCATTCAAAGAAAGCTCTACCAGGTCTGAAATGTGTTAATATGGATTTCTGTGAAAGTTGTGTGTATGGAAAGCAAAAGAGAGTCAGTTTTGTAAAGAGTGGGAAGGAAAAGAAAGATGAAAAATTAGAGCTTGTGCATATAGATGTATGGGGTCTAGCTCAGGTATCTTCCCTTGGTGGCTCTTAGTATTATGTTACATTCATTGATGATGCAACTAGGAAAGTATAGATATATTTCATTAGACAGAAATTTGATGTATTTCAAACTTTTAAGATATGGAAAAGCTTGGTTGAAAATGAGACTGGAAAAAGATTAAAATGTCTCAGATCTGATAATGGTGGTGAGTATTGCAGAAAATAATTTTAAGATTATTGTGCCTCTACTGGTATTCGTAGATAGAAAACTGTACCAAGGACTCCACAAGAAAATGGAGTGGTTGAACGCATGAACAGGACAATAATGGAGCGTGCAAGGAGTATGAGGTTGCATGCTAGGCTGCCCAAAAATATGTGGGTAGAGGCTATGAACACTACTATTTATTTAATCAATAGAGGCCCCTCCACTCCTTTGGACTGTGGTATTCTAGAGGAAGCATGGAGTGGTAAGAAGGTGAGTTATTCTTTTCTCAAAACCTTTGGTTGTGAAGCTTTTGCACTTATAGATTTTGAAAATAGAACCAAGATGGAAGCTAAGTCAAAGAAATGTGTATTTGTTGGATATGGAATTGATGAATTTGGTTATAGGCTTTGGGATTTTGAAAATCATAAAATTGTAAGAAGTCAGGATGTCATATTCAATGAGAAAGTGTTGTACAAAGATCTGTTGCAGCAGCATGAGAAGAAAGAAAATGATTATGTAGTGCTGGATGACATTCCAAATGCTAATGTTCTAGAAATTCCTTATGCTCCGCAACAACAACAACAACAAATACCACACACTCCAGTGAATGTTAGATGGTCAACAAGGCTAAGTAGACCTGCAGAAAGATTTTCACCTTCTTTGTATTCTATCTTATTAACTGATGCTGGTGAACCTGAATGTTATAATGGAGCTATGCAGGTGGATACAAAACTTTAGTGGGAGTCTCAATGACAGATGAAATGGACTCTTTGCTAAAAAATCAAACATGGGATTTATGTCAGTTACCTATAGGAAAACAGGCTTTGCAGAATAAATGGGGTTACAGGTTGAAAGAAGAAGATGGAGGTAAGAAAAGATTTAAAGCCATATTAGTTGTAAAAGGATTTGCACAGAAACATGGTATTGATTTTGATGAGATTTTTTCTCCAGTTGTTAAAATGACTTCTATTCGTACTATTTTAAGTATTGTGGCTATTGAAGATTTGCATTTAGAGCAGCTTGATGTTAAAATAGCCTTTCTTCATGGTGATTTGAATGAAGAAATTTGTATGGTACAGCCATAGGGATATGAGGTCAAGGGTAAGGAGATTTTAGTGTGCAAATTGCAGAAAAGTTTATATGGCCTGAAGCAAGCACCTCGGCAATGGTATATTAAATTTGATACTTTTATGCATGAGAATGGATACACTCGATGTAATTCTGACCATTGTGTTTATTTCAAGAGGTTAAATAATGACAGCTACATTATTCTATGTTTATATGTTGATGATATACTTGTAGCTAGTTCTAACATGGATCATATTAAGGGGTTGAAACAACAGTTAGCAAAATCTTTTTCTATGAAGGATTTGGGGGCAGAAAAACAAATCCTTGGCATGAAAATTTGTAGAGATAAGAAGAACAAAAAATTAACTCTATCTCAGGCTGATTATGTTGAGAAGGTGTTGTAGAGATTCTACATGAAGGATGCCAAAGCTGTCACTACACCTTTGCCTGGTCATTTGAAATTGACTAAAGAAATGTGTCCAAAGACACTCGAAGAAGAGGCAAGAATGTCCAAGATACCTTATGCTTCAGCTGTAGGGAGCTTAATGTATGCTATGGTATGTACTAGGCCAGATATTGCACATGCAGTGGGAGTCGTTAGCCGGTATAAGAGTCACCCTGGGATTGAGCATTGGAATGCAGTCAAATGGATTCTCAAATATTTGAGAGGTAAATCCAATAAGTGTTTACAATTTGGGGGCTCTTCTACTACTATTCATGGCTATGTTGACTCAGATTTGGTAGGAGATATTGATACCAAATGGAGTACTACAAGTTATGTATTTACTATTGGTGGCACAGCAGTGAGTTGGATTTCTCAGTTACAAAAGGTGAATGCTTTATCTACTATAGAGGTAGAGTATGTTGCTACTACAGAGGTAGCCAAGGAGATGATATGGCTTTAATTCTTCATGGAAGAATTGGTACATCCATAGGTAGATAATTATTTGTATTCAGATAGTCAGAGTGCCATTCACCTTGCAAAGAATTCTGCTTTGCACTCAAAAAAAAGCACATACAGTTGTGATATCATTTCATTCGGTCAGTATTGGATGATGGATAGTTAAGGTTGGAGAAGATACATACAGATGATAATCCAGCAGATATGTTTACAAAGGCAATCACAAGGGAGAAGTTGAATTCTTGTTCAACTTCAGTTGGTCTTCTAGACTGAACAGAATAAAAGAACAGTTGTGTCCAGGGTGGTTTCATTATTCTAGTGGGAGCTACTGGTTTTGGTCGATCAGTCTCCAAGTGGGAGGATATTTTTATGGAGTCTGATCAATCTCCAAGTGGGAGATTGTTATGTATGTGGTGCCTAATCAGAATTATCCATGAGGTCAAGGGGCAGAGCCCCTGATGGGCCATCTATTTTCTATTAGTCGGAGTATTTTTTTCCCTAATTTCATTATGTCAAAAATACTTGTAAAAAGGGCTTAGGGTTTGAGATTGAATGTATGAGGGATTATTGTAGCTTCCTGCAGTGGTATTGAGTTGTAGGTTTCAGATTGTAATCATTGGATAATAATAAAGATATTGGACTCGATGTTGGTGGATGTAGCCCAGGGATTGGGTGAACCACGTTAAATTCTGTGTTATTGTGTTCTCTCTCATTTGTTAATATTTGCATTTTCTACTTATTATCCTAACATATGGATAGGCTCTTCTAATGGCCTCTATGTAGTTAGATTTTCATCATCTAAGTGTACCCCTTTGCCTTTTCCTTTTACATCTTTCTTGGGGATTATAGCAAGTTTAGTTTTGTCTACTTTAGCCTTTGACTTCAAAATTTTTGTCCACAAATTTCTACTATCTTCATCCACTTCTTCAAGTTTCCCTTGCAATATATTAAGTGCTCTACCTTTCATCAAAAATCTATTGGCATATTGTTTCATCAAATCTTCAATTTATGTTACAAATAAATTAGGCATTGCTAAAATTAATGAGCATTCTCTCATTTTCTTCTTGGTATGCAAGGCATAAGTCCATCTTTTCGATACCTTCTCATATAGCTCTTTAGGAATATAGTTTAAAAATTCCACTGGTAACCTTCTAAACTTAATAATCATGCTAATGATTTCTTCTTCTAGTTTTTCTTGATCCTTGGTTGACATATGTATATACCGATTCATTTTAGGGTGACCTAGTCTACCTGTTTCCTTTATGTTCTTTACCATGTGATCAATTGTTTTTCCTTTATTCACAACTACTTTAAATTGACTGTTATCATCTTCTTCTTTAGAATCAATATCATATTTACCTCTTATGAGCTTTCTCCTCTTCTTAGGTGGCTTGGTGGAGGCTTGTCTACCTCTCTTCTTCTTTTGGTAGGTTTGTGTAGGTGTTGGCCTTGTGATTTTTGCAATTCCACATTTTAAAGGTGGGGAAACACCTGTAGAGGATCTTTTCCTCACTCTTGTAGGGGTCTCGACCTATTTCCTCTTTCCTTTTGCCTTCACTAGTGCAAATTAAATTTCTTTATCTAACTCAGTCTCCTCTTCATGCTCACTATTGTCAATCAGTAGCTATTCTTTGGTTGCTTCTTCAACCAGCTTCTCTGCTGCTCCTTCTTCATCATCACCAAATTTCTTAGCTAGATTATCCATCATTTTCCTTGATTTTTTGCTAAATTTAACTCCATCTAAATCCATTTTTATTCTCAACTTATCTTCTTCATAGGTTCTGAACCTAGTTTCCTTTTCATCTTTAGGCTCTGCAAGTAGTGCCTTAATTGACCTAGAAGCTTGGTTAATGTCAAGTTCATAGTCCATGGGTAGAAACCATGCAATCCTTGGCTCAACTACTTTTATCAAGGTGGTGTCCGTGTCCACCAGAAAAAAAAAATATCATCTTTGTATTATTCCACCAATTGTGCAGGTATCTTGCTCCTCTTATGCATTATCTCTTTGAATTTCCTAAATTAATCATCCATTACTGCCTCAAAAGTCTATTCTAAGTTCTTGATGAATTCACCGATTTGTATGATGACCAGTTTGTTAATATCTCACTGTACATTATCAACTGATGGAAATGAATTTTGCAAATAGAAAAAGATATATACAAGTAGTGAACTAAACTTACATGTGTTGGTCTTAGCAACATGAATAGTCCTCATATTTTCTTCTAGTTGTTTCAACATTATCTCAACGAGGTCTAGTTGTAAACCCTTCTTTACAACCTTGTATGCTAGGTTGACTGCTCCACAAGGAACACTGTTGGGCTTGCTTGATTGGAATATCTAATAAGAAATGACATAGGCCCCAAATCTACTTTTTGGATCAGTGATTTTATTTATCCTCATGCCTCTGCCATCCAACTCAGCTCTTGTTAGTTTTTTAGTCTTTGTTCTCGATAGGTGCCTTAGGGATTTTTCCTTATCACTTATTGGATAACTAGTGACCATATGAATAACATCTTTTGTAATTTTGACTAGTTCATCCAACCACATTTTTCCCTTGTGTACTCAGATGAGTACAACCCTAATCTACTCTACCTTGAACTCCTTCAATAAATTAAGGGCATTAGTTAAACCTTTGACCTCCAGGTGTGTGTGTGTGTTCATCCTTCATCTTTTTGTCATAGCATACCTCCTAGTATCTAGATTGTTGCTTAAAATCACCTATTTTGCTTGTAGTGAATGTATAATCTAATGGCTTGGACCAACAAAACCCTAGGCAGTATGCTAAAAAATGCACCTTTCTCATCTACTTGTGATACAACCTCAAGGTATAACTTGTACTTTGGTTCTTTTTAGGTTGCAGAATTGATCAATGTAATCTTTTTCTCATTATCAATCTTGGATTGTGCGGTCTTAGATGAGGATGCCATCATTTCAACAGATTTAGGGCTCAAAAACTGTAAGTGAATAACCCGATTTTCTTACAACTTACTTGAAATGGTTTCAAACCATTCGTGATCTGATTAAATCATTTTGAAATTCTTGAAAAACTCTTCTCAAATCTTGTTTGATTCACTCTATTTCATTCTAGTTCGTTGTGTGAAGAAATAAGTTCCCTCAATGCTTATTTATAACTAAAAGTCTTTTCCGCTCAAAGTTTTGCAATAAATGCTTCACCAACCATAACTCAGTTAACAATAAAATGTTTGGTTATCTCTTTTGAAACTTCATCTCGATTAACACTTAACATTTCTCAGTTGACTCTTCAACTCGGTTAACCTTAACACTTTCATCGGCTAACAATTTTTTACTCGGTCATGCTTTTACCAACTATACACATTTCATGCTCATAACATATAACTACCTAGTGCATCTTATTTCATGTTGCTTTGGTATTCATGCAATAGATATAAGGAACTGTCATAAAATATAACTGATAAAAATTCAGTTCCCATACTTGATTTCCTTAGGTGGAGGTGGTGAGATCACCTAACCCAAAGGATGAGGTGTCACCGACTGTTGTGCTTGTTCCAAAGTTTTTATTTGTTTCTCTTCTCCACATTTGGTTCCTTATCCTCATTATTTCTTCAATGGTGTTCTCATTAGCATCAATACTTGGTTCTGGTGCTTGGTCTCTACAATCTCTACTTAAATGACCAACCTTGTGACAATGCAAGCATGTCATTCCATAATTTGTCTAGTTTTGAGATTTTCATCTCCAATGAAATCTCATACAATTTTCTACAATATGACCATATCTACCACATGTTGTGTAATTAACCCAAGTGTAAACATTACCTTGTCTTCTCAGTTGATATGTTTTGTTTTGTCCTTTCAATTTATAGACTTGTTTTATCTTTGTCCTGCATTCCTTTGATGTATGTCCATGCATGTTGCAAGTACGATAGTGCTTTTGCATGTAGTGTCTCTTAGGTGACTTATTCAACTTTGATCTACACTCATGTGGTTTCATGTCCATACTTGTTACAATTATAACAATAACCATCAAATTTAGGAGTAGATTTAGTAATACCTTTTTCTTTTCTTCTGCAAACATTTGATGTGTGACCTAGTTTTCCATAGTGATAGCATGAGAGCTTCTTTGGCCTTGGATTTTCATAGGCATTCTTGTGTTCAACTTGTTTTGATGACTCTCCCTACTCGATATAACCTAAACCAATAGTAGTGTCCAGTCTTCTCTGACTATTTAGGAATTCATCCATCCTTTTTGTACTTTCTTCATCTTTCTTTATCATCTCATTATGTTGTTGTTGTATCTTCATTATTTCATTTCCTTCGCTCAATTCACCAATGTCTTCCAATTTTCTAGCAAGCTCATTGTTTACTTGGTTGATTTCTAGACTCGTGACAACCATCTGATTGGAGATTTCAAAATGATGCTTGGTAAGCCTTAGTATTTAAGATTCCTTTTCTTCCAACTTTTTAGTCATTTGTATTCTATCTTCAATAGCCAAATTCCTTTCTTGTTCATATTGTCTTGCATTGTTCATGGCATCAATAATTCTTACCATTTGAGTCTCTTGACCAATATGTAGTGCTTTCACTTGAGCAATAAGGTGTTGATTCTTTTCAGATAGATCTAATATAGTTCCTTTAGATGCATAATATATGCTTCCAAATCCTTCAAACAATTCTTCCATCTCTTCTTCTTGATAAATCTATCTCATTTTTCCAAAATTCCAATTCCTTCCTTTTGATCAATAAATCTCTTAGTTTTTCTTTTGCATCTTTAAGTTATTCCATGAGAATCGACATCTCCAATTTCTAATTTTCAATAGTCTTATCAAGATTATACCTTTCCATCCTTAAGATATTTTTCTCTTCATTGATTAAAATTCCTCAACAAGAGAACCTAGCTCTGATACTAATTGTTAGGATTACGGAAAGGTGAGTTACTAAGAGGGGAGGGGTGAATCAGTAACCCTAAAAACTTTTAACTCAATCCTTGTAACAAAGTAGTGCATTAACTAACTGTACCATTTATTGTCTCCAACATTCAATAACATAACTGAAATGTAAATACATCTAATCTAATCACATAATAAATCATGAAACTTCATACGCATAACAATTGTATTTTGGTATCCTAGAAACCCTTGTTAGAAGGTAAAAATTATAGTGGCGATGGAACCCACAAAACTTCACTACTACAATAAATAAATTTTCCAGTTAAGGCTACAAAGATTGATCACTTATGATGATCTTAGCCTATTAGGAGTAACAAAAAGATCAAGTAGATCTACCTAGTTAGAGGATTTTAGCAACACAATTAAATGTGCACTCGGTTAAGATATTTTACATAAGATTGTTAAGTCTACTTTGTTAAGAGATTTAAAGCTTTCTACAACGGTTAGAATGAAATAATGAAATTGATCTGTAGATAACAACTAACTTTGCCTGATTTTAGATCTGATAAATACTTAGTTTTTATCACCTTGTTGTGATAGATCTCTTCTCTGAATTCTTCTCAATAGCCTTCTGATCTAATATCTAATTCAGTCCTTGAATACTCTGTCCATGCTTCAACTTCACAACCCTATCTAATCTTTATATGTTTGTATGTGCGGCTATTTCATGTGTGATACTCATCAAAATGACATCTTTATAATTCTTATAACAATGGATTTTGACCTAATTAGGGTTATGAAAACATCTTAGAAAACCTAAGATCAACTATCCAAATTAATATCTTAAACATCATTACATAGGGATCATGAATCATTAAGTGATTACATCCACATTTAATCTTCACCTCGATCTTAGTAAAATAAAATTTGGATCGGTGTAAACCAGTTACCTTGTATTTTATGCCATTACAAACTTTTATGTCATTTCCTGGTTTATTCAACATACACTGCATTCATCACTTAGTAATTAACTGACACTCTATATATATGAATTCTCTGTTAAACTATGCTCAGTGCTCGGTAATCATCTAGCTCAGTATGAATGCTTAGTCAAGACTGTGTTTAGTTAATATAATACTCTACCTTGTGTTCTTCTTGTTATATGTTCTTGGTGTTTTGACTGACTAGCATGTATGCTTCCTTTACCGATTGTATGTATGACACTAATGACAACATATAACTAACACTTTTGCAATCGATAAATCCAACTCACTGTCATCCCACCAATAGTAAATACATAACATGTGATACTCATCCTGGCATCTAAATCCCCTACCAAATCTAATTCAACATAACCTTTTAAATCGGTATTAGAGCCCCCAAAACATAGCCATTTAGTGGATGTACCTCTCAAATATCTAAAAATCCACTTTACTGCATTCCAATTCTCAACTCCAGGATGACTCATATACCTACTAACAACTCCTACATCATGTGTAATATCTAGTGTAGTACATACCATGGCATACATCAAACTATCTACAACTAAAGCATATGGTACATTGGACATTTTAGCTTCATCCTCTTGTGTCTTTGGACACATCTCCTTAGTCAATTTCAAATGACTAGGAAAAGGTGTTCTAATAGATTTTCATTCTCCATATGGAATCTTTGCAAACCTTTTCAACATAATCAACCTAAGATAGAGTCAATTTTTTTTTCTTCTTATCTCTACAAATTTTCATACCAACTATTTATTTTGCTTCCCCCAAATCCTTCATAGAAAAATAATGTGCTAACTATTGTTTCAACACATTAATGTGATCCATGGTAGACCCTGATACAAGCATATCATCAACATATAAACATAAAATAATCTAGCTTTCATCATCCAACCTCTTAAAATAAACACAATGGTCTCAATTACATCGATTGTAGCCATGCTCAGACATAAAGATATCAAATTTAATATACCATTGACGAGGTGCTTTCTTCAAGCCATATAAACTTTTCTTCAATCTACACACTAAGTTCTCCTTACCTTTGACCTCAAAACCTTGTGGTTTTTGAATATATATTTCTTCTTCCAAATCATCATGGAGAAAGGTTGTTTTAACATCAAGTTGTTCTAAATGAAAATCTTTGGTGCCCACAATACTTAAAATAATGCGTATTGAAGTCAGTTTTACAACTAGAGAAAAGATCTCATAAAAATCAATGCCCTTTTTCTATGCAAATCCCTTTACAACTAACTTGGATTTAAAAAAATTCTTACCTGCATCCTCCTCTTTTAGCCTATAAACCCATTTGTTTGGTAAAGCCTTTTTACCTATAGGCAACTTAAATAATTCCCCAATCTAATTTTTTAGCAAGGATTCCATCTCTTCTTCCATGGAAATATCCCACTAAACATTTGTATCCAGGTGCACAACTTCATCATATCCTTTTGGTTCACCAGCATCTATTAATAAAATAGAATACAAAGAGGGAGAGAACCTTTCAGGAGGTCTACTTTTCCTTGTTGACCATCTAACATTCACTGGGGTTTGTGGTTTTTGTTTTTTTTTTGTTATGGAGCCTGAGGGACCACTACAATATCATCTTTTGGGGTATCATCCATCACTACATAATCATTTTCTTTCTTCATGTGTTGTTGTAACTGATCTTTTTACAACACTCTCTCATTGAATATGACATCTATGCTTCTTACAATTTTATGATTTTCAACATCCCAAATTCTGTAGCCAAATTCATTAATGGCATATCCAATAAAGATACATTTATTTGACTTAGCTTCTAGCTTGGTTCTATTTTCAAAATCTATATGTGCAAATGCTTCACAACCGAAGGTAAGGTTCTAAGAAAAGAAAAACTCACCTTCTTACATGTCCATGCTTACTCTGGAATACCACAACCCAAAGGATTAGAGGGACCTCTACTGATTAAATAAATAGTAGTGTTTACAACCTCTTCCCACATGTTTAAGATTATCCCAACGTGTAACCTCATACTCCTTGCATGCTCCATTATTGTCCTATTCATGCATTCAAGCACTCCATTTTCTTGTGGAGTCCTTGAACTATTTTCAGCCTATGAATACCATTAGAGGAACAATAATCTTCAAACTCTTTGCTACAATACTCACCTCCATTAGCATATCTGAGATAATTTAGTCTTTTACCAGTCTCATTCTCAATCAAGCTTTTTCATTTTTTAAAAGTTTCAAATAAATCAGATTTATGCATAAGGAAATAAATCCATACTCTTCTAGTTGCATCATCAATAAATGTAACATAATACAAATATTCACTAAGGGAAGATACCTAAGATGGTCCTCACACATCTATATGAACAAGCTTTAAATTCTCATCTTTCTTTTCCTTCCCACTTTTCAAAAAACTAACTCTCTTTTGTTTTCCATACACACAAATTTCATAGAAATCCATATTGAAACATCTGAGACCTGGTAAGACTTTCTTTGAATAAATTAATTTCATACCTTTTTAACTTATGGGCCAAAGTTTGTTGTTCCATAGTACTATTTTAGAATCCACAACAATTGTTTCATCTTCTATCTACTCAAGTGCAATGATTATTCCTAAACATTGACTTTTCTCAATAACAATTAAAGAAGGAACTGTATGACCTTTACAAAGATATAAGGTGCCTACTCTCACACATTTTTCTACTACTAAGGAACCTTTTGAAACCTTCCTATTTTTTCATTAAACATAACTATGAAATCTTTATCACCTAGTTTCCCTGCTGAAATTAAATTCCTACTCAGCCTTGGAACATGCCTTACCTATTGTAGTATCCAATGATTCCCATTTTGCAGCTTAATCTTAATTATTCCCTTTCCAACAATCTAACAGGGTTCATTATATCCCAAATAAACTAGCCAAAAATCCCCTTGGACATAATCAAAAAAATAAATTCTATGGGGTGTAGCATGAAATGAGGCCACTAAATCTAGAACCCATCAATCATCATTATTTTTTAAGGAAATAAGAAAAACATCCTCTTCATATTTACTACTTAAAACATTTTCCTCTTTATTTCCTTCTTGTTTGTCTCCTTCTTTATTCTTCTGAGACCAACACTATTTCTTCTTATTACATGGTTTCCCATAGTATCAATAATCATTTATTTCTCTATATTGAGACCTCTTGCCCTTTGATTTTCCTCATGATTTCCCATGACTTCCATAAATTTTTCCTCTCTCCCTTGATCTACCTCTAATTTTTTCATTCAAAACACTACCTGATGTGGATCCACATGAGATTTTCCTATGAATTTCCTCACTCAGAATGAAACCAACAACATCATCAAATTTTAGGGTATTTGAACCAGAAATAGAGTTACTAACAGCCATTACCAAGCCATTCCAACTTTTAGGCAAAGAACATAGAATTAAAAGAGCCCTAATTTATTCATCAAAATTTACATTTATAGAAGATAATTGACTGGTAAGTGTATTAAACTCATTTAAATGGTCATAAACTGACCCACCTTCTACCATTTTCTATTAAATAAATGCTCCATCAAAAATACCTTATTCAAAGTAGAAGGCTTTTCATATAACTTTACTAGGGTTTCCATAAAATATTCAATTGACTTTTCTTGTGTAATATTAAATGCCATTGATTATGCCAGGCATAAACAAATACTACCAAGTGCGTTTATGTCCAAAATATCCCAATCCTCATCAATCATTCATGTCAGTTTCTTGCATTTTCCTCCCAATGGTTGTCATAAATCCTTCTGATAGAGATAGTCCTCCATATTTATTTTACATAACTGAAATTTCTACCCATTAAACTTCTCAACCTTAAACTTACCTTCATCTTCAAGTACTCCTAAATTGTGAGACCTTCCTGTAGAGGATAACTGAAAAAAACCCACTCTCATACCACTTGTTAGGATTAGAAGACATAAATCTAATAGTTACATGCAAATATAACCAATAATGCAAAGGAATAAAACACATATAAATAGAACAAGAAGACACAAAGATTTAACGTGGTTCACCCAATCTTGGGCTACATCCACCAAACATAGAGTTCATTCTTATTTTATTATCTAGTGAAGAGAATATTACAGTCTGATCACTTTTACATTACACTTCCACATATTTATATACCCTTTAGGCAATTTACTAATGTTGGTTAACAAGGTCAACCCTAATGATAAAAGAATATTCTAGTAATATCCACACGTACTCATACATGTACTCATATTCTTGTATGTACATACTCTCATGTGTACATATTATTGTACATGTGAGAAAGTTGGGGTGGCTTTGGGGCCCCTATTACGGTGGTGCTTCACACCAACACCTCTGCCCAATGAGTGAATAGTCCAAAAATGATCAGTCGCCACATATAAACAATCTCCCACTTGGAGACTAATTAGGCTCCACACCAAAACATGAAGGCCAATATACAAGAAGAAAAAATAGATTGGAATGGTATAACAATGATCTTCAATGCTAGAGTTTTCATGAAAAAATAGGAGCACTCATTTATTGAGGACAACAAGTCTCTACTAAAGCATTCCTAGCTACAACATATTAAAAAAAATAGTGTTGTCACACAAAGGAATGAATGCCTTGAAAAATACATATTAGATCACTAAATAAGGACAAAAAAACACAATAATGTATACATTAGATCATATAAAGAACTAAAATTGTGTTTTTATGTTTGGAGAAGCACAAATAATGTTAGGAGCTATAATTGTTACAAAGATAAATCAAGATTAGTGTTCTATGATGTTGAAAGAATGCAATGAGATGGTCATCATACAAATAGAGACTAGCTATCTACAGTAGCGTAGTAAGAATATTAATATGTCAGGTAGCATTGATATAAAGAGGTCATGATAATAGAAAATCATGAATAAAGATAGTATACAATTTAAAAACCCAATGATGGCTAAACATCAGATTTATATTCACGACAAAGGTGCAAATGAAGGTAAAACCCTCGAAGAACATATATTTGGTTTTTTAATAAATAAATAGAAGGAAAATATATAGTGATTGCAATGCATTGATGGTAAAGGAAACAATACAACATGGATACTTCATTATCATAGTCAAGAGGCAAGGTGTCTTGTAATAGAATAGAAATAGTAGGACAGTCATCTTGAGTAGTTAAAAGGAAATGCTTTGACTCTATGGAGAAACCACAAAGATCAAACTCATTCTTTGAAATTAGAGGTAATATTTCACCATTAAAGAGAAAATTTCAAGAGTTTGTGATTATACATTTTCTACTACATGAGAAAATATGATGAATACCATGGAATAGAGGTACAATTCAGGGTCATGAAAATAGAGAAATCAATCCCAAATAGTCACCAATACAAGGAAAATAGTAGAGCCATGACATGTTGAGGATTTTTTGAGTTTGAGTGAATCAAGATTAGAAAATACTAAATGTACAATATTGATCATGAATGTCACAGTTAGAAATTATAGATTAATATTGATATACATGGCTTGCAAAGGACCAAGAATCCCAGAATGATAGTAATGTTACAAATAAAAACCCCTTTCATTCAAACCCTAAAAAGTTTGTCACAACTTGTGAGAATGGATGTAGGTTTATATATATTTCTTGTATTTTCCACTCCTTGATTCTCTATCAAAAATCCCATTGAAAAATAGGGAATATAATCAGTGTTTCTAAGGACAAGGAGAGTCATTAACTAAGGAATGTACAAGAATCAATAATTTTTAGAATTTTTTCATTTTAAAAAGCTCAAATACTAAGAGCTTGAGTAACCAAATACAAGTTCAAAAGAGGAAATTTATCTTCAAGTTTGAGACCTTCAAACTACTAAAAGCCAAAGCTTGAGCCCATGAGCTTCAAGAAAAATACAGAAGTAGTAAATGTAAAAGGTTGCGGCCTGCAAATGGGTAGTTCTAGGCTATTGGTTTTATCAACAGAAGACATCGATCCTCTACAATATGAAAGAGTGCAATGCTTTTCTTTGGGTCCAAGAAAAGGATATATAGACTTTAAACTCCAGACCATGTAAATACACAAAAAAAAGTGAAGAAAATGTCCATTAATTTTCTATATGGATAGAGATTTGAGAATGAGAAAACATAGAAAGATGAAGTATTTTTATTACTTCTTTGTCCAAAATAAAGCTTGACCTTACTAGGTATGGAATTCATCTGCAAACAATCTATAAGAAAGTCTTCAAAAATAACCTTTAAAGCCTTCAAAACCCCTAGTAACTCAGAGCAACATCCCCAGACAATGCAGGCATAGGATAAGCAGAGAGAAAATTGCAAAGGAAATGAAATTGTGAAATGATTTTTAGGGTTTTGACTACCCCAAAAGGTCGAGCATATAACAAGCATTTTTTGTGCCTTTATGTTTTATCAAGCTTTCTCCAACTAATATACCCCGTGGGATATAAACCACTTGGAGGTTTTCCTTTGTAAATTATCTTATTGGATATAAAATATTTAATAATGTAATATTTAAATTACTTTATTAAATTTTATGTGTTATAAGATAATTATATCATGACTATGTAGTAAAGGGATAAAGATTTATTTTTGCATCAATTTCTTAATGTAAAAATATGTGTGATAGTGCAGATACTAATATATCATGAGTGTGTAACTCTTAAGTACCAAAATCTCGCATTCGCATGCCGTCACTGATCATTCAAAGTACATTGTCTTAGTTGGCCTGCAAGCTGATAATTAAATGAAATGTGTGATCGCATGACATGCACCCTGTTTTATAATGTGCCTAGTACCTATTATACTTGAGCAACAGATTGTGGGATATTTTCCATTAATTGGCACGAAACTCAAATGTTCACTTGCAGTCTACAAATACCCTGCTCTCCCTAACAAGCTCTTGCATTGCTTCTTGAGTCTTACACAGTGTAGATTCTTTGTGTGTGTGTATAATGCTATGAATGGAGCTTCCCTCCTGCCAAACTTGCGAACATCTTCATGATGAGCTCCTACCAAGGAATTACAGGGTCTACATCCCACTGCAGGCTTCCGAGATCCCGTTCCCAAATAGAATTGATGGCCCAAAGCTCAAGCAAGTATTTATCTGCAACTCCATGCTACATTACAAGGTTGTTTGTCTAGTTTTTGGTGAATACATGTCTCCAAGGACAAAAATAGTGGTTTTTCCTTCTCAGTTGGTGTTGATTTTTCTCTCCAATCTAATGGACCTATTGCAGTTGGTGGATTTAGTAGTTTACATCACCAATAAGGTCATTCAGCCTCAATTTATTCATGATGCATGACTCATGGTGGCACGCCAAAGGTATGACCTTTGGTCAAGTTTTGTGTTGATTAGGGGATTTTTTTTACATCAGGACATTATGGCGAGCCATGAACACCTGATGGCATATGACTGCTTCAAATGGGCCATGGAAAAGAAGAGCTTCCGAATAGTTAGCAATAATTTGTAGATTGTGGGATTGGCTCTTGGGAAAGTTCTTGTGGATAAAATTCGATGTCTGGCACACTTGATTTTGGATCTATTATTATCGCCACTTCCTCTGGTTCAACCTCCATCCTACAACATGTTGCCCTCTGGTAATCCAAAATAGGTCCCTGACCTGAATGTACCACTCTCACCCAGTCACTGTTCTAACACTCAACCAGCGGCTCAAAACACGCTCGATGGCTGGGAAGTTGGCAATGTCTTGGCTCCGCCTGCTGGTTGGGAAAATGCTTGGGGTTCATCCTCTCCTATGGATGAATGATTATTTCTATAAAATGTCATACACCTGTGGTATTGCATAGGCATGTTTGATAGGCCTATTTTGAAATTTTGTAATTATCAACACAATATGTTATCCCTGGTCTAGGTTTGATCCCTGCCAAAATTTTGGGGATATTTTTTCTCTAATGTATCATCCTCTAAGGATTCGTGGGTTACATGTGCAAACCCAATTGTAAAAATCATCATATTTTCTAACTTGTATACAACTATGATCCCGGGGTTTCTTCCTGATTCTTCCATGGGGGAGTCATTGAATCAGTTTATATTAATATAAATATGGTGGATACCCCACTTTGGTTTAAGAAAAAAAAAATTTATTTGCTAAGTAT
This sequence comes from Chamaecyparis obtusa, assembly GCA_027943335.1. Classification (NCBI taxonomy): domain Eukaryota; kingdom Viridiplantae; phylum Streptophyta; class Pinopsida; order Cupressales; family Cupressaceae; genus Chamaecyparis; species Chamaecyparis obtusa. The sequence goes on along the minus strand of BSBK01002576.1, from coordinate 1,149,053 downwards.
TATAATTTATTACTTAGTAAATAATGTCTATGATGTAAAGATAGTTAAGTATCTTTAGTTGTGAAGTCAAACTGATGTAACTGTAAAATTTATGATAGTTTCCAAGTCATAGGGATGTGGTTGAAGATTTGGGGGGAAAGGCCAAGTCTTTAGGGAATTTTATTGCATTTATGAGGGGCCATTATGATGAAGTTGATAAGGATTAACCATTTCATCATCTTTGAGCCTTTTTGGAGGTGTTTCAGGGTATGAAAAAGAGGCTTCTTCATTACATCTGACCATGGAGTTAATTCTCCCATTTATGATGTAACTACCTTTTTAAGGGGATAAGTATGGGTTGAGGCTTCAATTTTGAGGGGATTTCTTGCTTTACACTTCAGGAATATTGTAACTTTATGAGTTCTTTTGCAGAAGTAGAGAGTTTTGTAACTCATTTTTGAGAGGAATATAGATTTAACACCTTTTTGGCAGTGATAAATAACTTGTGCCTTCTCATTTTTCTAATATTGTTTATCCTTATGTCAATACAGTTTCTTGTGATGATCTTTGTCCTTGGGATTGTATTACATGTTGGTGCCTTTTGCAAAAATATACACAATTTTTTGCAAGTTGTGAGTTGTGCTATTCATAGGAATCAACCTTAAATCATGAGAAAGAGTCTTTCTCCTCTTAAGGTTTTTGATTATTTAGAATTCTTATGAATTGTTGATGCAAAGATTATGTATCATTGGTTTGTGTAGGAAATCCTTTATATTTACTCATTTTACTGTGTTGGTTGTTTGTGTGAGTCTAAAGACATCATTTGGTGCAACACCTTTTAGGAGTTTGATTTCATTTTAATGTATCCTTCTTCCTCTTTCCTCTGCAAGAAGTGTTAGCTTAGGATAAATACTTAGGAAGAACCATTTTACTCTATAGGTCCACTTCTTTTCTAGGTCACCCACAACCTAGAAGTACTCTCATGTATCAATAGATTGTTGGATTTCATTCTCAACAAGGGTGCAAACCTCATTTATAACACCTATAGTATCCATGTGAGAATAATTTGTAGACTTATGATTTCCCTAAAGGGTGTAGATCCCAAATCAAGTACTATCTTCCATGGGGATCTAGGTGAAAGTTCTATCCCTACAAATGAAATACCTAACATTATAGAAAATAACTCTTCCCATACTTCACATGATTAGAATGACTCCTTAACAAGAGTGTCTCCTACCAAAGTTCAAAATATTGTCCATGATTTAGAAAATCTTGAACATTAGATGGGTCAATAACATTCTAATAGTGAGGGAATTCCCTTGTAGACACCTAAAATTGACCTGTTGCCCATGTGCAACAATTTCACTAATATTCCTCTTAATTGGTTAAATAATCTTTGTTATTTAATTAATTTATGTCCTACTATATTCTAAATTCATATTCATATTTCTCTCTAATTTCATAATTAAGTAATTTTAATTAATTATTTAATTATTAAATGTCTAATTAATTTTCATCATGTTATTCTTCTATAAAGTAATTAAATAATAATTATTACTATTTAATTATTCTCTGTCTCTACATTAATTAAATAATTACATTATTTAATTAAATAGTTCTACTTTATTCTTATTACATTTATGTAATAATTATAATTAATCAATTCATCCTAATATTAAATAAATGTCAAATTATTTAATTTACTAATTATTCTTCCCATAAATAAATAAGTTTTAATTTATTTATAATCCACATGTGTAATTAAATGAATTTCTTTATTTAATTAATTAGATTTATTCTTCTAGTTTTAACTAACACTAAGTCTCATTCAAACTCTTCAATTAATTTTTTTAACTCTTCAATCATGATTTATGACTAATCCATCTATTTAGTTCTCTATTCAATCTATTTATGCAATCTAAGTCAACTCCTCAATCAATTTCAGTTCACTCACAATCAAATGAGTTAACCAATCAATCAATTCAATCATGTATCCACTTTACTCCTAGTTGTTCTCAGTCAACTAATCAGTCATTCAAGTTCAACTCCCTAATCATTTGAGTTGAACTACTCAATCAATTTCAGTTATCTCTTCAATCCTAGAATCTTGATTGAAACCTAGAAATTATATATAATGAGAGCTTATTCTCATTATTTGCAACCCCATACTTTGAATTCTTATGCTATCTAGGTGAGCACATGCTAAGAGTCCATACTGTGCATAAATAAGGATAAGAACAAGGGAGACTTAAATTTGGTTTTCATATGTGTATTTTTTAATTGATTTCATTAATGTTATTGTATCTCTCTTGCATCCTAGGGAATTTTTCAGCTTTTAGACTTTGTGGTGGTCTAATCTCTTTGTTGTGGGACTCAGAATCTTGAATCCCAAAAATCTACAATATAATGATTAACCTAACATGAAGCGTTAGGCTTCTAAAAAAATTACCATGTTGTGTAGTCACAAGTTTATTTGACGCAACTGAGCATGTATTTGCTGCATCTCTGATTTCAAATGCCACATTCCCTAATTTCAAATGTCTCAACTCTAATTTCAAAGACCACATCTCTAATTTCAAATGCAACATCTCTGGATTTAAATGTTGCATTCTCTGATTCCTAATGCCACATCTCTAACTTTAAATGATGCATCTCTAATTTTAAATGTTCCATCTCTTATTTCAAACACCACATTCCTTGATTTCAAAAGTCACATCTCTGATTTCAAATGTTGCAATCTCTGATTTCAAATGCTACATCCCTAATTTTAAATGTCGCATCTCTGATTTTAAATATCGCATTCCATAATTTCAAACATCACATCTCTGATTTCAAATGTCACAACTATTATATTCTTTCACAACAACTTTCATATTCATTCGTTGTAATTATTATATTGATTCACCGCAACTGTAAGGTATAATTTTTTGTGTTTCGCATTTAATTTGTCAAATTTTGGTCAAAATTCAATTCCTGTGATAGGTTTTTTTAGGGGGTTACTAATTTCAAATTTTCACCTTGTGGATTGGAAACAACATTTAGTTTTTAAATCAAAATCAATTCACATTTATTCTTAGTGCACTAATTTAAAAAAACCTTGTATGGACACATAAAACCAACTCACATTTTCTTTGGTGTTTTAAAATAGATGTGGGTTAAGAATTGCACAAGCAATATATGTTGGCATTTGATGTATATGATATGTGCTTAAATATTATGGTTGTATTGTTGTGTTTTCATTGTTGGCAACATGTTCAATTAAAGTTATTAAATCAATTGTACTGATGGAGTTGAAGGGTCAGAATGGTAATTTTCCTAAGTGTCCAGGCAATCAGTGAATGGCCAGTACCTAGGTATAGTCAGTTAAATCAAACAATGGAGATTTATTGAAGGTGTGAAATCATGGATTTATAATCTACATCGGTATATATAAGTTTGTCTACAACCGCATAGGTTAAGGTTAAGATTTGTGTGAGTTATAAAGGATTCAAGTGATGTTGACAGGAAGAATAGGAGACAAGATAAACAGTTTGGTTTGATTGGTCAACCGATTAGTTTTATAGCCAACATTATTTTATTTTTTATTTGTTATGTTTAGGGCCAACCTTTTATGTTTCAAATTTGGGTTTTGGCATAGACAGTGGAAAAGGTTGGTTGGTAGGCCAACTTAATCTAAGGTGGTGGAAAAATGTTTTAGCCGACATAAAGAAGTTGTTATAAATGAAAGATGAAATTGAGTTTTAGTAGAGTTAGTGAAGTTTGGATTGTAGATTTAGTTTATTTGATGCATAAAATAAAGTGATAAAAAATCTGAAGTAGATCTGTTAGATAGGAAGTGTCATAATTAGATTATTTCATCTTAGGTCCATCTCAAGGCAAACCCTAATAGGTTTTCAAGTTAAATCCTCTAGTGAGGTCACTCCTAATAGGGTTAGAAAGATCTCTAACAAGATTTGTAGATTAAATCCTTTAACTAGGTATCTCTTAGAAGGAGTTTGAAATCCCTTAACAAGGTGTTCTTAACAGGACTTTGATTCTAGCTTTTAACCAAGCTAATGATACTTTTAACTAGGTATGTCATAAAAGGTTGTTTGTAATTGCTCCTAATAGGGAAGATTTCATCAGTGCACTAGTGTAATATTATGGGAATCTCTCCCACACATGTTTTTCTCCCTCTAACAAGGGTTTCTACAGAAAAATCTTGTGTCAAGTGTTATATTTGTGTGAATTCTTTATGTGATCAGTCTCTATGTGATATTTTCCTTTACATTCTTGTTATTGTTAAAGTTGCTGGAAAAGAGTTGCATATTTTTGGTTGCATTGAATCACCCCTTCCTCTTAGTACCATTTAGGCCTAACAATCAGTGTTAGAGCCAAGTACCCTTGAAGAATCCTAACATCTTGGGTGAGATCCCTAAGGAAGGCATGGAGAGTTATAAGTACAAAAGGTAGCTATAGGAATTAGAAGATAAGATAATCAATAAACTTAAAGATGAACTGAAGATATATATTTCTAAGAGGCAAGAACTTTATGAGAATGTGAACGAAAGCCAAGACTACATTGAACACCTATCTGAACATGGACACAAAGAATTTGAGGAAGCTATTGCAGATATGATGAAGGAAAATGAGAAGTTAACCAAAGATAAAGAAAGCCTAAGGAAAGAGTTTGAAGTTCAAGCAATTAGAATATGTGAAGAGATGGAGAAATAAGAACTACATATAATGTAATGAAATTTGTAGAAGAAGCCAAAAAGGTTCTTGAGGATGCCCTAAAGGAAAAGGAGGAAGAGTTGTTCAAGACTGAACAAGAGAATTCCATAATGCATGAAAGACTTCATGATACAAGTGAAGAAAACCAACATATCCTATGTGAAAATGAAAGGCTGAGGGAAGAGAATGAGAAGTTGAGGAATGAATTGAAAGTTGAGAAAGAAGCCAATGAGAAGCTGAAGAAGTGTAATGAAAGTTCTAAGAATCTTGATGAATAGTTAAAGAGTCAAAGAATAACCAAGGAACCAATTAGCCTTGGATATACCGGTCAGGGTAATTTTGAATTTGGTGAATCATTTGGACTGAAGAAGACCTATCAAGATCCACAGGTGAATCTAATAAATTCTAGTAAGAAGCTCTACAAACCTATTTATTAGAATTGCGGTAAGCTTGGTCATATAGAAAATGTTTGTATAAGCCAATCTATTACTAGGTATTACACTTTTGATGGATATTTCTATAACTATCACAAGTATGGTCATACTAAAAGTGAGTGTAGATCCAGGCCTACCAGTAGATCTAGTATGCCATTGGTATGCCCTAAAAGAGTGTTTGTAATTTCTCCTAATAGGGAAGATTTCATCAATGCACTAGTGGAATATTGTGAGCATCACTCCCACACGTGTTTTTCTCCCTCTAACAAGGGTTTCCATCAAAAATTTGTGTCAAGTGTTCTATTTGTGTGAATTCTTTATGTGATTAGTCTTTATATGCTATTTTCGATTACATGGTGTTTATTGTTAAAGTTGTTGGAAAAGAGTTTCAGATTTTTGGTTGCTTGGATTCAAACCCCCCCCCCCCCTCTTAGTGCCTTTTAGGCCTAACAATATACACTTCAATTTTGTGCCTTAAAATTGAACAAGAAAGATACAATTGAGTTTGGTGCTCCTAAAATTGAACAAGAAATCTTTCCTTGGTTTAGTACTCTAAAAATGAACTAGTGTGCGCTTATGGATGATTCCTAGATTAGTGAACGTTTGGTTTTAGAGCTTAATTTGATTTACCTTATGTCTTGTGTTTCTAGTGCATGTGCACAATCTATTAGAATAAAACACTTTAATTAGAGAGGTATTTATAGGGGAAGTTATCACCACCAGAGGATTCGGTTGGTATAGAAATAAGACGTAGGGTAAATCCTAGAATTATTTTACATATAACCAAGCTCAAGTAGAAGAGTGGATGATATCTCATATTAGTACTACATTCTTAAGGATCCAACATGGTTCATTACAGACTTAAGTTTCTTAATTATATACAAACTGATTGGGTAGACTCTACAGATCTAATTAAAAACTTGTTAAAATAGAGGCCACTAGTTTCACTTCTAAATATTATCTTATTTTAGTGTGAGGGGAGGGAATAATATACCCCCAATATCCCTATCATATGTATCCCAAGGTATTGTTTCATTTGGGGAGAAATCCTCTTTGAAAGATCTAGCAATATGCAAAAACATGGACACCTAAAATAGGACTCTCATGTTCTAGTAGTGTGAGATGGTTGTGTGACATAAAATACTACCAAGAAATGGGCCTAAAAAAATTTTATGAGGCCTTTTTGACCTTATGTTATTACTTCTTGTATCTATTTTCATTGTATTAGGCCACGTGGAAACTTGTGACTTGAAAATGTCATCAAACATATACATAATTTTCTTTCAATCAATTTGTCAAATAACCATATTCTACATGTGTTTTTTTGTGTTTGAATCTTTCCAAAATAATTAAACAAATATATGTCCAAAATTTTCAATCAATACAATCATTCTACAACAAGGGTCCAAAACATATCATCTATCTCTACCTAGAATTCATGTTTCTATGACCAACATATTAGTCTCTAGTCTTGCATATTAGAGAGTCATAATTTTTTTTCTTTCATTTAGAATTTATAACCTTTCATAGTCATCATATTTCATTTTCCTCACTCTAGTTGCTGAAAATTTGAAAAACACAAAAATATGGCTTGCATTTTATAATGTCAACTGTTACACTTTCTAGAGTCATTTTCCAAATCAGAAAGTAAATCTTTTTAGGGTATTCCTATAGTGATATTAAAAATTATCTTATTTTTAGGGTATTCCTATATTGATAGTAAGCATTAGCTTAGATTTTGTGAATTCAATTACCATCTTGTCCATTTTCCTTGTCATAGGTATTCATCATTTTTGTCAAATTTTATTTTATTCATAGACACCTTGTCAAAATTATCATTTTATTTGTCCCAAAAGTGAAGTCAAGATAGTTCCCAACATCATTTAGGTCTTTCATAGGAATTTTTTCATTTGAAATTTCTAAAAAATTCTCATAGGGTATATTTCTTACATCTTAGATATCATTCTAGTTTCATACTTTATTTTCATAGTTTTCATTTGCATTCCTAAAATAAAAACTTTTAAAAAAACCAAAAAAATAGTCTTAGTCTTAGGCGTCATTCTATTCCAAGTCAGATTAGTCACATCTAGCTAGAATCATTCTTTCATGTGCCAATCACACAATATCAAAAGGATAAACATCAAATGGAATCTCATGTTCATCTAGACAATAAACCTATGGAAAATAGTCTGCAGACACCAAAGTGCAAATACACACCCTTAGGGGAACCAACTAAGTCAACTTTAAAAACTCGTGTATAATCAAATGACATCATGCTTCTAGAAGTAATACATTATGAGCTATGGTATTTTAGACCATCTTGGTGGAACGAAAATGACTTTTGTGAATACCATAGGACCCAAGGACATAACACTTCAAATTTCTCAAAACTATAAAATCTCATCCATGATATCATTAACCAAGGTGACTTTACTATTAAATAATGTCCTAATAATTCACCTAGTGAGGAATTATACATATTTCAAGATTCTATTACAAAACATGATCAAAATCATATACCTATGTCTAGCAATGGCCCATAAGTAGCCTCCATATCTCCCACTATTCCTTCATCAACACCATCTCCATCATACAATTAATAAAATGATGAAACCTTCTAGTTTACCCTGAAATTATAACCATAATGCAAATCCAATCCAGTCCATTCCTCAGTACAAGTCCCTACCAAAATTCAGCAAACTTAGATCCAATTCCATCATATGCTCCATTTCCTAGTAAACATACTCCAATGAGTCTCAGTCAAAGTAAATTCCTATCATGCCCTATTATTGAGTCCTTTAAATAGTCAACCATACAAATCCAAACTCATACCCCATGTCAAGAGGGTTGTCCAAAGTAAAAATAAACAAGTCATAAAATTGGTCAAGATCAAGATACCAGGAATGTCCAATGTCATCCAATATTTGACCAAGATCCCATATCCCTATAATCTCATGATGATCCCCTTATCCATTTATTTTCTATCCAACATGACCATCTTCTATGTAAAGATTAAAGTAATCCTCCATTTCCACAACAAAATGCTATCCACCCTCCATCTCTGTATCATAATCTCCCATATCCACCTCAAGATTCTATCATCCTTGTCCAAGATAATAATGAGCCTACTACATATCAACTTGGTTTATTGACTTTCATTCGGTCTGGTTTAATTCATGATCCTACCATTCCATATATGTCTCATCCACCTAAAAATGGACTCGCATCTTGTTTCAAAAACAATTACTATCCCATTGTCAATAGTATTTATTAGAACATGCATTATCAAGGAAAAGGGTTAAACCTCTATGAACGAGGTATATTAGAACCCTTTGATATAAAATTGAACCCTAATTATCATTTCCCTAGTTACATAGCTAACTCTCAAGATGTTGGTATCCCTCCTAAATCCCACATTATCACATATAAACCCAAGCATACACCTTCCCCACCATCCAAATCTATTTTGGGTCCTCATATCAAAAATTCAAATTCTTTATCCCTTCCATCTATCTTAGGTCCTTATATTCCACCATGAACCATCCATATCAACCCTAGTATACCATCCACTTACTCTTTTTTAAATCAAGACAAGGAAAGAAACACATCCTTGAGAACCTTCCAACCATCCATCTATATGAACTCCTTCAATAAACCTCCATCTCATCCCTATCCATCCATGAATTCCAATGATCTTGGAATCAATTTGGATGCCAAGCATAAAATTTGAAAGTTCAAAAATCCACAGACATTCAAGGATCAACATGTCCCATGTACAAAGACATCTAAAAACAAATAAAAATTTGATCCCAAAAAAAAAACAAAGGTCCACAACGCCACAAAGGCCCATCAAGAAAAATCAAAAATCAAAAAACATGTGGATTCCTAAGTCTCTTATTGAAGAAATTCTTTCAAAAGAACCACAGATGAAAGAAAAATCAAAAACCATGTGGATTTCTAAGTTTCTCACTACATCCTAAAGAAAAATCAAAATTAGCATCCAAGCTTTCTAATCCAAAGGCTCCCATCAATCCTTCACATAATTGTATTCCATCTTTCAAATCTATTTTGGGCCCCTTTGTCCCAAAATCCACTACCTTAGATACTTCATCACCTCCTTAATCTATTTTGGGTCCTTGTGTCCCAAAATCCATGTCCACTCCTCCATCTAAATCCAAAAATCCAAAATCTATTTTCCTTCCATCACTATACCACCCCTCAAGGTGTGTGTTAATATTGATCTTTCCAACATTTCCATCCACCAATACATAAGTCTTCCAACACCCCATTCATTATCCAGCACCTACTTTTCATCCTTCCTTCCCCCTTATTAAATCTTATATATAAACCCTTACCCTAGTCCATTTTATCACTCATTTCGTCTATGTTTTCCATCACCCTATCAATATCTTTGAGTATAATTTCAGTAGCTATGGTCCATTATAACACATCCTTCAAGAGTACTATCCAAAGAATAAGATACTTGATTCCTTTCTTTGTATCATTTCCTGTGTTCATTGTCTTCAAAAAATCTATTACGTTGATAAAAACTTGACAAACAGGCGTCTCGTGTGACAATAAAAAAAAATCAAGAGAAATAATTTTTCCTATGGTGAAAACCACTTCTTGTGGCACCTTGGGAAATTACCATGATGCAAACCTGGAAAATAGGTGTCGTGTGTAAATACATTACCCTTTTGCACTCTACACTTGGGGGCAAGTTTCATTCATGATATCCTACCTACCACATCCTTCATGATCCTACATCCATCCATATCCATTTTTCCTTATTTGATCTTGACAAGGCTTCATGCATTCTTTCTGCTTCACTTTATCCACACCCTTCAATGCATATCATTTGTCTTATCTCCCTTACTTTGGTCGTCCATTATCATATTTTATATTGCCTATCCAAAATCCATTTCTTTATCTTGATCAAAATTATGGACATAAAATGAAGAACATATTTTTAGAAACCTCATGACATGTCCTTTCCCATAGACCTCATTTCATCCAATACATCATGTCATTGCCTACATAGCCACATATCCCATCCCTTAACTTGTTAAACATGTCATCCTATTGTGAGATATTCCTTGCATCTAAATCAACTCTGACTCCATAATAAGATACCCTTACCTTTCTCTTATCCATTATCATCCCATCAACATATTCATCCATTCATAACATTCTATGCCTTTTCTAGACACTGGGGAAAATAAATACAATCATATTTGAGAATAAATCCTGACATATGCCTTTCACCTCATTCAATGATTTAAAAATATCTTGAAAAAATAAAAATCATGAAATGTCCTAAAAATCAACATGAAAATAAAATGTCTTGAAAAAGTCCCTAAAATTCAAAAAACATGAAAAAATCCAAAAAAAAAACTTGTCTATCTCATCATTTTCAATAACATAGTCTTTTTGCAATAGCAAACACTTTGAGCAGACATGAGAAGTACATCAGACAAAACATCGAGCTTAAAAAAGCATGCATCAACAAACAAACCTACAAAGCTAGTCTACAACCTAACCAATCAACTACCTATCAATTTTAAACATACTTGTCAAACAACGTGCCTTAACAGGTATGTCTTTCCTAGAGCAAGCACCTTGTCAAATATCATGCCTTAATGGATACATCTTTCCTATAATAGGCATCCTATCAAACATTTTCCTATCAAGAAACACTCATCTTTAGTAAGAAGATCAATATGGATGTTGACTCATTTGGTCAAGTGAGTCTTATATTTTTATTTATTTATCTTGAGTCATGTTCCTATGCTTCTCTGGGATATCTACAAGTGATTAAAGATGTTCAGATGGTTCATGGTTTATTTTTCTTTGTTTTTTGTTTGTGGGATGTTTTCCATTAAGTCTAAGAGGAGATTTTGGGTGTCTTTTATATGTAGGACCACTTAGGAGAAAAATATCCAATGTAGAAAATATTACAAATGGTAAAAAATCTTGTGGTTTTTGTTGCACATACCTCAACTCTTAATGCCCAACCTAGATGGATTGGCCCACATTCCTTGTCTATTCAAAGTGCCTATTAAAAATGAAAATTTTATAAGCCTACCTAGATCATGTTGGCATTGATCAACTAACTGGGAAAGACAAAAAATAATGATACATATTTGATCAAATGTTGTCATTGATGGTCAAACACACTAAACAATCTATCAACACAATTGAAAATGATTGATAATGAAGAATCTAATCTGAACAACCTAAAACTGACTAAGTGACACAACCAATAAGCAGGAAGAGAAGCAACATGATGGAAAACTGATGAATGGATATGATTTTATTTTTATTTAAGTTATTTCAATTGCATGGTTGATTGAAAAACTAGGCTTCAACCTAGGTAAACCTCCACCAACCAAAAAAATTTCCTTCTTTTATGTGACACAACCGGTAAGTAGGAAGAGCAGCAACATGATGGAAAACTGATGAATGGACATGATTTTATTTTTATTTAAGTTATTTGAATTTCATGGTTAATTACAAAACTAGGATTTGACCTAGGTAAACCTCCACCAACCAAACAAAAATTCCTTCTTTTATGTGTAGGTAAAAGGATACAAAGGTATGATTTCAAATTTACATCGAGGAGAAAGAGACCTACATATTCACTTTTTTAAAAATTCAAAAAAGTAGGGTCAAGGCTTCCCTGGCTAGTGTCGTCTTGAACAATTTTGATGAATTTTTTTGGGAACCTTCTAAGAAACATCTTGATCCCAAACCTTCCATTTTTGTCCATATATGGTCCTACCACATTAAGGTTTCCCCAAATAGTGTTGTCCCCAAATTTTGGATGATATTTTTGCAATAGGTTCCTCTTTGTCTTTCATTTCTAGATCTTCTTTTTTTGTTTACATATTGATTTTCTATAATTCCATGTATGCTTAAAATCCTCATTTTCATCTTTTTCCCTGGCCTCTACATTCATTTTCCATGATTGCAATATCATTTTCAACTCCTCGTGAGGGATTATTGAATCTACTTTGTTCCCAGATCTTGAGCCAAGTATATCACTCCCCTCTCAATGTAATCCAAGAGGAAATAGGCCTACTTTCCTACGTTGCATGCATAGGCTAGTGAACTATCTTCTTAACATTACATTTTGGTGAGCCTAACATATGCTTTAATCACCTTCTGATTTTTATTTGATATCTAATTTTTTTATTAACTCATACTTGCAATCACCTTTGAACCATATCATTTATATTGCTACATTTCATGCATCTACATACCTAGTTCACCAATATTACATTTTCTTGATCCCAACTCTTATTGCATATTTCTTACTTTTGACTTGGATTTCGAGATGTGATTTGTATGTATTTTATTAATTCAAATTTACGACCAAATTTCATTTATACAATGGTTAGTTAGAAAATCTATAGAGAATTTTCATTGTTTAGACATTTCTTTTATATCTAGATTTGTGTTTGGGATTTATGAACTTTAGTCCTACATCTAATATCCCTATTAGAAGAAGGTGTAGACTTATGGCTTCCCCAAGTTTAAATACCAAGGGTATAGACCTAGATTTATCTATCATATTCTATGGGAACTTAGATGAAACCTCAATGCCTATACATGGCAATCCTGACATTGTGGAGAACCATTATATCACACTTATCATGATGAGGATGACTCCTTAACATGAGTATATCCTGAACAATTAGTAAAATCTTTCCAATAACTTGGATAAGCTTGGACAATGGATGTTCAAGAATACTCAAATAGTGAGGCAATCCCCTTGATTGAATAATTGAGGAGAATGATTCAAAATGATAAATATGGTAGAGAATTATTGTGTGGCATTTCTCATATTGTTAAAGATAATTTCATGCCTATATAAAGTTGTGTCAAAAATCTTATCTTCTCTAGGCCTACAAATCATGTTGAAAATTCCATTCCTATACAAACATCATTGCCTGATGTGTCTGCTTCTACACCACCTATCATGGCTACATCTACGTAAAACATCAATCCTACATATGTTAGTCATGAAGGAAATCCTATCAATTAAAACTCCTATATACCTCTTTCCATTAGTCTTCCATGTATTTTCCAATCATCTCCCTTACCCACTTACCATATTTTTTTGCTTTTCTGATCCAATGCCCCATCCACTTCTCACAATGTTTCACCTCTATCACAATAAAAAAATGTCAAGTACCAACTTATCCATCAAAGAATCTATTAATAACTTAGCTCAAAGTGTCTCATCCTTGCAATGATAATTATCTTCTATAACACAATCCAAATTCAACATTCCAACATGTGGCATAGCTAGTCCACTTTCTAATGACATTGTCTATACCATTATCCCTCAATACATGGAAATTCATTAATTATAGCTATATAATGAAAAGTGTGATCTCTTGAATCATGTCAAGACATTTCAAAACTTGTGTAGTGACTTCTCAAATGATCATAGACTCATTCAGAAATTATTTTCATGTACCTTTAGAGATAAAGCCATGCATAGGTATTATTCTTTGCATCCTTATTCTATAGTTTCTTTTCAAAAATTGGATAATGCATTCATACAAAAATTTCAAAAGAATACCAGTCCACAACTTTGATTGATTTGATTCATTGTGAACAAGTATTTAAAGAGAAAGTGACTTATTTTATTAGTAGCTATAAACATTTGCATGCTCAATTTGCTTATCATGTGTTGGATGGTTATGTTTAAAGAATTTTCATTTCCAATTTGCAAAAAGACATTAGAAATAAGTTACTATTTTCTAAATTTACATCCTTTACACAATTATTTGTATTTATTAATAATTATCAACTTTATGTGAGCCAATTTGAATTGTCCTCAACAATGGCTTTGGGTGATTATAATGATGTCACGCAACAATCATTACAAAAGTTACAAAAGAAAGATAAAGGATTAATAAAAAAATATTCAAACCATGTCAATACACAAGTAGCAACCAAAAAATCAAGTGCATCTCCTTTATCATCAATCTTTACATGTTACACTTTTATTTTTCTTTCTAAATATTTACTTAATATTATGCTTAAGTTTATTAATGCTAATATTTTGAAACTTCCTCATGTCAAACCTATTGATCCTTCCAAACCCTTTCTAGCTCCTTATGACTCCTAAGGATTTTTCCAATACCACCATCAAAATGGTCACGATACTAAAAAGTTCTTTAGGTTGAAACATATTATCAAAGATATTATTGATTCCAATACCAAAACCATGGAGAGTGTCAATGATAAAAGAAACAAATCTGTAGTACCCCTAAGAAAAAATCACAAATGGTCACTAATACCTTGCCTTCCCATTCCACCAATGTTTTTCATCCTAGCACTCTTAAATACATGAGGATTAATCACATGTTTAATGAGGCCAATAGTGTTGTGAAACTTATTGAGTAACCTAAATCTAAGCATGAACCTTGAATTATCTTTTATTCCAAGGAAAATATTAAGGCACCTTATGAATCCCTAAACATTACTAAAAAAATTAAATGAAAGCTCTCATGAGGAGTTTTTATTGATCCAATATGTATGGTTAATGTTATTACTTAAGTACATCTCTTTACATGAAAATTGCATCAAGATACATACCATAAACCTATGTTATGATTAAGGTGCATGATGGTTTTACTTGTCTTACCATAGGTTCTATCACCCTTCATGTTGAGGTTGGTACTAAGTTCTTAGATGTTACCTTTGTTATTATTCCTGTGTACGATAAAATTCATGCAAATTTAGGACATCCTTGGCTTAGTTCCATGAAAAATATACCTTCTACAATCTATAAGTATTTAAAGTTTCCTCATAATGTCTGCATTATCACAATCAATCACAATCTTTATACGACATTAGAAAGATGTGGAAACTTCACCCTTGACTTATTTTGGCCTAAAACATCTAAACCATTAAAACTCTAAAAAGACATCATTTTCCTATCCTATCAAAATTTAAAATATGAAATGATATTAACCTTGATAAAACTTAAGGATATTCCACCTCCTTATCCTGGGTATGGACTCCTTCCTACACCTTCCATTCCTCCTATATATGTGACGCAGTCAAGGAAGGAGAATCTAATGAAGGACTATACGACCTTGCAGCCAACCACAACATAGAAGAATTCAACAACAATAACACCAAATCTGATATAGAACAAAAATCTTTATTCATCAATTCACTGATTACATGCAATGAGTCAAGCTGTAAGGCCTTCCTGGTTACGGCCAATTATAAAGCAAGTAAAATTCTACAAGATCTCACAGGATCCAATTTCCACAACATCAGTATTCAGCTAGCCCAAGTCTGCAACACGCAGCACATTAGTAGGAACCTAGGAAAGATCTAAACTTGTACTCAAACTTCCAAGCAATCATCCTATTCCCAAGCTCGCAGGCTACTAACCCCACTACCAAACATCTGATCATCCCCCCAAAATTTCTACCTAAACATCCACTTAAATACTAAATCCTAGCCACAAGTCATCTCTACAAGATATACAAATATTAAATGCAAAGACATCAGTCGGCTCTCAAATAGCCTTATAAATAAATAAACTCCCCAAGATGGCCCCAAATGGTCATCAGATCCACATAGAAGAATGCAACACACCAGATCTAGGTCCCCACATGTCCAATAGTCAATCCGTAACTTGAGGAGTGCGACCCAAATCAACAAAACTAGTCAGCCAAGCCGATCCATCCAAAAAAACCAAGTTGGTAAGTAAGAACACCGAGCAACAGAAAAATAACCAAGCACCAGAAATCAACCATGCCAAGCATGACCAAGAAACATAGTTATCACCGAGCACCAAGAGAAACTGATGCATTTAGTTACTGAGCGTTCTTTAGAGACCGAACAACCCCGGTAAACTGAGAAACTGAGAAACTAGTCTCCCAAACCGAGCAAGTACTCCACCAAACCAAGATCAAAAATAACAATCTACCTTCAAAGAAAAACATATTTTTGGTTGATACAAGATTTCCAAGAATCCTAGGATGCTCCTGCATCAAACACCCTAGGTAAGAAAGATTTTCTCATAAGGAAACCAGGAATGTCTCAAGGGAATCAGAACGTGTATGCCAAATCTATTCTTCATCCATATCTCCTCTTGTCCATCACTCCAAGTAGTCTTCACTCCATCCACTATCTCATGCAACAGGTTTTCCTACTTCCCAGTTCTCTTATATTTTTTGTCGATAGCTGATAACAACTGACTCTGACCATTCCCTTCACTACCGACCACCTTAGTACCTTGATAAAAACTATCCTCTTTGGATTCCTCAATCAACTCGACATCATCTGCATCTCTCTGTGTCACAAATGTCATCATCTACTATACTATTTCTATTAGAAAAACCATCTGCCTCTTAATCTCAACAAACTCTTCATATATATCATTCTCCTCCTCCTTCAAACCAGACTTCGTAGGAATAGGTTCATCAACCCTCTGCTCCTGAGGTTTGTCACAAGGACAACACCTAATAACTCCACATCCCTTAACCCCTATCTCCTATAAAGGTAACAACTTATGTCGAGCTCCTTCATGCCTAACCACATAGGTGTTAGCATGACCATCAAACAAAACATTTATGTCAAATTGCCAAGGCCTACCGAGCAATAGATGACAAGCATCCATAGGCAACATATCACACAATATCTCATCCTGGTAAGATCCAATCTAAAAATTAACCAAGAATTGTTCTTCAACTCTAAACTTAGACACATCTTGTATCTAACTAATCCGATAAGGATTAGGATGCTTCCTTCTTTCCAAAATCAATTTACTAACCATTTCATCTGAAACAAAGTTCTCAAAATTGTCACCATCAACTATGACATTACATACCTTATTCTTTCACTTACATCTGGTTCTAAACAAATTTCTTCTCTATACCAGTTCATGTGCACATGCAGCTAATCTCCTAGTGATAAGTGTCTCACCTTTTTCTACAACATTCACAATATCTTCTTTAGCTATCAGTGCCACCCTCTTCTTAGGACAATGAAAACTTCTATGGCTAGCTTCACTGTAGTTATAACAAGTACCGGTGAAATCATTCTTCCACCTTCCTCTCTATCCATTATTAAAATTCTTAGTGACTTGCCCGCTGCCAGATCCCACATCAGGCTTAGGATTCTCTGTCACACTACCTTCAGCAACTGTCTCACTAGTCTTACCACCTCAATTCTTATTATTTTGTCTTCCTGAAAACTTCTTATTCAACTTCTCTTCAATCTTCAATGCCATCTGATAAGCATCTCCTATTGTTGTCAACTAAATAGTAAGTAACTCTTCTTGAATACTAGGTCTCGGGCCATAGACATACCTAGCAACCTTCTCTTTGTCAGCTTCAGAATGATCAGTCCTAATTAGGATTCTATAAAACTCCTCGATATACTCCTGCAGCAATTTTTTAGTCTACTTCAAAGCTTGCATCTTCCTAAACTTGTCCAATTCATAATCCATCGAATGAATTGCTTCTTCAACTTGTCAACCATTCAGTTCCACTTAGTGATCTTTTCTTTTCCTCTTCTACCTCTTTCCAACTAAATTTCTCTCAACCAAATATTTGCATGACCTTTCAACTTAGTCTTTGAAAATCTAACTCTATCAGGATCTTCTATTTCTTCATACTCAAATTATTCATCCATCTCATTAATCCAATCAATCAATTCTTCTAGCCTAAGGCTTCCAGAATATGTAGAAACTTCAATCTTTGGTCTTTTCCCAATCTTATACATAGCTTTCA
This sequence comes from Chamaecyparis obtusa, assembly GCA_027943335.1. Taxonomy (NCBI): domain Eukaryota; kingdom Viridiplantae; phylum Streptophyta; class Pinopsida; order Cupressales; family Cupressaceae; genus Chamaecyparis; species Chamaecyparis obtusa. The sequence continues at coordinate 1,131,157 of BSBK01002576.1, read as the reverse complement.
GGATTCTATTCTCTTCAGGATCTCTAGCTTCTTCTACAGCTTCTTCAAAATGATCTTCTTCAGATTCATCATCACTACCCCCCTTTGGTGTAGTCTTCTTCTTTCTTAATTCCTCTTGCAGATCTTACACTTATTTCTACAAAGCCCTAAAATCATCAAGACTGAATTCTCCAGTAGCCTCTTCCTCTAAGATCTCATGATTTCTCCTCGGAGGCATCTTCAAATCAATATCTAGACACAAACACACAAGATCTACTCGGCTCCAATAGGAACAAACTTCCCTCAAAGAGGAACCAACTTCACTCAAATAGGAACAAACTTTTCTCTGATACCACTTGAACTAGTCAAGGAAGGAGAATCCAATGAAAGACTGTCTGACCTTGCAGCCAAACCATAACATAGCGAAATTCAACAACAATAAAACTAGATCTTATATAGAACAAAAATATTTATTCATCAATTCATTGATTACATGCAATGTGTCAAGCTGTAAGGCCTTCCTAGTTATGACTAATTACAAAGAAAGTAACAGTCTACAAGATCTTGTAGGATCCAAGTCTTTTCCACAACATTGGTATTCAGCTAGCCCAGGTCTACAACACGTAGCACACTGGTAGGCATCTAGGAAAGATCTAAACTTGTACTCAAACTTCTAAGAAATCTTCCTATTCCCAAGCTCACAAGCTACTAACCCCACTACCAAACATCTGATCATCCCTCCAAAACATCTACCTAAGCATCCACTTAAATACTAAATCCCAGCCACAAGTCAGCTCTACAGGATATACAAATATTAAATGCCAAAACATTAGTCAGCTCTCAAATAGCCTCATAAATAAATAAACTCTCCAAGATGGCCCCAAATGGTCATCATGTCTGCATAGAAGAATGCAACATGCCATATCTAGGTCCCCACATGTCCAATGGTCAATCCATAACTTGAAGAGCGTGACCCAAATCAATGGAACCATTCGGCCAAGCCGATCCATCCAAACAAACCAAGTCGGAAAGAAAGAACACCGAGCAATAGAGAAATAATCGAGTGCCAAAAACTGACCACACCAAGCATGACCAAGCAATGCATTTATCACAGAGCGCGAGGAGAAACTGACGCCTTCAGTTATCGAGCATTCTTCAGAGACCGAGCAACCCTGGTAAACATAGAAACCAAGCAACCAGTCTCACAAACTGAGCAAGTACTCCACCAAACCAAGATCAAAACTAACAATCTACCTTCAAAGACAAACATATTTTTGGTTTATACAGGATTTCCAAGAGTCCTAGGATGCTCCTGCATCAATATGCTTCAATCCCATATCCTATATCTTATAAATGCCAAACATCTTGCATCTCTCAACCTAGAGAGGTTACTTTTGTTACTCCTACAAAGGCATAAAAGGAGTTGATGTTGATTAATATCAAATTTTTGTAAATATCTAGCCAAACCAAGATAAACCATAGTGCTAAAGACAACCACTGAAGATTCCATGCCAAGGCTTGTGAAATTTCTTCCCAAAATAATTTCTCCCCTAAGACACCAAAAGAGACTTTGATCCTATTTGACCAACCTTTTTCCAGTCAAAGGGAGGAAGAAAATATTTAAAAGATAAAATTGTCCAAATAATATAATTATTCTTTTTGCATTAAAGATACTATTGTGATTAATTTGGATGATGATATGGATCATAATGATATTTATGCTAATAGTGTTGATGATAATAATGTTGATTCTAACAATTCTGTGGATATGTATGAGGTTGTATAAATCAGTCATGACCTTTCTTCAAGATATTCAAAAAATTTAGTCCTAAATCCTAGTAATGAACAATGTGACTCATCATTAGAGCATGGTCCTTGTTTGGAACTCATGGTTGCTCCATCTACTATGAGTATTGTTACTCATCTTGTATCTTGTCTAACATTCGTAAGGGATGTTAAGAAAATATTTTGAGGCAAACAATATTCTTGACTAGCTTCACTTGTAAAGAAGATTCTTTTGTGTGTTTGTTTGTATGTAATGTCCTTCCCTCATGATGTGCTACTTGATATGTATTTGTGTTATGTTAAGATCTCTTTGGATGAGCATTTTTTCTCTTTTGGTGCAAGGTGATAAAGGGACTAAACTTTTTGTGATAGTACCATTGTAAATTGTAATCACCTAAGTGGTGTACAATTTTTATGATTGTTTAGCATCCACCTTAGTGTATTTTCATTTTAAGCATGCATAATAGGGACCTCATATTGCATTAATGAATACTTAAATTCACATATCAATCATCTATCAGTCTATCTTTGTTAAAATAAAGGAAATCCCTTATTTCTAAGTGTTCTCCTCTATTACTGCCTCCAAACTAATAATTCATTTCACCACCTAGGCCCTATCTTACTATTTGTGGCCTTCATGTTCTGTCCTGGTCTCAAAACTAACTATACATTATAATTTGGAATCCCTCAATCATCTAGGATCCATTTTATTGATTTGAGCTCTGATTGGGTGGAAAAAAAAAACCTGTGGATTTATGTTCCTTAATAATTGGGTTTAAGTTTGAACCAGGGCTTGGTCTCGCTGTTTTAGCTAGGTTTCCAGATTTGTTTTCAGATCTCCTGAGTTCATCTCTTGATTTTGTATAAAATCAATCCTTATGTTTCATTTTGGTAAGGTGAAATCAATTGCAAGGTTTAAGCCCCAATTTTGAGACATCCAATAAACTAAGAGCTTTGAAATCAAGACTACATCAAATAACTAACAAATGTGTCATCATATCAAGCAAGCTACATCAAGAAATTATCAATTATTCTATCACATCAAGCAATCAACATCAATATGAAGACTCAAAAGGATCATGATGATGGCTAGGAGATCATCAACTAATTATTTTCTTATGATCTACCATTTGGGTTGGGTATGATTTCTTTTTTTCTTACATCTATATATTTGAGCTTTAGATTTATGTTTATTGCATGCTCCCAATCATACATTGATTGCATTTTCATATAGGGTTTGCACTATCATAATAGGGTAGACTCTTTTCATTAAATTTGTGTTTGAGCTCATAGTAATTTAGATATACTCTAGATTCATGAGAAAAACACACTTTATCTTTGTTATATTGGCTATCTATGGAGGTTGGAGTCACCAAAATAGAGGTTTGACTAAGGTAAACCATTATATATCCATCCACTCACACATTTCTCAAATTTGTAGGTGTCAAAGACTTAAAAAAAATATTAGAAGAAAATTGGACTCTATGCCTTGTGATAGTCATTATAATGCATGTTACAACTCCAAAAGAAGGGAACATAACATCCATTTTGTTATGTTCCTCCCAATACACGTTGAAATTCAACCTGCAGAGAGGTTGCAACATGAGAGTTGTAGATCTACAATTAAAGGTGTTTGTGGGAATTTAACAGTCATAGATTTATATTTGTATTAGCATCTTTCCCATTTCAATTCTAGGTACACACAAATATACCTGATGCAGGAGCATCCTGGGTGTAAGAGCAATCTTGCATCACCCAAAAATATTTATGTTTTTATTCAATAAGGGTTATTTTGTGCAGAGCTGCTATTTATGGAAAGTTACTATTTTTGGTAATTTTTGTATGTGCTCAGAATGATCTGATTTCTTTCTTGGAGGTTCATTTTGGTCATATAAGCCTGCCAGTAAAGTTTCATTGCCAGATCAAGTGTATATTGGAAGATATTGAAGATTTTTGGTATTGGCAGCAGGGTACAGAAACTTTGAACTCAGTTTTGAAGGCTTTAGAGGCCCCGGATGAGGTCAAAAATTTGGGTGACAAGTGCTTACGTAGCTCAAGCCTGTAGAGCGCTTCGTGGTGTTTCTGAAATGGGGTTATAATAGCCGATCGGGTCAACTGGTGATGACTTATGGTCTTCGGAAGTTGGGCCACCCGAAATGGCGAAAAATAATTTTCTTCAAAATTTCTGTTCAGGTTTCAAAGGTTATCTTGAGCCGACTATGATGTAATGAAATGTAAAATAAAATAATTCTAAGTTTGGTCGGCCTTATTGGCTAAAATTCTGGAACCTTCCCAGGCGGTGGAAAATTGCCTATATAAGGAAGGCTGTATTATTGTCTTAGGCAGTTCAGAATAGTTCTGGGTAGTAGATCTGGGTAATAGTTCAAGGCTTTGTCTTACAGAATATTGTAAGGGAATGCCCATGTGGCTTTGCATATTGTAATTCTGAAAGTTTGTAATTCCACATTTGTGGAGATAATAAGAAGCCAATTTTCTGTTCTTGCATATTGTTGTTGTTTCTCTATTTCTATTATGTGTTTGTGGTATTAAGGGGAACACCCTTCATCAGGTGGTATCAGAGCAGGATTTTTTGAGTGTGTAAACAGATCGCCGACTATGAGGCAGTTTGCACCAGGACCGTGGCTAGGGTTTCAGCGTGCATCACGAAAATGCCTCCACGAAGGGAACGTGGCGAAAGAGCTGGTGTTGTAACACCTGAGGTTAGAGAGCTGCAGAGACAAGTACGAGCATTGCAAGAAGAGATTCGCAGAGGAATGAATCTTAATGTCAGAGATGAAAGCGAGGATGAAGCTGAAGAAGAATATCAAGAAGGAGAAGTTGAAATTGTGAACCAGGAGAAAGAAAGACTTTTTCGGGCCATTTCTAAGATTGGGAAAAGACCTAAGATTGAGGTTCCTACATTTTCTGGAAATCTTAACCCAGAAGAATTGATCGACTGGATCAACGAATGTGAGGAATATTTTGAGTATGAAGATTTTGAGGATCCTGATAGGGTCAAATTTGCGAAGGCCAGAATGAAAGGTCATGCGAAGATATGGTGGCAAGAGATTCAGTTGGAGCAAAATAGAAGGGGAAAAGATAAAATCACAATATGGGATCGGATGGTGGAAAAATTGAAGCGATAGTTCATTCCTGTTGATTATGAGCTTGACCTACTGAAGAAAATGCAAAGTTTGAAGCAAGTGGAAAAATCTGTTCAGGAGTATACAGAAGAGTTCTATCGACTTCTCATCAGAACAGGCCATGCCGAAGCTGATAAGGAGAAAGTTGCCCGATACCTTAATGGGTTAAGGCCAAGCATTCAGGAGGATTTGAATCTGGTTCGAATGAACAGTATTGAAGAGGCATACCAGTTTGCCCTAAAAGTAGAGGAAAAGCTGAACAAGAAGTTTGAGAGCAGACAAAATGGAAGAGGTCGCGGTGGACGATCTGGTGGACGGTCATATGGTGGCCGAAATGAAGATCCAAAAAAGAAGGATGAGGCCAGTAGCAGTCAGAATCAGAGAGGAAACAATTCCAATCGCTTCCAAGATCAGAATAATAGAGATCAAAGAGGAAGGGGAAGAGGACAAGGATCTGGAAGAGGTGGCTTCCGTGGAACATGTTTTCACTATGTAGAAGAAGGTCATAGGGTATTTGAATGTCCTCAGCGCCAAGGTAGAACGGACTGGAGAAATGAAGGCCAGGCCAGAGTTGCACATGTACATGAAGATGCCAGATCATCAAATTCTGAAGATGCTGAAAGAGGAGAAATGTTGATTAACAGAAGAGTCCTGTTGAGTGGTGAGAATGAACATGAGCAAAGGAGGAGCCTGTTTGGCACCAGGTGCAAGTGTGAAGGTAAATGTTGTGATATGATTATTGATAGTGGAAGCACTGACAATTTGGTGTCAAAAGAGATGGTGACAAAGTTGAAGCTCAAGAGACAGAAACACCCACATCCATATCGGATTGCCTGGGTACAAGATGACCACAAGATCATGGTCAATGAACAATGCCTGGTGAAGTTCAAGATTGGGGGATTCCAAGATGAGGTATTGTGTGATATCATATCTATGGATGCATGTCATATGTTGTTGGGTAGAACATGGCAGTTTGACAAATGTGTTGTACATGATGGTCATGCGAATACCTATTCCCTGACAAAGGATGGAGTGCGACATAAGCTAAAACCATTAAAGGATACTGAAGAAAAGGTATCTGGTAATGCAAGGATAACTTTTGTTGATGGAAGAAATTTCCTAGATGGTATGAGACATGAGCATGTATGTTTTGCATTAATTCCAAAAGCTAGTAAAGAGGAAGTAGAAGATGTTCCTGTAGAAGTTGCAGATTTGTTGAATGAGTTTCAGGATATTGTATCCGATAACGTGCCTGATGGATTACCACTAGTTAGGAAGATCAGTCATCAGATGGACTTGATCCCAGGAGTGAGTTTGCCGAATAAGGCAGCACACAGAATGACACTTGTAGAAAGTGAGGAGTTGAACTAACAAGTACATGAGTTGTTACAGAAAGGATTGATCAGTGAGAGTCTGAGTCCCTGTGCTGTACCAGTGGTATTAGCACCAAAGAAGAATGGAGAATGGAGGATGTGTATAGATTCTAGGGCAATAAACAAGATCACAATCAATTACAGGTTTCCATTGCCACGAATGGATGATATTATGGACTGTTTGAGTGGAGCTGTGTATTTCTCAAAGATAGATCTGAAGAGTGGATATCACCAGATTCAAATCAGAGAAAGAGATGAATGGAAGACTACCTTCAAGACAAAGGAAGGACTATATGAGTGGTTAGTCATGCCTTTTGGGCTAACCAATGCACCGAGCACTTTCATGCGGCTCATGAACGAGGTTCTGAAAGAATTTCTGGGTAAGTTTTTCATTGTTTATCTAGATGATATTTTGATCTTTAGTAAGACATTGGATGAGCACATGATGCATATTCGTATGGTATTTGAGAAGTTGAGAGAAGAGAAATTGCTGATTAATTTGAAGAAGTGCAGTTTTGTGAAGAAAGAGTTGGTGTATTTTGGATTTGTAGTTTCAGGAGAAGGTCTAAAAATGGACCCAGAGAAGGTAAAGGCTATCCTTGAATGGCCTACTCCAAAGAGTGCTACTGAGGTAAGATCTTTTCATGGTCTAGCTATTTTTTACAGAAAGTTTATCAAAAATTTTAGCAGTATTTGTGGACCCTTGACTGAAACAATGAGAGGGGATAGAAAAGAGTTTAAGTGAACTAATGGGGCAGAAAAGAGTTTTCAATTGTTGAAATAAAAAGTTACAGAACAACCTATTTTAGCACTTCCAAATTTTAATAAGGTGTTTCAATTAGATTGTGATGCTAGTGGTACTGCAATAGGAGTTGTTATGAGTCAAGAAGGTAAACCTGTTGCTTATTTCAGTGAGAAGTTAAATGATGCCAAGAGGAAATATTTTATTTATGATCAAGAATTTTATGTTATAGCTCAGGCATTAAAGAAGTGGAGACATTATCTGCTTCCTAAGAAGTTTGTTTTGTATACTGATCATCAAGCTTTGCAATATTTGAATAGTCAAGGAAAATTGAATCAAAGGCATTTGAAATGGGTTGAGTTTTTGCAGAGTTATACATTTGTTTTGAAACACAGAAGTGGAAAGTCTAATAGGGTTGCAGATGCTCTTAGCAGAAGGCAACTATTGCTGACAGAGATGCAGATTGAAGTGGTTGGGTTCAAAGAATTCAAGAATTTGTATCCAGAGGATCCTGATTTTGGTGAAACTTGGAAAGCTTGTACAGAACCTGTTACTCTAGACATGATGAAATGGTTGGATTTCATCATCCAGGATGATATGCTATTCAGAGGAAGTCAGTTGTGCATTCTACGAAGTTCTATGAAGGAGAATCTCATCAAGGAGAAGCATAGCGGAGGATTGGCTGGATATTTTGGTCGTGATAAAACCCTTACTTTGGTTGGTGAGAATTATTATTGGCCACAATTGCAGCAAGATGTGAAGAAGTTTGTACAGAGTTACAGAGTATGTCAGATGGCGAAAGGAGTGAAGCAGAATACAGGGTTGTATCAGCCATTACCTATACCAGAGAAGCCTTGGGAGGATATCAGTATGGACTTTGTTCTTGGTTTACCGAGGACACAGCGGGGACATGATTCAATTTTTATAGTAGTTGACCGATTTTCAAAGATGGCACATTTCATTCCCTGCAAGAAGACTAATGATGCTGTTCATGTAGCAAAATTATTTTTCAGAGAAGTAGTGAGACTTCATGGTTTGCCAAAGACCATAGTTTCAGATCGGGGCACTAAGTTTATTGGATATTTTTGGCGTACGTTGTGGAAGAAGTTGAAGACAGATTTGAAGTTCAGTTCATCACATCATTCACAGACTGATGGACAGACAGAGGTGGTGAATAGGAGTTTGGGAAATTTGCTGAGATGTTTGGTTGGAGATAAGCCAACAGGATGGGATTTGATTTTACCACAGGCAGAATTTGCATACAATAATTCTGTCAACAGGAGCACTGGTAAATCACCATTCCAGATTGTATATGGAAGTAGTCCAAGAAATGCATCTGAATTGAGGAAGATAGATAAAGGAGAAATAAGTAGTGCTGAAGCTGAAGATTTTGCAGAACACTTGAAGAACATCCATGGGGAGGTGAGGAAGCATATTACCAAGATGAACGCACAGTATAAGGCTAAGGCAGATGAGAAAAGGAGGTATAAGGAATATCAAGTTGGTGATGAAGTCATGGTTCATTTGCGGAAGGAGCAGTTTCCAGTTGGTACATTTAACAAGCTGAAAATGAAGAAGTTTGGACCATGTAAGATATTGAAGAAGCATGATTCAGGAAACGCATATGAGGTAGAATTGCCTACTGAGCTAAATATTTCACCAGTGTTTAACATTTTAGATCTGACAGAGTATCATGAGGGAGGTGTTGAAGATGAGATCACAGCGGCACAGTGGAGTATTCCAGCAACTAGATCAGACACTAAGGAGATCGAGGATACACTGGACAGTCGTGTTGGTAGAAGCACAATGAATAGGACATATGAAGAATATCTGGTCAAGTGGAAAGGATGACCTGTTGAAGATGCATCATGGCTAACAAAGGAGGAGGTTAACTGTCTTGGTTTTCCTTTGCACACCTGAGTCGTGACAGGGTCACTTCTCAAATTACCCCAGGTGTCTGATGCAGGAGCATCCTGGGTGTAAGAGCAATCTTGCATCACCCAAAAATATTTATGTTTTTATTCAATAAGGGTTATTTTATGCAGAGCTCCTATTTATGGAAAGTTACTATTTTTGGTAATTTTTGTATGTGCTCAGAATGATCTGATTTCTTTCTTGGAGGTTCATTTTGGTCATATAAGCCTGCCAGTAAAGTTTCATTGCCAGATCAAGTGTATATTGGAAGATATTGAAGATTTTCGGTATTGGCACCAGGGTACAGAAACTTTGAACTCAGTTTTGAAGGCTTTAGAGGCCCCGAATGAGGTCAAAAATTTGGGTGACGGGCACTTGCGTGGGTCAAGCCTGTAGAGCGCTTCGTGGCATTTCTGAAATGGGGTTATAATAGCCGATCGGGCCAACTGGTGATGACTTATGGTCTTCGGAAGTTGGGCCACCCGAAATGGCGAAAAATAATTTCTTCAAAATTTCTGTTCGGGTTTTAAAGGTTATCTTGAGCTAACTATGATGTAATAAAATGTAAAATAAAATAATTCTAAGTTTGGTCAGGCTTATTGGCTAAAATTCTGGAACCTTCCCAGGCGGTGGAAAATTGCCTATATAAGGAAGGCTGTATTATTGTCTTAGGCAGTTCAGAATAGTTCTGGGTAATAGATCTGGGTAATAGTTCGAGGCTTTGTCTTACAGAATATTGTAAGGGAATGCCCATGTGGCTTTGCATATTATAATTCTGAAAGTTTGTAATTCCACATTTGTGGAGATAATAAGAAGCCAATTTTCTGTTCTTGCATATTGTTGTTGTTTCTCTATTTCTATTATGTGTTTGTGGTATTAAGGGGAACACCCTTCATCAGGTGGTATCAGAGCAGAATTTCTTGAGTGTGTAAACAGATCACCGACTGTGAGGCAGTTTGCACCAGGACCGTGGCTAGGGTTTCAGTGTGCATCGCGAAAATACCTCCACGAAGGGAACGTGGTGGAAGAGCTGGTGTTGTAACACCTGAGGTTAGAGAGCTGCAGAGACAAGTGCGAGCATTGCAAGAAGAGATTCACAGAGGAATGAATCTTAATGTCAGAGATGAAAGCGAGGATGAAGCCAAAGAATAATATCAAGGAGGAGAAGTCAAAATTGTGAACCAGGAGGAAGAAAGACTTTTTCGGGCCATTTTTAAGATTGGAAAAAGACCTAAGATTGAGGTTCCTACATTTTTTGAAAATCTTAACCCAGAAGAATTGATCGACTGGATTAGTGAATGTGAGGAATATTTTGAGTATGAAGATGTTGAGGATCCTGATAGGGTCAAATTTGTGAAGGCCAGACTGAAAGGTCATGCGAAGATATGGTGGCAAGAGATTCAGTTGGAGCAAAATAGAAGGGGAAAAGATAAAATCACAAGATGGGATCGGATGGTGGAAAAATTGAAGTGACAGTTCATTCCTATTGATTATGAGCTTGACCTACTGAAGAAAATGCAATGTTTGAAGCAAGCGGGAAAATCTGTTCAGGAGTATACAGAGGAGTTCTATCGACTTCTCATCAGAACAGGCCATGCCGAAACTGATAAGGAGAAAGTTGTCCGATACTTTAATGGGTTAAGGCCAAGCATTCAGGAGGAGTTGAATTTGGTTCGAATGAACAGTATTGAAGAGGCATACCAGTTTGCCCTAAAAGTAGAGGAAAAGCTGAACAATAAGTTTGAGAGCAGACAAAACGGAAGAGGTCGCGGTGGACGATCTGGTGGACGGTCATATGGTGGCCGAAATGAAGATCCAAAAAAGAAAGATGAGGCCAGTAGCAGTCAGAATCAGAGAGGAAACAATTCCAATCACTTCCAAGATCAGAATAATAGAGATCAAAGAGGAAGGGGAAGAGGACAAGGATCTGGAAGAGGTGGCTTCCGTGGAACATGTTTTCACTATGGAGAAGAAGGTCATAGGGCATTTCAATGTCCTCAGCGCCAAGGCAGAACGGACAGGCAAAATGAAAGCCAGGCCAGAGTTGCACATGTAGATGAAGATGCTAGATCATCAAATTTAGAAGATGCTAAAAGAGGAGAAATGTTGATTAACAGAAGAGTCCTGTTGAGTGGTGAGAATGAACCTGAGCAAAGGAGGATCCTGTTTCGCACCAGGTGCAAGTGTGAAGGTAAATGTTGTGATATGATTATTGATAGTGGAAGCACTGACAATTTAGTGTCAGAAAAGATGGTGACAAAGTTGAAGCTCAAGAGACAGAAACACCCACATCCATATCGGATTTCCTGGGTACAGGATGACCACAAGATCATGGTCAATGAACAATGCCCGGTGAAGTTCAAGATTGTTGGATACCAAGATGAGGCATTGTGTGATATCATATCTATGGATGCATGTCATATGTTGTTGGGTAGACCATAGCAGTTTGACAGATGTGCTGTACATGATGGTCATGCGAATACCTATTCCCTGACAAAGGATGGAGCGCGACATAAGCTAAAACCATTGAAGGAGACTGAAAAAAAGGTATGTGGTAATGCAAGGATAACTTTTTTTGATGGAAGAAATTTTTTAGATGGTATAAGGCATGAGCATATATGTTTTGCTTTAATTCCAAAAGCTGGTAAAGAGGAAGTAGAAGATGTTCCTGTAGAAGTTGCAGATTTGTTGAATAAGTTTCAAGATATTGTATCCGATAACGTGCCTGATGGATTACCACCAGTCAGGAAGATCAGTCATCAGAGGGACTTGATCCCAGGAGTGAGTTTGCCGAATAAGGCAGCACACAGAATGACACCTACAGAAAGTGAGGAGTTGAACAGACAAGTACATGAGTTGTTACAGAAAGGATTGATCCGTGAGAGTCTGAGTCCCTGTGCTATACCAGCGGTATTAGCACCAAAGAAGAATGGAGAATGGAGGATGTGTACAGATTCTAGGGCAATAAACAAGATCACAATCAAGTACAGGTTTCCATTGCCACGAATGGATGATATTATGGACTGTTTGAGTGGAGCTATGTATTTCTCAAAGATAGATCTGAAGCGTGGATATCACCAGATTCGAATCAGAGAAAGAGATGAATGGAAGACTACCTTCAAGACAAAGGAAGGACTATATGAGTGGTTAGTCATGCCTTTTGGGCTAACCAATGCACCGAGCACTTTCATGCGGCTCATGAACGAGGTTCTGAAAGAATTTCTGGGTAAGTTTTTCATTGTTTACCTAGATGATATTTTGATCTTTAGTAAGACATTGGATGAGCACATGATGCATATTCGTATGGTATTTAAGAAGTTGAGAGAAGAGAAATTATTGATTAATTTGAAGAAGTGCAGTTTTGTGAAGAAAGAGTTGGTGTATTTGGGGTTTGTAGTTTCAGGAGAAGGTCTAAAAATGGACCCAGAGAAGGTACAAGCTATCCTTGAATGGCCTACTCCAATGAGTGCTATTGAGGTAAGATCTTTTCATGGTCTAGCTAGTTTTTACAAAAAGTTTATCAAAAATTTTAGCAGTATTTGTGGACCCTTGACTGAAACAATGAGAGGGGATAGAAAAGAGTTTAAGTGAACTAATGGGGCAGAAAAGAGTTTTCAATTGTTGAAATAAAAAGTTACAGAACAACCTATTTTAGCACTTCCAAATTTTAATAAGGTGTTTCAATTAGATTGTGATGCTAGTGGTACTGCAATAGGAGCTGTTATGAGTCAAGAAGGTAAACCTGTTGCTTATTTCAGTGAGAAGTTAAATGATGCCAAGAGGAAATATTTTATTTATGATCAAGAATTTTATGTTATAGCTCAGGCATTAAAGAAGTGGAGACATTATCTGCTTCCTAAGAAGTTTGTTTTGTATACTGATCATCAAGCTTTGCAATATTTTAATAGTCAAGGAAAATTGAATCAAAGGCATTTGAAATGGGTTGAGTTTTTGCAGAGTTATACATTTGTTTTGAAACACAGAAGTGGAAAGTCTAATAGGGTTGCAGATGCTCTTAGCAGAAGGCAACTATTGCTGACAGAGATGCAGATTGAAGTGGTTGGGTTCAAAGAATTCAAGAATTTGTATCCAGAGGATCCTGATTTTGGTGAAACTTGGAAAGCTTGTACAGAACCTGTTACTCTAAACAGGATGAAATGGTTAGATTTCATCATCCAAGATGATATGCTATTTAGAGGAAGTCAGTTGTGCATTCCATGAAGTTCTATGAGGGAGAATCTCATCAAGGAGAAGCATAGCGGAGGATTGGCTGGACATTTTGGTCATGATAAAACCCTTGCTTTGGTTGGTGAGAATTATTATTGGCCACAATTGCAGCAAGATGTGAAGAAGTTTGTACAAAGTTGTAGAATATGTCAGATGGCAAAAGGAGTGAAGCAGAATACAGGGTTGTATCAGCCATTACCTATACCAGAGAAGCCTTGGGAGGATATCAGTATGGACTTTGTTCTTGGTTTACCGAGGACACAGCGGGGACATGATTCAATTTTTATAGTAGTTGACCGATTTTCAAAGATGGCACATTTCATTCCCTGCAAGAAGACTAATGATGCTGTTCATGTAGCAAAATTGTTTTTCAGAGTAGTGACACTTCATGGTTTGCCAAAGACCATAGTTTTAGATCGGGACACTAAATTTGTTGGATATTTTTGGCGTACGTTGTGGAAGAAGTTGAAGATAGATTTGAAGTTCAGTTCATCACATCATCCACAGACTGATGGACAGACAGAGGTGGTGAATAGGAGTTTGAAAAATTTGCTGAGATGTTTGGTTGGAGATAAGCCAATAGGATGGGATTTGATTTTACCACAGGCAGAATTTGCATACAATAATTCTGTCAACAGGAGCACTGGTAAATCACCATTCCAGATTGTATATGGAAGTAGTCCAAGAAATGCATCTGAATTGAGGAAGATAGATAAAGGAGAAATAAGTAGTGCTGAAGCTGAAGATTTTGCAGAACACTTGAAGAACATCCATGGGGAGGTGAGGAAGCATATTACCAAGATGAACGCACAGTATAAGGCTAAGGCAGATGAGAAAAGGAGGTATAAGGAATTTTAGGTTGGTGATGAAGTCATGGTTCATTTGCGGAAGGAGCAGTTTCCAGTTGGTACATATAACAAGCTGAAAATGAAGAAGTTTGGACCATGTAAGATATTGAAGAAGCATGATTCAGGAAACGCATATGAGGTAGAATTGCCTACTGAGCTAAATATTTCACTAGTGTTTAACATTTCAGATCTGACAGAGTATCATGAACGAGGTGTTGAAGATGAGATCAGAGTGGCACAGTGGAGTATTCCAGCAACTAGTTCAGACACTAAGGAGATCGAGGATATACTGGACAGTCGTGTTGGTAGAAGCACAAGGAACAGGACATATGAAGAATATCTGGTCAAGTGGAAAGGATGACCTGTTGAAGATTCATCATGGCTAACAAAGGAAGAGGTTAACCGTCTTGGTTTTCCTCTGCACACCTGAGTCGTGATAGGGTCACTTCTCAAATTACCCTGAGTGTCTGATGCAGGAGCATCCTGGGTGTAAGAGCAATCTTGCATCACCCAAAAATATTTATGTTTTTATTCAATAAGGGTTATTTTGTGCAGAGCTGCTATTTATGGAAAGTTACTATTTTTGGTAATTTTCGTATATGCTCAGAATGATCTAATTTCTTTCTTGGAGGTTCATTTTGGTCATATAAGCCTGCCAGTAAAATTTCATTGCCAGATCAAGTGTATATTGGAAGATATTGAAGATTTTTGGTATTGGCAGCAGGATACAGAAACTTTGGACTCAGTTTTGAAAGCTTTAGAGGCCCCAGATGAAGTCAAAAATTTGGGTGACGGGCGCTTTCACAAGTCAAGCCTGTAGAGCCCTTCGTGGCATTTTCGAAATGGGGTTATAATAGCCGATCGGGTCAACTGGTGATGACTTATGGTCTTCGGAAGTTGGGCCACCCGAAATGGCGAAAAATAATTTTTTTCAAAATTTCTTTTCGGGTTTCAAAAGTTATCTTGAGCCGACTATGATGTAATGAAATGTAAAATAAAATAATTCTAAGTTTGGTCGGTCTTATTGGCTAAAATTCTGGAACCTTCCCAGGCGGTGGAAAATTGCCTATATAAGGAAGGCTGTATTATTGTCTTAGGTAGTTCAGAATAGTTCTGGGTAGTAGATCTGGGTAATAGTTCGAGGCTTTGTCTTACAGAATATTGTAAGGGAATGCCCATGTGGCTTTGCATATTGTAATTCTGAAAGTTTGTAATTCCATATTTCTGGAGATAATAAGAAGCCAATTTTCTGTTCTTGCATATTGTTGTTGTTTCTCTATTTCTGTTATGTGTTTGTGGTATTAAGGGGAACACCGTTCATCAGGTGGTATCAGAGCAGGATTTTTTGAGTGTGTAAACAGATCGCCGACTATGAGGCAGTTTGCACCAGGACCGTGGCTAGGGTTTCAGCGCGCATCATGAAAATGCCTCCACGAAGGGAATGTGGCGGAAGAGCTGGTGTTGTAACACCTGAGGTTAGAGAGCTGCAGAGACAAGTGCGAGTATTGCAAGAAGAGATTCGCAGAGGAATGAATCTTAATGTCAGAGATGAAAGCGAGGATGAAGCCGAAGAAGAATATCAAGAAGAATAAGTTGAAATTGTGAACCACGAGGAAGAAAGACTTTTTCGGACCATTTCTAAGATTGGAAAAAGACCTAAGATTGAGGTTACTACATTTTCTAAAAATCTTAACCCAAAAGAATTGATCGACTGGATCAACGAATGTGAGGAATATTTTGAGTATGAAGATATTAAGGATCCTGATAGGGTCAAATTTGCGAAGGCCAGACTGAAAGGTCATGCGAAGATATGGTGGCAAGAGATTCAGTTGGAGCGAAATAGAAGGGGAAAAGATAAAATCACAAGATGGGATCGATGGTGGAAAAATTAAAGCGATAGTTCATTCCTGTTGATTATGAACTTGACCTACTGAAGAAAATGCAAAGTTTGAAGCAAGAGGAAAAATCTGTTTAGGAGTATACAGAGGAGTTCTATCGACTTCTCATCAGAACAGGCCATGCCGAAGCTGATAAGGAGAAAGTTGCCCGATACCTTAATGGGTTAAGGCCAAGCATTCAGGAGGAGTTGAATCTGGTTTGAATGAACAGTATTGAAGAGGCATACCAGTTTGCCCTAAAAGTAGAGGAAAAGCTGAACAATAAGTTTGAGAGCAGACAAAACGGAAGAGGTCACGGTGGACGATCTGGTGCACGGTCATATGGTGGCCAAAATGAAGATCCGAAAAAGAAGGATGAGGCCAGTAGCAGTCAAAATCAGAGAGGAAACAATTCCAATCGCTTCCAAGATCAGAATAATAGAGATCAAAGGGGAAGGGGAAGAGGACAAGGATCTGGAAGAGGTGGCTTCCGTGGAACATGTTTTCACTGTGGAGAAGAAGGTCATAGGGCATTTGAATGTCCTCAGCGCCAAGGCAGAATGGACAGGAGAAATGAAGGCAAAGCCAGAGTTGCACATGTAGATGAAGATGCCAGATCATCAAATTCTAAAGATGTTGAAAGAGGAGAAACGTTGATTAACAGAAGAGTCCTGTTGAGTGGTGAGAATGAACCTGAGCAAAGGAGGAGCCTGTTTCGCACCAGGTGCAAGTGTGAAGGTAAATGTTGTGATATGATTATTGATAGTGGAAGCACTGACAATTTGGTGTCAGAAGAGATGGTGACAAAGTTGAAGCTCAAGAGACAGAAACACCCACATCCATATAGGATTGCCTGGGTACAAGATGACCACAAGATCATGGTCAATGAACAATGTCTGGTGAATTTCAAGATTGGCGGATACCAAAATGAGGTATTGTGTGATATCATATCTATGGATGCATGTCATATGTTGTTGGGTAGACCATGGCAGTTTGACAGATGTGTTGTACATGATGGTCATGCGAATACCTATTCCCTGACAAATGATGGAGTGCGACATAAGCTAAAACCATTGAAGGAGACTGAAGAAAAGGTATGTGGTAATGCAACGATAACTTTTGTTGATGGAAGAAATTTCCTAGATGGTATGAGGCATGAGCATGTATGTTTTGCTTTAATTCCAAAAGCTAGTAAAGAGGAAGTAGAAGATGTTCATGTAGAAGTTGCAGATTTGTTGAATGAGTTTCAGGATATTGTATCCGATAACGTGCCTGATGGATTACCACCTGTCAGGAAGATCAGTCATCAGAGGGACTTGATCCCATGAGCGAGTTTGCCGAATAAGGCAGCACACAGAATGACACCTGCAGAAAGTGAGGAGTTGAACAGACAAGTACATGAGTTGTTACAGAAAGGATTGATCCATGAGAGTTTGAGTCCTTGTGCTATACCAGCGGTATTAGCACCAAAGAAGAATGGAGAATGGAGGATGTGTACAGATTCTAGGGCAATAAACAAGATCACAACCAAGTACAGGTTTCCATTGCCACGAATGGATGATATTATGGACTATTTGAGTGGAGCTGTGTATTTCTCAAAGATAGATCTGAAGAGTGGATATCACCAGATTCGGATCAGAGAAGGAGATGAATGGAAGACTGCCTTCAAGACAAAGGAAGGACTATATGAGTGGTTAGTCATGCCTTTTGGGCTAACCAATGCACCGAGCACTTTCATGCGACTCATGAATGAGGTTCTGAAAGAATTTCTGGGTAAGTTTTTCATTGTTTACCTTGATGATATTTTGATCTTTAGTAAGATATTGGATGAGCACATGATGCATATTCGTATGGTATTTGAGAAGTTGAGAGAAGAGAAATTGCTGATTAATTTGAAGAAGTGCAGTTTTGTGAAGAAAGAGTTGGTGTATTTGGGGTTTGTAGTTTCAGGAGAAGGTCTAAAAATGGACCCAGAGAAGGTACAGACTATCCTTGAATGGCCTACTCCAAGGAGTCCTACTGAGGTAAGAGCTTTTCATGGTCTAGCTAGTTTTTACAGAAAGTTTATCAAAAATTTTAGCAGTATTTGTGGACCCTTGACTGAAACAATGAGAGGGGATAGAAAAGAGTTTAAGTGGACTAATTGGGCAGAAAAGAGTTTTCAATTGTTGAAACAAAAAGTTACAGAACAACCTGTTTTAGCACTTCCAGATTTTAATAAGGTGTTTCAAGTAGATTGTGATGCTAGTGGTACTGCAATAGGAGCTGTTATGAGCCAAGAAGGTAAACCTGTTGCTTATTTCAGTGAGAAGTTAAATGATGCCAAGAGGAAATATTCTGTTTATGATCAGGAATTTTATGCTATACTTCAGGCATTAAAGAAGTGGAGACATTATCTGCTTCCTAAGGAGTTTGTTTTGTATACTGATCATCAAGCTTTACAATAGTTAAATAGTCAAGGAAAATTGAATCAAAGGCATTTGAAATGGGTTGAGTTTTTGCAGAGTTATACATTTGTTTTGAAACACAGAAGTGGAAAGTCTAATAGGGTTGCAGATGCTCTTAGCAGAAGGCAACTATTGCTGATAGAGATGCAGATTGAAGTGGTTGGGTTCAAAGAACTCAAGAATTTGTATCCAGAGGATCCTGATTTGGGTGAAACTTGGAAAGCTTGTACAGAACCTGTTACTCTAGACAGGACGAAATGGTTGGATTTCATCATCCAGGATGATATGCTATTCAGAGGAAGTCAGTTGTGCATTCCACGAAGTTCTATGAAGGAGAATCTCATCAAGGAGAAGCATAGCGGAGGATTGGCTGGACATTTTGGTCGTGATAAAACCCTTGCTTTGGTTGGTGAGAATTATTATTGGCCACAATTGTAGCAAGATGTGAAGAAGTTTGTACAGAGTTGCAGAGTATGTCAGATGGCGAAAGGAGTGAAGCAGAATATAGGGTTGTATCAGCCATTACCTATACCAGAAAAGCTTTGGGAGGATATCAGTATGGACTTTGTTCTTGGTTTACCGAGGACACAGCGGGGACATGATTCAATTTTTGTAGTAGTTGACCGATTTTCAAAGATGGCACATTTCATTCCCTGCAAGAAGACTAATGATGTTTTTCATGTAGCAAAATTATTTTTCAGAGAAGTAGTGAGACTTCATGGTTTGCCAAAGACCATAGTTTCAGATCGGGACACTAAGTTTGTTGGATATTTTTGGCGTACGTTGTGGAAGAAGTTGAAGACAGATTTGAAGTTCAGTTCATCACATCATCCACAGACTAATGGACAGACAGAGGTGGTGAATAGGAGTTTGAGAAATTTGCTGAGATGTTTGGTTGGAGATAAGCCAACAGGATGGGATTTGATTTTACCACAGGCAGAATTTACATACAATAATTCTATCAACAGGAGTATTGGTAAATCACCATTCCAGATTGTATATGGAAGTAGTCCAAGAAATGCATCTGAATTGAGGAAGATAGATAAAGGAGAAATAAGTAGTGCTGAAGCTAAAGATTTTGCAGAACACTTGAAGAACATCCATGGGGAGGTGAGGAAGCATATTACCAAGATGAACACATAGTATAAGGCTAAGGCAGATGAGAAAAGGAGGTATAAGAAATTTCAGGTTGGTGATGAAGTCATGGTTCATTTGCGGAAGGAGCGGTTTCCAGTTGGTACATATAACAAGCTGAAAATGAAGAAGTTTGGACCATGTAAGATATTGAAGAAGCATGATTCAGAAAATGCATATGAGGTAGAATTGCCTACTGAGCTAAATATTTCACCAGTGTTTAACATTTCAGATCTCACAGAGTATCATGAGGGAGGTGTTGAAGATGAGATCACAGCGGCACAGTGGAGTATTCCAGCAACTAGTTCAGACACTAAGGAGATCGAGGATATACTAGACAGTCGTGTTGGTAGAAGCACAAGGAACAGGACATATGAAGAATATCTGGTCAAGTGGAAAGGATGACCTGTTGAAGATTCATCATGGCTAACAAAGGAGGAGGTTAACCGTCTTGGTTTTCTTCTGCACACCTGAGTCGTGACAGGGTCACTTCTCAAATTACCCCCGGTGTCTGATGCAGGAGCATCCTGGGTGTAAGAGCAATCTTGCATCACCCAAAAATATTTATGTTTTTATTCAATAAGGGTTATTTTGTGCAGAGCTGCTATTTATGGAAAGTTACTATTTTTGGTAATTTTTGTATGTGCTCAGAATGATCTGATTTCTTTCTTGGAGGTTCATTTTGGTCATATAAGCCTGCCAGTAAAGTTTCATTGCCAGATCAAGTGTATATTGGAAGATATTGAAGATTTTCGGTATTGGCAGCAAGGTACAGAAACTTTGAACTCAGTTTTGAAGGCTTTAGAGGCCCCGGATGAGGTCGAAAATTTGGGTGACGGGTGCTTGCGCGATTCAATTTTGTAGAGCGCTTCATGGCATTTCCGAAATGGGGTTATAATAGCCGATCGGGTCAACTGGTGATGACTTATGGTCTTCGGAAGTTGGGCCACCCGAAATGGCAAAAAATAATTTTCTTCAAAATTTCTATTCGGGTTTCAAAGGTTATCTTGAGCCGACTATGATGTAATGAAATGTAAAATAAAATAATTCTAAGTTTGGTCGGCCTTATTGGCTAAAATTCTGGAACCTTCCCAGGCGGTGGAAAATTGCCTATATAAAGAAGGCTGTATTATTCTCTTAGGCAGTTCAGAATAGTTCTGGGTAGTAGATCTGGGTAATAGTTCGAGGCTTTGTCTTACAGAATATTGTAAGGGAATGCCCATGTGGCTATGCATATTATAATTCTGAAAGTTTGTAACTCCACATTTGTGGAGATAATAAGAAGCCAATTTTTTGTTCTTGCATATTGTTGTTGTTTCTCTATTTTTGTTATGTGTTTGTGGTATTAAGGGGAACACCGTTCATCAGGTGGTATGAGAGCAGGATTTTTTGACTGTGTAAATAGATCACCGACTGTGAGGCAGTTTGCACCAGGACCGTGGCTAGGGTTTCAACGTGCATCGCGAAAATACCTCCACGAAGGGAACGTGGCGGAAGAGCTGGTGTTGTAACACCTGAGGTTAGAGAGCTGCAGAGACAAGTGCAAGCATTGCAAGAAGAGATTTGCAGAGGAATGAATCTTAATGTCAGAGATGAAAGCGAGAATGAAGCCGAAGAAGAATATCAAGAAGGAGAAGTCAAAATTGTGAACCAGGAGGAAGAAAGACTTTTTCGGGCCATTTATAAGATTGGGAAAAGACCTAAGATTAAGGTTCCTACATTTTCTAGAAATCTTAACCCAGAAGAATTGATCGACTGGATCAACGAATGTGAGGAATATTCTAAGTATGAAGATGTTGAGGATCCTGATAGGGTCAAATTTATGAAGGCCAGACTAAAAGTTCATGCGAAGATATGGTGGCAAGAGATTCAGTTGGAGCGAAATAGAAGGGAAAAAGATAAAATCACAAGATGGGCTCGGATGGTGGAAAAATTGAAGCGACAGTTCATTCCTGTTGATTATGAGATTGACCTACTAAAGAAAATGCAAAGTTTGAAGCAAGCGGGAAAATCTATTCAGGAGTATACAGAGGAGTTCTATCGACTTCTCATCAAAACAGGCCATGCCGAAGCTGATAAGGAGAAAGTTGCCCGATACCTTAATGGGTTAAGGCCAAGCATTCAGGAGGAGTTGAATCTGGTTCCAATGAACAGTATTGAATAGGCATACCAGTTTGCCCTAAAAGTAGAGGAAAAGCTGAACAAGAAGTTTGAAAGCAGACAAAATGGAAGAGGTCGCGGTGGACGATCTGGTGGACGGTCATATGGTGGCCGAAATGAAGATCCGAAAAAGAAGGATGAGGCCAGTAGCAATCAGAATCAAAGAGGAAACAATTCCAATCGCTTCCAGGATCAGAATAATAGAGATCAAAAAGGAAGGGGAAGAGGACAAGGATCTAGAAGAGGTGGCTTCTGTGGAACATGTTTTCACTGTGGAGAAGAAGGTCATAGGGCATTTGAATGTCCTCAGCGCCAAGGCAGAATAGACAGGAGAAATGAAGGCCAGGCTAGAGTTGCACATGTAGATGAAGATGCCAGATCATCAAATTCTAAAAATGCTGAAAGAGGAGAAACGTTGATTAACAGAAGAGTCATGTTAAGTGGTGAGAATGAACCTGAGCAAAGGAGGAGTCTGTTTTGCACCAGGTGCAAGTGTGAAGGTAAATGTTGTGATATGATTATTGATAGTGGAAGCACTGACAATTTGGTGTCAAAAGAGATGGTGACAAAGTTGAAGCTCAAGAGACAGAAACACCCACATCCATATCGGATTGCCTGGATACAGGATGACCACAAGATCATGGTCAATGAACAATGCATGGTGAATTTCAAGATTGGCGGATACCAAAATGAGGTATTGTGTGATATCATATCTATGGATGCATGTCATATGTTGTTGGATAGACCATGGCAGTTTGACAGATGTGCTGTATATGATGGTCGTGCGAATACCTATTCCCTGACAAAGGATGGAGTGCGACATAAGCTAAAACCATTGAAGGAGACTGAAGAAAAGGTATGTGGTAATGCAAGGATAACTTTTGTTGATGGAAGAAATTTTTTAGATGGTATGAGGCATGAGCATGTATGTTTTGCTTTAATTCCAAAAGCTAGTAAAGAGGAAGTAGAAGATGTTCCTGTAGAAGTTGCAGATTTGTTGAATGAGTTTCAAGATATTGTATCCGATAACATGCCTGATGGATTACCACCAGTCAGGAAGATCAGTCATCAGATGGACTTGATCCCAGGAGTGAGTTTGCCGAATAAGGCAGCACACAGAATGACACCTGCAGAAAGTGAGGAGTTGAACAGACAAGTACATGAGTTGTTACAGAAAGGATTGATCCGTGAGAGTCTGAGTCCCTGTGCTGTACCAACGGTATTAGCACCAAAGAAGAATGGAGAATGGAGGATGTGTACAGATTCTAGGGCAATAAACAAGATCACAATCAAGTACAGGTTTCCATTGCCACGAATGGATGATATTATGGACTGTTTGAGTGGAGCTGTGTATTTCTCAAAGATAGATCTGAAGAGTGGATATCACTAGATTCGGATCAGAGAAGGAGATGAATGGAAGACTGCCTTCAAGACAAAGGAAGGACTATATGAGTGGTTAGTCATGCTTTTTGGGCTAACCAATGCACCGAGCACTTTCATGCGGCTCATGAACGAGGTTCTGAAAGAATTTCTGGGTAAGTTTGTCATTGTTTACCTAGATGATATTTTGATCTTTAGTAAGATATTGGATGAGCACATGATGCATATTCGTATGGTATTTGAGAAGTTGAGAGAAGAGAAATTGCTGATTAATTTGAAGAAGTGCAGTTTTGTGAAGAAAGAGTTGGTGTATTTGGGGTTTGTAGTTTCAGGAGAAGGTCTAAAAATGGACCCAGAGAAGATACAGGCTATCCTTGAATGGCCTACTCCAAGGAGTGCTACTAAGGTAAGATATTTTCATGGTCTAGCTAGTTTTTACAGAAAGTTTATCAAAAATTTTAGCAGTATTTGTGGACCCTTGACTGAAACAATGAGAGGGGATAGAAAAGAGTTTAATTGGACTAATGGGGCAGAAAAGAGTTTTCAATTGTTGAAACAAAAAGTTACAGAACAATCTATTTTAGCACTTCCAGATTTTAATAAGGTGTTTCAAGTAGATTGTGATGCTAGTGGTACTGCAATAGGAGCTGTTATGAGCCAAGAAGGTAAACCTATTTTTTATTTCAGTGAGAAGTTAAATGATGCCAAGAGGAAATATTCTGTTTATGATCAGGAATTTTATGCTATACTTCAGGCATTAAAGAAGTGGAGACATTATCTGCTTCCTGAGGAGTTTGTTTTGTATACTGATCATCAAGCTTTACAATAGTTAAATAGTCAAGGAAAATTGAATCAAAGGCATTTGAAATGGGTTGAGTTTTTGCAGAGTTATACATTTGTTTTGAAACACAGAAGTGGAAAGTCTAATACGGTTGCAGATGCTCTTAGCAGAAGGCAACTATTGCTGACAGAGATGCAGATTGAAGTGGTTGGGTTCAAAGAACTCAAGAATTTGTATCTAGAGGATCCTGATTTTGGTGAAACTTGGAAAGCTTGTACAGAACCTGTTACTCTAGACAGGACGAAATGGTTGGATTTCATCATCCAGGATGATATGCTATTCAGAGGAAGTCAGTTGTGCATTCCACGAAGTTCTATGAGGGAGAATCTCATCAAGGAGAAGCATAGTAGAGGATTGGCTGGACATTTTGGTCGTGATAAAACCCTTGCTTTGGTTGGTGAGAATTATTATTGGCCACAATTGCAGCAAGATGTGAAGAAGTTTGTATAGAGTTGTAGAGTATGTCAGATGGCGAAAGGAGTGAAGCAGAATACAGGGTTGTATCATCCATTACCTATACCAGAGAAGCCTTGGGAGGATATCAGTATGGACTTTGTTCTTGGTTTACCGAGGACATAGCGGGGACATGATTCAATTTTTGTAGTAGTTGACCGATTTTCAAAGATGGCACATTTCATTCCCTGCAAGAAGACTAATGATGCTGTTCATGTAGCAAAATTTATTTTTCAGAGAAGTAGTGAGACTTAATGGTTTGCCAAAGACCATAGTTTCAGATCGGGACACTAAGTTTGTTGGATATTTTTGGTGTACGTTGTGGAAGAAGTTGAAGATAGATTTGAAGTTCAGTTCATCACATCATCCACAGACTGATGGACAGACAGAGGTGGTGAATAGGAGTTTGGAAAATTTGCTGAGATGTTTGGTTTGAGATAAACCAACAGGATGGGATTTGATTTTACCACAGGCAGAATTTGCATACAATAATTCTGTCAACAGGAGCACTGGTAAATCACCATTCCAGATTGTATATGGAAGTAGTCCAAGAAATGCATCTAAATTGAGGAAGATAGATAAAGGAGAAATAAGTAGTGCTGAAGCTGAAGATTTTGCAGAACACTTGAAGAACATCCATGGGGAGGTGAGGAAGCATATTACCAAGATGAACGCACAGTATAAGGCTAAGGCAGATGAGAAAAGGAGGTATAAGGAATTTCAGGTTGGTGATGAATTCATGGTTCATTTGCAGAAGGAGCGGTTTCCAGTTGGTACATATAACAAGCTGAAAATGAAGAAGTTTGGACCATGTAAGATATTGAAGAAGCATGATTCAGGAAATGCATATGAGGTAGAATTGCCTACTGAGCTAAATATTTCACTAGTGTTTAACATTTCAGATCTGACAGAGTATCATGAGGGAGGTGTTGAAGATGAGATCACAGCGGCACAGTGGAGTATTCCAGCAACTAGTTCAGACACTAAGGAGATCGAGGATATACAGGACAGTTGTGTTGGTAGAAGCACAAGGAACAGGACATATGAAGAATATCTGGTCAAGTGGAAAGGATGACCTGTTGAAGATTCATCATGGCTAACAAAGGAGGAGGTTAACCGTCTTGGTTTTCCTCTGCACACCTGAGTCGTGATAGGGTCACTTCTCATATTACCCCCGGTGTCTGATGCAGGAGCATCCTGGGTGTAAGAGCAATCTTGCATCACCCAAAAATATTTATGTTTTTATTCAATAAGGGTTATTTTGTGCAGAGCTGCTATTTATGGAAAGTTACTATTTTTGATAATTTTTGTATGTGCTCAGAATGATCTGATTTCTTTCTTGGAGGTTCATTTTGGTCATATAAGCCTGCCAGTAAAGTTTCATTGCCAGATCAAGTGTATATTGGAAGATATTGAAGATTTTCGGTATTGGCAGCAGGGTACAGAAACTTTGAACTCAGTTTTTAAGGCTTTAGATGCCCCGGATGAGGTCAAAAATTTGGGTGAGGAGCACATGCACTCATCAAGCCTGTAGGGCGCTTCGTGGCGTTTCCGAAATGGGGTTATAATAGTCGATCGGGTCAACTGGTGATGACTTATGGTCTTTGGAAGTTGGGCCACCCGAAATGGCGAAAAATAATTTTCTTCAAAATTTCTGTTCGGGTTTCAAAGGTTATCTTGAGCCGACTATGATGTAATGAAATGTAAAATAAAATAATTCTAAGTTTGGTCGGCCTTATTGGCTAAAATTCTGGAACCTTCCCAGGCGGTGGAAAATTGCCTATATAAGGAAAGTTGTATTATTGTCTTAGGCAGTTCAGAATAGTTCTGGGTAGTAGATCTGGGTAATAGTTCGAGGCTTTGTCTTACAGAATATTGTAAGGGAATGCCCATGTGGCTTTGCATATTGTAATTCTGAAAGTTTGTAATTCCACATTTTTGGAGATAATAAGAAGCCAATTTTCTGTTCTTGCATATTGTTGTTGTTTCTCTATTTCTGTTATGTGTTTGTGTTATTAAGGGGAACACCCTTCATCAATACCATAGATCCCTTTGTAGTTATTTTTTGTTTCAACTATTTCATTTCTTGTATCATTTACTCATTAGTATTAGTATGTTTCAATATCTTTTCCCAATTTTAAGTAGCAAAGGAATAGAAACCCTAAGAGAATATGTATTGTATAGCTTTCCTCTCAATCAATTGAATTCAATCATATTCATCTTGAGGTGGTTTTGTATTGCAATGTGCTTTAAGCTTAGGGGATTAGATTTCATGCTTGACCCCCTTTTTCTAGTGTAGAGTGACATTATTCTATTTGTATCTCAATTATTCTATATGTTGTACAGTTGTTGTTTGTACATGTACCAATGTTGTAAATTTACTTTTGTGTTGTCTACTTGAGGAAAATTCAAGGCATCAAGATCTATATCCTTTTGGTATCTACCATGTTGACTAAAAGAGACTCTTGTTCATCCATCTTATGTGCTCTTCTTCCATTGTTCTTGAAGTTCCAATACCTTTGGGGGATGAGGTTAACTCAATGAAAATTATCCTTGATATACATCAGTTATCAAATGCACATATTGATCTCAATTACTAGTTCCCTTATATGCTCTCCTTTTGTCATCTGATCCATTATCCTTGATTTTTTCCTTACTTGGGAACATATCATTGTGGAAACATACTCGTCTTTTGGATGCATGTATATATGCTACCTTAAAGATATCAGTTTGGGTTAGGCATATGCAATCACTTTAACATGGGGGCATACACTCTTCTCTTTGTTTTCGATTAAGGATAAAATAGTTTTTGAAGGGAAGAGTAACCCTTTACATTAGATAGAAAGATAGGAAGAATCGGCACAAAGCAAAAAGAGACAACTAGGGGAAACAACTTAGAACAATAGAAACCCCCCCAGCACTAGAAAATAGCAAAACAAGACTGACACACCAAAAAAAGTAGGGCAAAGACCACCCAGCACAAATAAGACATCTTTTCCATATACTTCATTGTTTCTTCCTTCAGCAAATCAAATTGTTTGATGGACTCCCGGAGACCCATGATTTCCTTTGAATTGTCTTCTTTCTTTTTCTTCATACTCACTCTAGTATGAGATCTAGGGCCAATAGGGGTAGAGCCTTTAGTATCTTCATCTTCAACAACAATGAGACCATTATTCCCTTCCAGAATAGAGAGAAGAGCCCTTAGATTGTTAGTGGTTACCTTCATGCCCTCAAAGTTCTACTTCATTATTATGTTAAGGTTTTCTTCGATGCTCAGGATATGGCTGGAGGTAGTCTGCATGCAGAAGTTGGAAATAGCATTTATTTTTTGTTCAAGCTTCTCCATTAGACCTTGGCCATCAAAACCAGAAAATGTCCCAGCATCAGTACTGGCAGTGTTTGTAGGCTTGGCCAGCAGCATGGCGATTTTGTTTACTCTATCTTCTAGTTTAGACTACTTGATACTGATGTCTTGGATTTTTTCAAACAGCCAGGAGTTCATCTACATGTCCATACCATTCCACTCTTTTGAGAACCTGCATGAACCCAAAATTACCTTTACCCTTCTCGGTATTATCCTCCTAGCTTCTCCCAATTTTCTTCTCAGGATCCTTCTTGTCAGTGCCCTCTCTTTTTCTCTTCAGCCTTCTTAGAGATGGCCCTAGAAATTGTATCCTCCTTGGAGGATGATTCTTCATAATCCAAAATAATTGGGGAATTTTGGATAATAGGGTTGGAACACTCATTAATGTGATCCATGGAGAGAGAAATAGGAGGATCAGAGCTAGCCACAACCTGGGGACTGGCACTCATATCATTTTTCTCCATGTCAGTAGCCTCCTCAGGAATGTAGTTATCACCTGAGCCTTTAGTCTTCAAATCCCCATTTTTGGCACTGCTGGCTTTGTCACTCTCAATATTTGAGGAAGACTTAGAAGCAATATCCTAAGGGACATAGTCCTCCTCATCATGGTAGTCACTGAGACTTTGATCCTCTTCCTACACCTCTCTATCTTCCTCAGTTTCCATACCCACCTCCTTTGAGAGGAATTTTGTAGCTTCATCCATGTCATTGTTATTATCTCCCTCATGCTCACTAGTGTCTTTGTCAGTGTCCATACCAGCCTCTTCCATAAGGAATTTGGCCGATTTGACCATCTCACTAGTAGGGTTATCTTTATTTTTCTTATTGGGAGTATTACTATCAGTTGGGAGGGATATTTTACCCTTCTTCTCCTTAATCTTTCCAAGGACCGGGGCATCATCCTAGAAGTTAGACTTGGCATACTCATTAATGAGAAAAATAAGCCCATCATGAAGAATAGGCTTCTCAGGGTTCTTCTTGTTCTCCAAAATATTAGTACCAAGGGATTGCAGCAGAAGGTAAGGAAAAGAGATTTTTCTCTTGTAATGAAAATGATTCACCAACATGAAATAAAAATTGTAGACTCTAGTGTACTGACCCTCAAGAGTAAAATATTGCATAAGGGCTTTGACAAGTTTAGCCCAAAGCAGTTTCATGTGGTTATGAAGAACAAAATCTCTAGACTGTTTCACAAGGAGGGCTTTCTCACCTTGAGACTTGGGGCACATTTTAGCCACATTCTGGACCATGATCCTATCTCTATAATACTTCAAACTAGACATTTGTACACTTGTAATCTCCAAAATAAGATTTTTAGTAATGTTAAAGGTTTTACCACAAAGGGTAACTTTACCGTTATTCCAGCTATCAACGAATTCCTTGGAAATGTCCTTGTCATAGCTGTGTAATTTCTCCATATAAGGCATGACACCACCTTCCTTGAGATTTTCCCATAATTTTTCCCCCTTCTTCCATTTGCACACAGTTGGTTCCTTGTGTTTCAATTTACCCCCCATGTTAACAGAAACCCAGCAACTAGTCTTAGGCACAGGGAAATTGCCAAAATTATTAACACAAATGCAGAGAAAAATACTACTACTGAGGGCCACCACTTTAATAGGATTAAAGAAGGCAATGAGGACACAAAATGCACACTTTTTTTATTTTTTCCATGTCCTTTAAGTGTACAAGGTGCTATCGTGAGGCTTTTCTACCAATTATCCTTTCTAATCATGATAATTACTAATTAATCTAGGATTCTAATGGATTTGGTTGTACCTTATGAGGCTAAGGACTTCGTTACTTAAGCCTTGATTACCATACCAGTAGCTAACATCATCAATGCAATCTCCCACATTCACCAGGCTATCAACCACATCGTTAGGTTCTTTAAACATGTGGGAGACATGTGTGTCTTCAAAATCATTAAGATGCCTTTTAATCTGGCTAATGATTTTCTTTGTATTCCATGACATTTTATGATTACCTTTAATATAGTTGATTGTATTCATGGAGTCCCCTTCCAGCCATAGTTTGGTGTAGTTTTGATCCTTGGTGAGCTTGCAAGCATAAAGGGTCACCATGGCCTTAGCCACATAGATAGGCTAGATCCCAATAGGTAAAGTAGTTGCAGCAATACAACAACCTTGGGGGTTTCTAATTATGCTCCCACATCTAGCAATGCCAAGATTACCCTTCGCAGAGCCATCAAAATTAACTTTGTACCATCTAGGAGGGGGAGAGAGCCAGACAACACCATCTCAATTATTGGGGGTAGTCATAGGTATGGAAGAGAAATTCTAGTTAGTAAGGACATCCTTATCAGTAATGCCTTCCAGCAATTTAGGTCTTTGATCACAAGCCAGGTGGGCATTTTTCAGTAATACTTCTAATAGCTTTGAAGCCAACCAATAAGGGAGTAGAAAGGTTGTTTCTAAATATCTTATTGTTTATTTCTTTCCAAATCCTCCAAGTAACATGGGGAGCAATGTAATTCCAGATAAATTTATCCAATTTATGAGAAAAAGGAGAGATTCATTGGGAAATGAAGTCTTGGATTGTGCTAGGGAACACCCAACTGATATTCCAGTGCTGCATCACAATCAACCAAACCTCCCTAGAAAAAGTGTAGTGTAAGAGAAGGTGGAGGGAAGTTTCATCATCTTGCATGCACAGGTAGCATCTATTAGGAAGCATCCAGCCTTTCTTAGCTAGGTTCTCTATAGTTAACACTTTATCCTGAACAATCAACCAATAAAAAATGTTAATTTTGGGGATAAGGGAAGGAGTCCAAACCTTAGCCCAAACAGGCTCAGAGCCCAAAGTGGAAGATAAAGAGTACGTGGAAGCCACTGAGAATTTTCCACTAGGATTGGGGGAATAGATGAGTTGATCTTTAACATTCTCATGAATAAACTAGGGGGTTAAGTCCACATCGACATTTTTTAGCTGGGGTTCTATGTCATAAAGCCCAATCCACTTATTATTTCTCCAGTAATTAGATATTTTTCTCCCAATTTTGTTAGTAGATAAGTCATCCAGAGGGGCCATATCATTGAACTGGATGAGGGGTTTGTCCTTGATCCAAGGATCTCCCTAGAAGTTGATCACCCTGCCATTGCCAATACTCCACCTGACACCTTTGGTAGCAAGAGATTTATCTTTGAGGATACTATTCTAGATCAAGGACCCATGGACATTGAGAGGGGATGTGAGGAAACCATCGATGGATGGGGTGGTAAAGAGGTACTTAGATTTGAGAATTTTATTCCACACTTTTTCCTCTTTAAAAGTTCTCTAGATTTTCTTAGCCAACAAAGCCAGATTGAAGTCTTTAATTTTCCTAATACCAAGACTACCATGCTTAATAGGTTTGCAGACATTATCCCAAGCCACAAGATGGCTCCTACTTCTATCCTTCGTGTCAGACCAAAAAAATCTTTTCTGCAAACTTAGAAGGGATTCTAAAGAGGCTCAAAGCATAAACAAGAAGGTTCTGAAGGAAGTCTTTGAGAAAGATGATCTTTCCAGCTTGGCTGAGGAGAGCCCCTTTCCAACCAGCCAACTTATGATTGAATTTATCAACAATGTTGTTCCAGAAGGATTTTGGGGGTTTCAGGCCCAAAGGAAGACTCAGGTAGCTAGAAGGGAAAGAGGAGATCTTACAGCCAAGAATAGTCACCATTTTTTGTTCTCTATGCAGGGGAGTATTGATATAGAAAAGAGAAAGAGATCTTTTCTCCTAGTTGATAAGTTGGCCCATAGCTGAGGAGTAGACATTTAGAGATTGCTTGATATTTATAGCTTCTTTAATCAAGGAAGATCCCATTAAGACCATGTCATCAACAAATTATTCATGAGAACAAGGTAGGCATGAATAGGAGGGAATCAGATCCTAGGTAAGACTATCATGAACCCATTTAGAGAATAATATTCCAAGGCATTCAGCCAAAATGGAAAATAGGATGGAAGAAATAGGATCCCCCTAGCAGAGACCTCTAGAAGGGAAGAAGAGGTTGGAAGTTGAACCATTCACCAACACTGAAATAGAAGGCATGAAGATCAGTTGTTGTATGAGGTTCACCACATACCCTAAAAAGCCAAAGGCTAGAAGAACTCTACAGAGGAAGTCCCAATCCACTTTGTCATAGTCTTTAGAAAGGTTGACCATCATGAGGAAACCTTGTTTCTATGAGACCTCCAACGAATGGATATTCTCATGAATAGTAATAATAGAGTCTAAGATCTATCACCCTGACACAAAACCATTATGCTAGGGGGAAATAATCACAGGGAGGAAAGCCAAAATTCTCACAATGAGGAATTTAGAGATGATCTTGTAGAAGGTATTACATAGGCTTATCAGTCTAAAGCTCTCCATAGAATCGGCACCATGTTTCTTTGGGACAAGAAAAAAGAAGGTTGAATTAGCTTCCTTAAGTAGAGAATCAGCTCCAAAAAATTCTTTAACCGTAGCTGAGACATCTTTTTGAAAAATGTTCCAAAAGGATTAGAAAAAGAAAGGGGGAAGTCATCCATACCAGGAGATTTTTCCCCCTCAAATGAAAAGGCAACAACTTTAATCTCCTCAGAGGAAGGGATTTTACACAAAAAATCATTGGCTTCCTGATCAAGGATATAAGGGATGGAATCCAACAGTAGATTTTCATTGTCCAAGGAGAGGGATGGGTCCCTGGAGAACAAAGAGAAAAAAAAAGTAGTGATTTCTTTTTTGATGTCCTCCTCCTTATAGAGTTTACCAAGTGGGCTATTGAGACTGTCTATCCTTTTGGCTACCTTATGTTTCTGAGTTGTCATGTGGAAGAAATGAGTGTTCTTGTCCCTAACCTTAAGCCAAAGAGCCCTAGATCTTTGTCTCTAGAAGGCTTCTTCCTTAGAGAGGATGTTATGATAGTCACCCTGAATTTTATTTTCCTTCAGTTTGTTCTCCTAAGTAAGGCCCTCCTTTTGAATAGTATCTTGTAATTCTTGAAGGTCAGACTGAATAGTGATTTTAGCTTTGAAGATGACCCCAAAAATGTCCTTATTCCACACTTTGATTTTGTTTTTTATTCTCTTAAGTTTTTGGACAACTTTATACATAGTCATTCCCTCCACATGGACATTCCACCATTCATTTATGTTCCTTTCTAAGTTTGGGTGCTACATCCACATTTTATCAAATCTAAAGGGAGTGTCTTTTACCTGATAGGGGGTTAACCTGAAGGGAAATGGAAGAATGATCAAAGCCGATACAGTGTAGATTAGATAATGAGCAGGAATAGGAAAGGATCTAGTCTATAGATATCAAAGCCCTATCCAAATAGACTTGAATCATGTCATCACCAGTTCTACAATTGGACTAGGTAAAGGTCCCTCCTCTAAGATCAAGGTCCAAGAGGGATTGATTATTAATGAAATCCATCAGGGCCACACTATTATCACTCTAGGAGGAGACACCCCCAGATTTCTCAGAGTTTCTCAGAGGAGTATTAAATTCTCCAAAAACCATCTAGTAGTCATTCTTGAAATTGCTTCTCTCATCTTCCAGTTTTCTCCAAAACTTATCTTTACCACTTTTAGAGTTAGGGGCGTAGATATTAGAGAGAACCCAGCAGAATTTGTCTCTAATATGGTAGAACCTAACAGAAGAAATGTTTCCTTCTTACTTAATAATGTCACCTTGGATAGTATTGAGGTTCCAAAAGGTAGCGGTCCCCTTAGAGGCCACGTCTGAACTGCAGCCCACAACCCCATAGTTCTTAAACACTTTAAGCTTTTCAACTTTATCTCTAGCCATTTTAGTTTCCTAGATAAGAATGATACTAGGCTTTTGATCCCAAACAAAATTTCTTAAAAGGTCATGTTTATGGGGGTTGTTAAGTCCCCTCATATTCCAAGACATGATCTTCATTTCTTACCTTGAGAGCATTCTGGGATAGTGCATTGATGTCCATGCACAATACTTTGTCTACTTTCATGTTCTCTAATGAGTTTATTACCTCTTCTGCCTTTGGTGGGTTTAGGCATTCCCACATTCACTCTCATAGCTCTAGTAGTAACTCCACCTAGAGGCATTCCTAGGGGGGCTCAACCTATTTCCTTTTACTATGCCCTACCTCCATCTAGGGAGCCTCCTCATTTTCTAGAAAAGGATTTGATTCATCATACAAATCCATCCACATTTTCTTAGTTCATGGTGTTTCTAGGCTCAAAATACCATCTTGGATGCAAGTACCATCTTCTTTATCTACTGAGGGAGTCTTGGGAAGCCTACAAGGGAGGTCTTCCTTAGAGGCTAAAGTAGCTCTAATTTCTCCTTCTTCAAGGGTGCCTTCAGGTACCAAGGGTGCCATCTTTTCTAGCTTATGTTGATTCTCAGGATCAATAGTTTTCTAAGGGGGACCATTCACTCTTGAATATTTACCAGCTCCAGAAGGCATAGTCGGGGCCTTTGAGTTGGTAGCACTAGGGTTCACCAATACTTTTTCCTTCCACACCTTCTTAGAGGGGGCACCTTAGGTTTCATGGTTTTGAGGGGACAATCCTTTTCCCTATGGCTAGATTTGTGACAGATAAAATAGGCAAAGGGAAGGGACTCAAATTTGACCTATCAATTCCACACACCAAGTTTAGAGTTGATAGTAATACTGTGAGGTAGGTCAGTCATCTGAAGGATATTCACACATATCCTGGCGTAAAATCTTCTAGTTTTGGATGCAGTCATAGGATCTATAGAGAGGAGTTCTCCAAAAGAGCTAGCCAAACCACCTAGAATGTCCTCATACCAGTATTCAAGAGGGAGGAGAGGGAACCTGACCCAGACCGGAGCTAAGACAAAGAAAGAAGAATTGTTGAGTTCCAAGTTTGGAGCCCATTTGTGAAGAGCTAGAGAGTAATGACCAACCATCCAAGGGCCTCCACAAATAATGTTAGATAGATCCTCCATAGTTGAGAATTTAAAGGAGAAGAATCCTTTGGACATGGCAGCAATGTCAAATTGTCCCTTGAGAAACCATTTTTTATTAGCAAACTACCTAACAACCTCAATGTTAGGTCTACCCCCAACAAATTTTCCAATCAGGGTCAACTCCATAGAGGAGATGGAGAATTCAATTAGGGGATTAGGGATAAAAATAGAGAACTCACCTTTACAAGGATCAGAGACCACATTCATTGTAGGGAAGGAGGATATTTTTGTGGGTTTAATACGAAAAAGGGCAGACCACTTGGCTTTGCTTTCACTCTTTTGACTAGCACTAGGAATGGTCCCTCCTTTGGGTATTCTTCCAAAAGAGGCCCACCATTCTTTGAGAGACCTTCCTCGACCTTGCTCTTAGAATCAATAACCTTTGTTGACTTCTGACCATTATGATTGAGAACAGTCATTGACCCATAAAGCAGAATATGTCCTCTAGCAATATTGACCACAGGAGAAAGATTCTCTCCTGAAACCACACTAGCAACCTCTTCTGTAACTGCACCAGCAATAGCAGGGACACCATTACTAGGTTGCTCATTCAAAAAAATATTCCCACTCACCCACTGAGGAACCTTTCTCCCACCTGATGTTCCCACCATTCATGAAGGTACTCTGCTCTTTGTTACACTTTGTATCATCTTAAAATTGAAGCACTTCCATCTTGGTAGGTTTAGCACCCTCATTTAGTGCATTTTCATGATAGATTTGCATTTAGGATGCATCTACACTTGATTCTTCATTTCTAGGTGAAATTAGGGTTAGGATCCTGAGGATTCTCCTTGATTTCCTTCTTCATGGCTCTATTTTATAGGTAGGACCTATGTACTGGTCCTAGCCTTCATCACATTTCTTCTAGGCCTCTATGCCCTTTTCCAGCATTCTGTTATGTTTTCCCATCATTCTAAGTCACTGGCCGACCTAGAAACTTCATTGAAACTCTAAGTTGACTGGCCTAAAACATCAAGTCAAGGTCAAGGTCGATCTTGACCTTTGTTGGGTTTTAGTTCCCTCTTTCAAATTTGGGTCATAGTAGGGCCTTAAATTAAAAATGAGCCTCCAGATTTGAATGCGAAAGAGTTTTTCTTCAAAATTCATTTAATACATTTCCTCCTTAGTTGGCTATTGTGATTGGACCATAATTCCAGGTGAAATTTGAATTAGGGGCCCTTACATTTCTGTAGGAACCTTGCCTTGAAATCTCTATATAAGCACTCTCTTTTGCCTTCATTTTGATAAGTTATGAGGAGATGACATAATGATGAGATGATGATGCAAGATTTCAAGGGGATGATATAGGAGAACAAGATATGATGATGCCTTGATGCAAGCAAGCATTTTGTGGACAAGTTACTGTGGACATTCATTTGGAGCAAGAAAGATTCCTTCTTCCTTGATCTACCATTTTCAATATTCAAGCATTCTAAAGATACAATCATGGGGTAGAAACTATGGATTGTGAGTTTGGTAGGAGTACTTTAGCCTTGGGGGCTTGGTATGCTTTCTTTATTATATTAAAATCTATGCATTACTCTCTCATTTCAATTCATTCTATGGTTTCAATCTAGAGGATTAGATCTTGGCATTGCACATTCAAAGCTCTTCCTACAAGCAACACACACACATATTTTATTACATCCAGCTATTTGTGGAGGTGGAAATCACCAAAATGAGGGTTTGACTAATGCAAAACCCTATATAGCCACCCCAAAACACCATTTTTAGATATCTACAGTCATTTTTTTGGGAGTTGCAGAGCAAATTTGGATACCCTTTTCGGCAAACTTTCGAGATCAGCGAACAGAATTTTTGTCGGAGTAGTGCAGGTCAAGGTCGACATAAAGGGGCATAATTGCACCCTCGTATTTAGGTCAAGGTCAACTTGGTTCAAAAAAGAAAAATATTTCTAGGTTTTCTCCGTCTTTGTGTTTTTGTTCCAGATTCACTTCCAGAATTTCCAGAAACACAATATAGGCACCAGAAAATAGGTATTTCCAGACCTGCTATGTTATGAGGTATGTATTTTATTTTATCTAATTTTATTATTCTTTGCAAGCATTTCCAAATTTATATTCCTTATCATTATAATTTCATGTATGTGTTAAATATTGGTTTTAGGGTCTCTTTTATGTGCAAACCCCCATTGTTTTAAACCCTATCCATATTTCACACCATACATTTTGGTGAACCCATTTACGACAACTCTTTCTTTTTGGTGTTAGATTTATATTTTATGTTAGATCTTAATTGCATATAAAAGTAGATTTCTTTTATACTCTTGCATTTATATTTCAAAAATAAAATAAAAAATCACAAAATTTCTTTAAAAATACAAAAACATTTACATTTTTCATGCTTGTAGTGCTACTTTGTGTTTAACATGTATGATTTTTGTTTTGAATACTTTGATGAGGATTTTATTGCAAAAGAGGATAGATCCCCTAATGAGGTACATGGAAGTGAGGATGAAAATTATTCGAATAAGATCTCCATTGATCCTATTCCTATTTCATCCTCCTCCACAACCTCTTCAATTGACCTTTACCATAGCATGTGTGCATGGTTACCTTCATGTTCCACTATTTGCAACATCGATGCACCTAGAATGTTATATCCTAAACCTTTGTTGAAGGTAAAAGGATGTCCTTGAATAACAATTAAGGGTAAACCTATAGATCCTTTAGATTTCTTTGATAACATAGATTCCATTTCACATGCTTCTCACACACGGAATAAATTTCAGCCTACTATTCCAGTTTCTTTACCTCCTTCCCAACCTATGCTTCCTAAAGTCCTTAGGTTTCCATCTTTCTTTAAGGAGTATGACTTAGTAGAACAATTGTGTGCTACTCCTGCTAAGATATCTTTATGGGAATTGCTTCAAACTTCACCAATATATCATGAGGCATTGCAAAAGGATTTATCTACCCTTCTTGCTTCACCTCCTAACCAAGAGAACATTAATTCCTTTTTGGAGTGAATACATACTATGCCTTCTATACCTCCTATTTTGTTTACTAATGATGATTTACCTTCGGTTTAGGTGCAAAATCAATATGATACTCTTATGGTTGTTGTTTCTATTAATCAGAGTATCATTCGTAGAACATTAAGTGAAAATGGATCTGGCCTTAATGTTTGTAGCATGGATATTCTTAAGGCAATTAAGGCTGATCTTACAACTATTCAACCTAATAAAGTCCCTATTCATGGATTTGATAATATTGCAAAGAGAACTTTGGGCATTATTACATTACTTATTAAAGTTGGTCTGGTTATTCTCAATACACCTATTCATTTTATGTTTGGACCTCTCAATTATAATCTTCTTTTAGGTAGACCTTGGTTACATAATATGCATGTAATTCCTTCTACTCTTCATCGCAAGGTTAGGTTCATTTATAACAATTTGATTTATACGCTACATGCAGATGATGTGTCGAATCCTTGCTTAAATGAAAAATATGCTAAAATTTTATGAACCTCTCTAGCCAAGTAAAGAGCTCGAAAGGCCACCTAAGAATAAACAAACTACAACTCCATCTTCTTCTTTGACTGGGGATGATTGGGGAACATTGGACTTTAATCCTTCTTTTATTGGAGAATATAAAGTTTTTGATTTGGAATTCATGAAACAACAAAGTGGGTTTGAAAAATAAGTTTTTACTCCTTCCCCCCTTTTTGCGGAATTAAAAAGTAACTTTGTTGTTGCCTCGATTGAAGAAACATTTGAAACAATAAAACTTGATTGCTATGACATTGTGACATATGCGGCTCCTTGGACTCAGTCTGATATGGTTGATAGATATGGTTTTGGTTATCATCTGCTCAAGAAATCAGGATTTAATGGGAAAGGATGTGGTAAATACAAACAAGGTATACAAGTACCTTTGGACAATGAAATTTATGATTATACATATGGATTGGGGTTCAATCCTTACAAACAACCATTGAGTTTTCCTCTCAATGTTAATCATACATGTGGTGGACATTTGAATTTGGTTAACCTGCTCCTCCTTGACATGGATCAAAAACCTATCTTGGATATTTTTCCCGAAGATGAAGCCTTAGAAGATTTTTTAGGAGCTTGTGAGGATCTACCTATGTTTCATCATAAAAGATGAAAGCCCTATCGTCTAAATACAGAAGCTTATTTTAGAGAACATGATGAACAAAATATTTCTCCTTTACCAATGGATTCTCCAATACAAAGTAATTTGCTAATAACTGAGACTGTTGAGGTTCAAATGGATGCAAATGACTCTGAGAAGATGATAAAAATTGGAAAATGTTTGAATCAAGATGAACGTGATCAATTGGTTTCCCTTTTACTTGAATTTAAGGATATTTTTTCTTGGACATATTCGGATATGCCAGGTATAGATTCTAAGATTGTTACTCATAATATTGTTCTCAAACCAAATGTTAAACCTGTGAAGCAAAAAATCCAAAAGATGAATCCAGGAATTGCCTTATTAATTAAGGCTGAAATTGAAAGATTATTGGATGCTAGATTCATCTGCTCTATTGATTACTCAGATTGGATTTCAAATGCCCATTTCAAAAGGAGAAAATAAGATAAGAATGTGTATTGACTTTAGATATTTAAATAAAGCATCCTTAAAAGATGATTTCCCATTACCTTTAATATTGATATGATTATGGATTCAATAGTGGGTCATGCTTTATTATCTTTTATGGATGGTTTTTCAGGCTATAATCAAATTTTTATTCCTCCTAAAGATCAATTTAAGACCGCATTTATAACACCTTGGGGAACATTTTTTGGGGTCATGATTCCTTTTGGATTAAAAAATGTGGGACTAACTTATCAGTGAGCCATGACTTTGATTTTTCATGATTACATTCATAAGATTCTTGAGGATTATGTG
This sequence comes from Chamaecyparis obtusa, assembly GCA_027943335.1. Taxonomy (NCBI): domain Eukaryota; kingdom Viridiplantae; phylum Streptophyta; class Pinopsida; order Cupressales; family Cupressaceae; genus Chamaecyparis; species Chamaecyparis obtusa. Next base: position 1,091,616 of record BSBK01002576.1, on the reverse strand, counting down.
GATGATATCTTGGAAAAATCTATACAAAGAGGAGGTCATGTTAGTATTTTACGATAGATATTTGAAAGGACTAGAAGTTACAATATGAGATTGAATCCTAAGAAATGTGCCTTTGGAGTTAATTTTGATAAATTATTGGGGTTTATAATCTCTAAGTGAGGCATAGAGGTAGATACTGAAAAGATTGAAGCTATTGTTAATATGCCTCCTCCTAAGAACATTTCTCAGTTACGAAGTTTACAAGGAAAAAATCAAGCTATTCATCGCTTTGTTTCCAACTTAGCTGATAGAACTATTCCTTTTACTTCCTTGCTTAGAAAGGATACCACTTTCTCTTGGAATGAAGAATGTAAACAATCCTTTGATAAATTTAAGGAGTATATCATGAATCCTCCTATTTTGCAACCTACTCAATTTGATAAACCCTTTTAACTATATACTTCAGTCACTTTGAATGCGGTGAGTGTGTTGTTGTCTCAGCATGATAGTGAAGGTAAGGAAAGAGCTGTGTACCACATTAGTCAGACTTTACTTGATTACGAAACAAGATATACAGATTTGCAAAGATAATGCTTAGCTTTAGTTTATGCTTGTCAGAAACTCAGGCATTATCTTTTAAATGTTGAAGTCAATGTGATTGTTAAATTTGATCCTTTGAAACATCTTTTCTCAAAAACTGATCTCTCTGGCCATCTTGCAAAGTGGGTGATGTTACTTATGGAATTTGATATTAATTTCATTTCTCAAAAGTCAATTAAAGGAAAAGCTTTAAAAAATTATTAGCTAAAGCTCCTTGTCCTCATTTTGATACATGCTTTACTTTAATAGAATTTCCTGATGAAAACATTCTAGCTATTAAACAGGATGATGTTTGGGAGTTATATTTTGACAGATCTAGATGTAAGACAAGTTTTGGTGTTGGCATTAGCTTGATCCCTCCTATGAAAAATTTGATCCCTCTATCATATAAATTGACTTTTCTTTGTACTAACTATGTACTAGAAATAGTACCTTCATAGAATTAGTATTGACAATAAATGAAATAGAAACTAAATAAACCATAATTATAGCAACTATTTAGAAAATTTAAGATCAATTGAACATCTTATGCCTCTCTATCTAAGAGTATTAATAGAAGCTCTTAGCAAGCTACCATTAATGATAGTCCTAGAATGAGAAATGATAAAAATTAAGCTAAAGCTAACAGTTAGATCAAATTGAATGCTAATTAATCTCTTAAAATGCCTTTTTAGCTATAAAATGCAAGAGGTTCTATGAAATTCTCAGATTTGTGGTTATGAATTATGAGGATTTTGGCCTTCCTTTTATAGATTTTCCCAATGGTAGGGGGTGTGGTGTAGTTGATCATGATTAAGCTTAAGTTGAGTCTTTGGTTCCACCCTTTGAAGACAATGCAAATTTTGTGTCCTCAAAGCTTGGGACAAGTAGACAAGATCAATGGACAAGATTCTCTTTCCCTTTGAGTGATTGAGATTTAATTTGGCTTGATCCATGTAAATGCCTTTCCTCAAATCCTATTGGTTGATTGAATTTCCTCCCCTTTTGGGTTGTTGAGAGAATTTAGGATTTATTAATTGATTTAAATTCATTTGTTTAGCTATGTACCCATTGAATGGGTTGAATTTGATTTAATCCAAAACTATACAATTAAATGATTTAATTGCGCTTTGATTTGATTGCATTTGATTAAAATACTCTCAATTTTGATTTATCTCGAATTAAGACTTGATTTTAATTTTGATTGGCTAATTATGCATGGTGATTCAATTACTTCAATTTTGTCCTTGTTTTTCTTTGATTTGACTTGATTTATCATTTAATTTTCTTTGTCCATTTTTAGGTGATTACAAATGCCCCTCTTTGAGTTGACGTGCAAAGCATGTCGATTCAAAGAATACTCTGATCTTACTTGATGATAGGTCCTGATTCATTGATGGTCGATCTTTGATGTTTGTTTGATGTCTTTTGATGGTTGATCCTTGATATCTGATATGAGATTGATGCAGTTATGATTTGATGTTCCTTCAATTGATATGATACTCTGATGGTCATTCTAATGATTGTTCTGATGATGGATCCTTAATATGATGTAAGATTCTGATGATTGTTATGATGATGGATCCTTAATATGATGTAAGATTCTGATGTAAAATTCTGATTTGATGATTGATTCCAATGTGATGCCCCAATCGATTGATTTACGAAAAAAATTCTGATAAAAGCTTTCTCTCTAATTTGATGGTCAATCTCCTGATTTGATGATGATGTTGTTGTTACTGATTATCCGATGGTGTGACCCCTTGGGAAATGAATTGAAATGATTTTGGATGATTTGGTTGAGAATGGGAAATTTTGATTTGTTTCTTGATATAGAATTTTGGAAATGCCCCAGTCATGAGAGGATTTGATGAGAAAAAATTTTATTGATAAGATGTTGATGCTCTAGTTAAGTTGATGATGGTTTGGTATCATTTGATGTCAGTCAGAATCACTTAGTTGATGTTGATGTCAATTTGATAGAATACGTTGATGGATTGATATTTCGCTCTCAAGATCTAGAGAGACAAAACAACAATTTTCCTTCCTCACGATATAGAGTTAGGAGATTTGATGTGCTCAATATGAGAAAATGGATGATAGGCTAACTTTATTGATGTTAAATGATCAATTGGATGATTTAACTGATTGATATTTGATATATGTTTTGATGATACGGAGTTGATTGGATGTTCTCATGATGCAAAATTAAGGATTGGTAGAAGAGAAGGGTCATCCATTGGTGTAGGTGCAGATATAGATATCGATGATGGATAGAGTTAGGTTGCCCCTAGTTGATCAACATGATTGATTATTGATGATTTCCTTGATGGAGCATGAATCATTTGATAGATTAGGATTTACATGCACTTGTATATTGATCAGATTGAGCATGATTCTTCATGATGGATATTCCTGACATTAATGATGTTGATCAGGACTTTGATGATGTATCATTGATGATATCATTGATCATTTGATGTATCTTGATTTGGTCTTTTGATGATAATAACTCTACCCCCTTCTTTTTTTGTCCATTTTCCCTCTTGCAATTATAAACTAAGAAAGGCAATACAAAACATTAAATGCATTTAATCTAAGATGTATGCAACTAAATGTCATTATTCAAGAAATTTGGAGCTTATATTCATCATTGAGCTTTTGGAACATGAAATTGGTACAACCCTCACTGGTTTAACCATGATGATATGAATACCTCTTTCCTCATATTTTAACAATTTCAAGTAAATAGACAAAGAATTGATCCCTTTCATATACAAATGTCCTCGATGATTCTTTGATGATCATGTCATTAGATGGATTTGCATACTTCTATAAATCAACCTGACAAGCACTTAAGAAGAAATCAAGAAAATAGCATGTCTTCATCATCGCTCCTCTAGTCAACCATCATCGATTTGCTAAAAAGACATGGTTCCAAAAATTAAGTAACACTTTGAACATTTTTGCTTTTGTTTGTAGATCCATATTTCAAAAACTTCATCCACTTTTATCCTTAGTTATGTTTAAACCTTTTTAGATTTTGATCTGATTTGATTAAGCTTTTTAGATTTTGATTTGATTTGTCAAATGTTGTTGTTTAGATCAAGTATTTGGATGTTTGAAATGTAATATTGATCAATAAGTTCAAGTGTAGCAATTTTTCAATTTTGATGCAATGATTTGGAACCATCTAATATTTGCTTTATAAAAGCTCATTAAGTTTGGATTGGTGCCCCCCAGTTTGATTCAACAATGATAATGCTTTGTTGGGTAATGCAACTTTTTGAGAGTTTATTTAAGATTTTACAAATTTTTTGATTTTTAAAAGATTTTTTACTTTTTTGGATTTTCAGAGATTTTATTTTGATTTTTTTATTTTTAAAAGATATTTGATGTTTTTTGGATTTTTACAGATTTTTTATGTTTTTTGAATCTTAAGAGATTTTGTATTTTTTTTGGATTATTTGAGGAACATTTTCACTTTTTTTTTTTAGAGATTACTAGTTCTCAAACAAGATCACATTGAATTTGTCCCTAATGTCTAGCAAGGTATAGGACATGAAAGATGGATTTGCAAACTAATGATTCACCAATGAATAGGCAATGATGGATGAAGCAAGTGTGTTACCCATAAGACCATCTCCTCAAGATTATCCAAGCTAGGGAAAAATAATATATCAATATAGGACAATGATGTGGTGTTGGATAGCATATGGAATAATGACCTAGTGTCATGACAAAGGTCCAAAGGAGTGGACATATCAAGATACTTTTTCTAACATTTTTTTTCATTTCTTTTATTTTATTCTTCAATTGAATCAAGATTAAGGGATCAATGTGGATAGGATCACACAATCATGATAAAGGGGTGGTGAAGGCTATGAGTGAGTGGTTTGGGATTATGGGAAGGATTCTTAGGAATAATGAAGGTGGCTTTAAGATAAGCAAGAACATGATAAGGTAGCGTGAACGCAACAAGTGAATAGGCATATGGATAGGATAATGCATGTCAAGATACTTAATGCTCATGGATATGTTCAACCTTGTCAAGATCAAAGGCGAAATATGTAATATAGATGCAAGTGAGATCAATGGTAGAAAGATGGAGGATATGATGGATGAAACTTTCCCCCAAGTGTAGAGTGCAAGAGAGAGGAATTATGCATGATGCCTGTTTGCCAAATTTTTATCATGGTACTTGTCCAAGATGCCACAAGAAGTGGTTTTCACCATAGGATGGATTTCTTTTCTTTTTCTTCTTTTTTTTTTCCTTGTTCTCTTTTTGGATGGACTCAAACCTCATGCACTTTGTATAATCCTTGAAAAGGTATGATATTATGGGCCAAGACCTCTGAAAGGTATGCTCAAAGATGATGATATGGTGATGGAAAGGTGATATGGTGGATAAGGTAGAGGGTGGCTAAAGATTTATGCCATGGATTGGATAATGGAAATGGAAGGATAATGAATGAGAGGATAATAAGTCTTTCCATATGTGGGCGTGAAAAAGGGAATGGAAGGATAATGAATAGGAGGATAAGAAGTATTATCAAGATCAACATCAATACACACCTTGAAGGGTAGTGGAATAATAGAGGGAAAATGGGTGAAATAGCTTGGGATTTTGATGTAAGAGAGGATACAAACCTTGGGACACAAGGACTCAAAATGGATGGATGAGATGGAATATGTTTGGGAGAATGTGAAGTGGAAGCCTTTGGAAGCTTGAGTGTCAACTTTGATTTCTCTTTCATGTGTAAGTCCTTCAAAAGTGACTTGGGAATCAAAACTTTCTTTGATTTGTCTTTCCTTTTGGATGCTTTAGAATGCATTTCTTCAATGAGGGATTTAGGAACCCGCATTTTCTTTGATTTTTCTTTTTGCTTGATGGACCTTTGTGGTATCTTGAATATTTCCTTTTTTCTTTCATTCACATGTCAATTAGATGGGACATGGTGCTCTTCATACATAAGTGGATTCTTGATTTTCTGATTCTTATGTTGCGCATCCAAACTTCTTCCAAAGGACTTGGGATTGGTGGATGAATAAGGTTGATATGGATGGTTCATATGGAGGGTTGATATGGATGGGTCCTTGGTTTCTCAAGTATGTATGTCTTTGTTGATCTTGATACATGGTAAGGTAAGGGGATGTTGGGATAGGGATGGTAGGAAAGGTTGATGGAGGAATGTAAGGGCCCAATATGGATTTGGAAGATGTATAAGGTTTCAAGTTTGGGATATAGGGACCAAGGATGGATTTGGAGGATGTATAAGGAATATTCCTATGCACAAATGGTGGTAACTAGGATGTGGGAGGGATATCAACATCTTTATTTTGAGTTGCATGGCCAAGGCTTTCATATTTTGGATTTATCTTTGTACCAATAGGCCTATATGTAGTTTTGATTGGAGCAACTTTGATAGGAGCAGTTGAATCTTGAGATAGATATGGAGGCTTATGAAAAGTGGATGTTGGGGTACTTTGATCTTGACAAGGATCTTTTGATAGCCTAGGAAGAATACTTTTCTTTTGATTTTCAATAAGTTCATTAGAGATGGAAGAAATACCTTGATATTGCTTAGGAGATGGGTAGGATATAAGAGGTGAAGGAATATGGGGTGTTTGAGATGGAAGGATATCTTCTTGCAATAAATGGAAGGGTATGAAGGATTGATCATGGGATTCTTGGGATATGGGAATTTGGTCAAATATAGGATAAGGAGAGATATTATCTTGATCTTGATCCTTCATAATACTTGTTTATTTGCACTTTTGATTAGTCTCTTGACATGGAGCCACTTCTAAGGACAATGTAGGAGTTTGGATCTACACGAGGGATTCTTGAATGGATGATGGATGTTCATTTGAAATAGGTACAATAGGCATTTTAGCACATGAAGGCTTGGATTCTATAACCTTTGAAGCATGAAAGAAGTTGGTAGCAAGATGTAGGTTAGCTTGGATCTCTTTTAGAGGTAGCCCTTGAGGGTATACATAGTCATTATGAAAACTATTTGGATCTTTGTTTGATGGAGTAATATTGGATAGCTTTTCTTCTATATGAAATGGAGGAATGGTGGAATAGGTGAAAGCTATAAGAGGACCACTACTAGACATGTGTTCATAAGTTTGATCTTGCTTGAAAAAAGTATCTTCATTAGATGAGTCATTAGGATTTTCAATTTTAATTATGTCACCATCAATAAGATTTTGGATTTTATGTTTCAACTCCATGCAATCTGAATTTTCATGCTCATTATGTCTATGATATGCACAATATTTACTCAAAAATATAAAACCACATGAAGTGATTTGAGGCAACGTGATGAGATCATTTTCAAGGATTTTTTCAAAAGCTAATTCATAAGATTGTCCCAAAGGAGTAAATGATCTATCCCAAGGATATTTGGATGTATTTGTGTTTCTCAAAGAATTTTCATATGATAAATATTGTTGAGATGGGACTAATTCTTCTTGATTTCCTTGATCAAATATGAGATTCTCTTGATATTTTGAAATAGGTTCTTCATCAAATATTGGTTTATCATTAGGATATTCTTGATCAAATATAGGGTTTTCATGATATTCTTTTTTATGAAATTTTGAATTATCAAAGATATGGCGTCCATGATATTTTTCTCGATCATAGAGGTAAGGAAATAATGTTCTTAATGAGAATTGGTTGGATAATGTTTCCATTTCTTTTTCCATTTCTTGAATTCTTGTGAATAGAATATTCTTTTGAATCTTTATTGTTAATTGATTTTTGGATCTTAATGGATGTTTTCTTTTTGTAATCAAAGACCTTCAAACACAACACAATAGTTTTATCAATTATCACAAGAAATTCTTCCAAGCAATCTACCTAAGGTCAAATTTGGCTTTTAAATGGCTCTAATGAGGTAGGCTTGCTAATTTATCAAGGATTTAGTATGGATTCCATTGAAAATGGACACTAAAATTTCATCCTCCAAGTATATTAGGAGGCTTCCCACCACTGGTATATCCAATTTTTGCGCAATCTGTGAGGACTACTCGAGGAAGTTTGAAAATTTAGTATCCTTTTGTCACACACCCCATTAAGGATGCATGAATTTTATTTTATAGTGGGTTGGATTCTCATGGAAAAATCAAGTGTATCCCACTTTGGGCTTCCCTCTCACCAACCTTGTTAAGGCAAATCTCGGGAGGCGATCCCACTATAGATCTAATATGGTATTCTCTGTAGGGCATTATTTTTTGATTTAGCACTTTTTAACAAACATAGTTAACAAGGTTCAATTACCTCACCCACTAACTAATGAGAATTGAGTATTGCTACTCTTTTCTAAAAATAAGGGTTTTTTCAATTAAGTGTTTGGTTTATTCCTTTAAGCTATCCAAATTACTAGATTTTGAAATGACAAAGCCACAATTTAAGCAAATAAAATCACTAGTTTGAGGCTTACCTTTCCATGTAGCTAGCATAGGCTAGGGGCATTTTTGAGTGATTATTTCCATTTTTATCTTACCTTGGTTATAGTTCCTTTCCAATGTGTTTTTCCTCCAACAAAGTTAGTCAACAACAACAGCCACGATGAAGGAAACCAAAAATGAAATTGAAGAAGCAAAGTTTGAATTGAATCTAAGGCCTTATTTGCAAATTTTAAGAAAAACTTGAATTAGGGTGAGAAAATCCAATTAAGTGATACAAACTTAGTTTTATATGCTTCTAAAACTTTAAGGTAGTTCTCATAAACCTGATTTTCCTCCTCTTGTGAATCCTCAAGAACCGATTTGATGTGAACAAAGTTCTCCTTCTTGATTTTCTTAGTCAAAGCCTTCCCTTCTTGGTTGAATGTGCTCTCTAGTTTCTTCACTTTTCTATGATCAAACATCCTACAGAGTCATACAAATCATTTTACCACAGTCAGATAGTGAAAATTAACAGTTTATGCAAAAGCACTTATGTAATGCTTAAAAGCATTATTTTACTGCTTAAAAGTGTTGCTAATCTGATTAAAAGTGATGTTTTAACTTTGTCAGAAAACTCAAAAGTGCACAAATAACTTGCAAAAGTGTTGCAGAATTGATTAAAGGTGGTAAAAGGATAGCAAAAGCGCGCAGTAAACTAGTAAAAGTGCTCAGGAGTCAAGGAAAATGTGCTACAAATCCATGTAAAGGTGTTGTTAGAATGATAGATAGAAAAAAGAAAGTGTGAAAGCGTCGTGGATCAACACAAAGGTGCACTACTTTGTCGTGAAAGTGCCAAAGTAGTGCTTGAAAGTGTCATTTAATCGTGCAGAAGCATCATTTGAGCTCTCAAAAGTGATATTTCCTGAAAAACCTGAGAGTTAAACATGCACAAATTTGATAAAAATGAAATAATTTTGAGCGTTTAGTAAAGTGAAGCATCTCGCCCCACAGTGGGCACCATTTTGTGTACCAGAAATAGTACCTTCATAGAATTAGTATTGACAATAAATGAAATAGAAACTAAATAAACCACAATTATAGCAACTATTTAGAAAATTTAAGATCAATTGAACATCCTATGGACCTCTATCTAAGAGTGTTAATAGAAGCTCTCAGTAAGCTACCATTAATGACAGTCCTAGAATGAGAAATGATAAAGAGTAAGCTAAAGCTAACAATTAGATCAAATTGAATGCTAATTAAGCTCTTAAAATGCCTTTCTAGCTATAAAATGCAAGAGGTTCTATGCAATTCTCATATTTGTGGTTATGAATTATGAGGATTTTAGCCTTCCTTTATAGATTTTCCCAATGGTAGGGGCTGTGGTGTAGTTGATCATGATTAAGCTTGAGTTGAGTCTTTGGTTCCACCCTTTGAAGACAATGCAAAGTTTGTGTCCTCAAAGCTTGGGACAAGTAGACAAGATCAATGGACAAGATTCTCTTTCCCTTTGAGTGGTTGAGATTGAATTTGGCTTGATCCATGTGAATGCTTTCCTCAAATCCTATTAGTTGATTGAATTTCCTCCCCTTTTATTTTGTTGAGAGAAATTAGGATTTATTAATTGATTTAAATTCATTTGTTTAGCCATGTACCCCTTGAATGGGTTGAATTTGATTTAATCCAAAACTATACAATTAAATGATTCAATTGCTCTTTAATTTGATTGTATTTGATTAAAATACTCTCAATTTTGATTTATCTCAAATTAAGACTTGATTTTAATTTTGATTGGCTAATTATGCATGGTGATTCAATTACTTCAATTTTGTCCTTGATTTTCTTTGATTTGACTTGATTTATCATTTAATTATCTTTGTCCATTTTTAGGTGATTACACTAACAATATTGCAGAGTATGAAGCTCTTATAGCTGGCTTATGAGCAGCTTCATCCCTTAACATTAAAAACTTGGAAATTTATGGAGATTCACGATTGATTGTGGAATAGATTAAAGGAGGTTATTAGACTAAGAATGATAAAATGACACAATATAGAGATTTGTCTCTTGATGTTCTTTCATAATTCTCTTCTTATACGATTCAAACTTTACCTAGGAAAGATAATCGACATGCGGACACCATGGCAAGCACAGCTTCTTTGGTTTGTCTTGAGAATAATGCTGAAAACTTTTAATTTACTATACCTACTCTTAAAAACCCTACAATTTCCAATAAGGTTACCTCTTATTATTTCAGTTTGCATTTGGATGAATGGTATTCTCATATCTTTCATTTTTTGAAAGATCATACTTTTCCTAAATCGAAAACAAGGAACATGTGTAATCATATTAGGAAGCTTGCAACACGTTATATCATTTTAGGAGATATGCTTTAAAAATGTTCTTATGATGGTTTTCTATTAAGATGTCTTGGTAGAACCAAAATTCCAGTAGCTTTGGCAAAAGCTCATTCTGGTTCTTGTGGGGGACGTTTTGGTGGAAAATCTTTAGTCAATAAACTTCTTAGAATGGGATATTATTGGCAAACAATGGAACAAGATTCTTTCATGTTTGTTAAAAAGTGTCCTCAATGTCAGCAACATAGTAATTTGATTCATGCTCATGCTCATGAGCTTCATAATCAAGTTTCTCCATGGCCTTTTAGTATTTGGGGTTTTGATCTTATTGGAAAAATCTCACCAGCTTCTTCTCAAGGACATATATACATCCTGACAGCTATAGATTACTTTACAAAGTGGGTGGAATTTTTCCCTCTTTGTTCAACTACTATGGATGTTATTTGTGATTTCATTCTTAACAATATTATAACACAATTTGGTATTCCTTCAACGATAGTTTTGGATAATGGTACCTCTTTTAAGAATAAAGAAGTCATGAAATTCTTGGAGAAATATCAAATTAAACATAGATTTTTGACTCCTTATTATCCTCAATCTAATGGTCAAGCGGAAGCATCAAATAAAGTCATTGAACAAATTCTGAGGAAAATAGTTAATAAGCATGTGAAAGATTGGCATACCCAACTTACCTATGCTTTATGGGCTTATAGGACTAGTGTTCGTATTGCCATGGGTACTTCTCCTTATAATATTCTCTACAATACTGATGCTATTTTTCCTTTAGAATTGGAAATGCCTTCTTTATGTGTTTCATTTCATGGGATAATTGACAAAGATACATTTCGAGAACAATGATTAAAAGAATTAAAAATGTTGGATGAACAATGAATAAATGCTTTGGAACATATAAAGGCTTATCATAAATCACTTCATAAGAAGTATAATCATAATGTAATTGAATGATCATTTTCAGTGGGTGATTTAGTATTATATGAGAATCAAAGAAATGTGAATGCTTTACCTGGTGAAAAAGGAAAGTTTAGCCCTAATTGGCTTGGACCTTTTGTTGTAATTAAGGACTTTTGTTCAGGTGCTTACAAAATTTCTGATATGGATGGTGTGCCTTTTAAGGAACCTATCAATATTATTCATTTTAAATGTTATTATCCCTATGACATTTTTCTTTCCTTGTGTATCTATGTATTACTTATAAAATAGCTATGTTTATTTTATAGGTTATGTGATTTTAGCAAATTACATTTGACTACATTTATACACATTCTTTCTTTCTCTTAAGTTTTATGTTATTGGTGAAAATATAGTAATCAATCACATAATTAACAATCACATAATTAAATAGTAAAGAGATTTTTTCATTTATAAATTCTTTTGAGTTTGATACATATGTGGCACAATGCCCTATCTATCACTCTCTCTACCCCTATGCTCTAGTGGTTGATGGCTCCCAGATCTCTCTGATCTATGGTGAGAAGATGAAGGTCTTTGTATGGTACTCCACGAGTGGCTCCTCAATATGCTAAGCTCATATGCATGCTCTTATGATCTTTTTAGGTCAGCCATCAGCCTCTCCTCTCTTTCTCTACATAACCTCAGCTCTCGCTAGACACAAGAAAAGATATCAGCATGCCTACCGAGATCTTTGTGACCAATAGGGAAGTCTCACTCATTGGCTAGTAGTCGGTAGGATAGGCATGTATCCTTCAGGACCTCAGAAAAAAAGATCCTCCACTCTGCTACGCTAGCTATAGAATTAAAATATAGTTATCTTTTAGTCCTTTTTCTTCACAAATTAAGTTAAATATTTAAATCAAATACATATTTTATACCTGGATCTCCCTCCTAAGTATCACTGAAGGGTCTCAATGGTGGGGGCATGGAGTGACTACTCTCTCCATGCTCTCTATGTCTAGGTCTTGAAGGTGGTGTCTCTGTATGGGTGCATGGAGGTCATTGTGATCTCAGTGGTGATGCATGAACAACATGCACATCCACACCGGTACTATCAACTGGGAGCATCATGTCTGCTCTTTCATGATTTCTCTCCTAAACTCTGCAAATGGTAAGAATGAGTAGGTATGTGCTCCCTTCCCTTATTTATAGATCAAAATTAGGGTTTTTGTTAGGGTTTGTTAGGGTTTATTTATGTTAAATTCAAATTTCCTTTCATATGCTTTAGATAAACATTCACTCTTTTCATCATAACTTGAGTTTTGTAGCTCTATTTTCGGTGTCGTCTGTAGCATTGGAATCATGATTTAGATACCTAATTCCTTGAATCAGTTTAGGAAGGGTAGGAATCCTTCTAAATGGTTTAGGAAAAGGCCTTTTTCAACAAATTGCATATCCAGTGTATAGGGATATCCTTATCACCTTGTTTCACCCTTCAGAAGTAGAAAGCTGAGACAAGGGGCATAAGGGGCTCTATGCACTTCTCAATTTCATTTTAGTAAGTCTTAGGTGATTTATGGATTTTCGTTAACCTTGTGTGCTGTAGGTTATGGGTTCTAACAATTTTTTGTAGGATATCTACATTGAGGACTTGGTTATATCATTTTTATTTATTATGATATTTTCTTACGTTAGCTTGCATATTCATGTAGTGTCATATCTAAGCTAAAGTGGGTGCTAAATGTATAGTCTTAAAATGGAATCACTTCCATCTTTGTAGGTTTAGCACCCTCTTTTAGTGCATTTTCATGATAGATTTGCATTTAGGATGCATCTGCACATGATTCTTCATTTCTAGGAGAAATTAGGGTTAGGATCCTGAGGATTCTCCTTGATTTCCTTCTTTCTAGCTCTATTTTATAGGTAGGACCTATGTACTAGTCCTCCTAGCCTTCATCACATTTCTTCTAGGCCTCTATGCCCTTTTCCAACATTTTGTTCTATTTTCCCATGATTCTAAGTCTCTGGATGACCTAGAAACTTCACTCAAACTCTAAGTTGTTTGGCCTGAAACCTCGGGTCAGGGTTGAGGTTGACCTTGACCTTTGTCAAATTTTGGTTCCCACTTTCAAATTTGGATCATAACATGGCCCTAAATTAAAATTGGGCCTCCAGATCCAAATGCGGAAGGGTTTTTATTCAAAATTCATTTAATACATTTCCTCCATAGTTGGCTATTGTGATTGGACCATAATTCGAGGTGAAATTTGAATTAGGGGCCCTTACATTTCCCTAGGAACCTTGCCTTGAAATCTCTATATAAGCACTATATTTTGCCTTCATTTTGATAAGTTATGAGGAGATGAGATGATGATGCAAGATTGCAAGAGGATAATATAGGAGAACAAGATATGATGTTGCCTTGATACAAGCAAGCATTTTGTGGACAAGTTATTGTGGACATTCATTTGGAGCAAGAAATATTCCTTCTTCCTTGATCTACCATTTTCAACATTCAAGCATTCTAAAGATACAATCATGGGGTAGCAACTACTGATTGTGAGTTTGGTAGGAGTACTTTAGCCTTGGGGGCTTGGTATGATTTCTTTATCATATTTAAATCTATGCATTTCTCTCTCATTTTAATTCATTCTAGGGTTTCAATCTAGAGGATTAGATCTTGGCATTGCACATTCAAAGCTCTTCCTACGAGAAAAACACACATATTATATTACATCCAGCTATTCGTGGAGGTGGAAATCACCAAAATAGGGGTTTGACTAAGGCAAAACCCTATATAGCCATCCCAAAACACCATTTTTAGATATCTATAGTCATTGTTTTAGGATTTATAGAGCAAATTTGGATACCCTTTTCAGCAAACTTTCGGGATCAGTGAACAAAATTTATGTCAGAGTAGTGCAGGTCAAGGTCGACATAAAGGGGCACAATTATGCCCCCGTATTTGGGTCAAGGTCAACCTGGTTCAAAAAAGAAAAACATTTTTGGTTTTTCTCCATTTCTATGTTTCTGTTCCAGATCTGGTTGTAGAATTTCTAGAAACATGATATAGGCACCAGAAAATAGGTATTTCCAGATCTTCTATGTTATGAGGTATGTATTTCATTTTATCTGATTTCATTATTCTTTGCAAGCATTTCTAGATTTATAGTCCTTATCATTATAATTTCATGTATGTGTTAAATATTTTTTTTAGGGTCTCTTTTATGTGCAAACCCCCATTGTTCTAAACCCTATCCATATTTCACACCCATAGACACTTTATGCACACACCACAATTAGTTTTTCTAGTCACTTTTTTTTCAAGTTACTTAGAAAACCATACCATTTGCTTTGTATCATTCCTCTCTTTGAAAATTTCCTTATAGAAAAATATTATATTTCTTATCCTTTGCATTTATATTTTTAGGATGAGTTAACTAGAATAATACAACTTGCTAAACTATTTAATTTTCCTTACACCGACTCTCTACATGACTCACAATAAGCATTTACTTACTAAGCTAGTATAATCATTCCTTTCTCTTCCTTTCTACTCATATGTTGGTCACATTTTTTTTAGATTGATAAGATCCTAATTCCTTAGGTACTTGGTGATTTGTGTCCCTTTAATTCCTTGCTGAAAGTTTTTCAGTGCAAGTTCATACTCCTGCTAAAGTGGGGGCTAAATGTAGTAATTTAAATTATATTTGTATATAGTTTAATGTTCTCTTAGGCCTCACTTTAGTGTTTCTATCCTTGTATGCCCGATCATGTTTGATCCTACTCACACTAGTTCAAATTCTAACATCTCCACTGCATTCTAGACCTGAGGTCCTTAACTATGGATTTTTTGGGAGATCAAATTCTCTTAGGTGATCTTGTCCTAGGATAGGGTCACCTAGGGAAACCTTGACTTAGGAAAAGGTCACCTATGGTGACCTTACCTTGATAAAAAAAAGGCCAAAATTCAAGTTACTTAATGGCTAGCTTACATGAGCGAGAAAAATTATTTTGTGTTGGCTTGCTTCAAAATTATAAACCCGATTACTAGGGAGAGGTATAAAAGAAAGCTTACCCTTCTACATTTCATATCCACAAACAAGATATCAATATACACATCTTCAATTAAATTTCAATCAAATCCTAAGAGAAAGTGATCAAGAATCATCTAAAGCATTGAAGACAAGAAGAAAGGTTCATATCTAAAGCATTCATGATGGCATCCATGATCAATCTTCATAGATTGAACCTTACAAGTCAACATCAAAATATTTATAAGGATTTAAGCACAAAGAATAATTGTAAAGGTATCATCAATTCACTTTTTATATCTATCTTTCTTCTACATTATAGCATACTTTTATTTTCAATTCAAGATATTTTAATTTTGTGGTTAATTCCAAAATGAGGTTTAACTTAGGAAAATACGCATCAACACATCAAATTTCCTTCTTTCTATGTGCAAGTGATAGGATAAAAAAGGTGTGATTTTGGATTATAATAACAATACAAAGACCTGTAGATTCACCTTTCATAAATATGAAAAAGTAGGATCAAGGCTAATGTAGTTGACATTGTCCCGAACACTTATGATAATTTTTTTAGGAAACCTTCTAAGCAACATCATATTCCATGATCTTCTAGTTCTATCTGTATCTAGTGCTCCAAACTAAGGGTCACCTCTACCAAAAATTTCCCTCAAATTCTAGTCCAAATTTTGGCTACAATTTCTTTGATGTCTTTCATTTCCAGATCTACTTTTGTTGTCTGCATATCTATTTTCTATAATTTTGTGTATGTTGAAATTCCTCATTTTTCCATCTTTAGCCCTAGCTTCCATATTAATTTTACATGATTGTAGTATCATTTTAAAATCCTCATGAGGGACTATTAAATCTACTTGGTGTCTAATATCTTGAGCCAAGTGGATCTCTCCCCTCTCAATGTTATCCAAGAGTAAATAGGCCTAGTTTTCTAGTTTTCATGCATAAACTAGTGAACCCTATTTTCTCACCATTACAATTCCCTTTATTGTGGGAATAATTGATTTATTTTATATAGCTTCAATATGAAAGGATAAAATCTATTTCTATCATGTTTCATTTGATTTTAATGTTATATATTATTATGCTTTCAATTAGGGAATGGTGGAGGAGATATATGTTAGTATAACTTGGTTTGAGGTATGATTAGATTAGATGAATTGCAACATGTTATGGTTTCTATTTCAAGTTTTATGAGTATGAAAGTTACTTAGATCCTTTGAAGTCATTTTAATCTAATTCTTATGTGAATGTATAGATTGGTGTAGGTTTCAATCATAGCTAATATTGTTCACCTCGACATGCTCCTTTTCTTCCATAAGTGGCATGTTGGAGGATGTGAGGATCTTTTTTCTCGATGGTCATTATCATGGTTTCTTTCATAGGTGTCTTATTAGAGAATGAAATAATAGTGAATATTCAAGCGGTACATGGATGAATTAAGGGATGGTTTTCCCTTGTTTGTAAATACTATTGGCATATTTATAATGTATGATGTCAGCTTTTAAATCATATGGCATATTTCCAACATCCTTAGAAATTGTCCCAAGGAACTTAGGATGTATTGGGAAAATAATTTTTACTATTTATTTCTCACTATTGTTTGTAATACATCTATAAGGGGTGATGAATTCCACTTGCGGTGGTAAAAGTGGATTGTGAACATAATTATTTAATATTATTTTCTCCACTTACATCTATAATAAATTATGTAATTGCTTAGAAATAGAAAAATGAGTGATATTTTGGCTTCTCTAGGTGGGAGCTTGGAAGAGGAAATGTAACATGCAAATATATCCTAGTCTTATTTTTTGCTTAATTTTAGAATGCATTTTTTTAGAATGTTTGAAGAAAAGAGATAGAATAGAAGGCTAGATATATATTGAAAATAAATGATAGAAATAATATATTAAAAACCTTTAAACTTGATCACCCAAATATAATTCAAATTTTAAAATGAAATAATATTATAAATTAAATCATATTATACGTACAAATTCAACATACCCATTTGTTGGAATTGAATATAAATGACTGCAACAATTATAATCTAAAAATAAAAAGGTATTTACACCCTTGATCTCATCAATACATCACCAAAATACCATGGATAGGTTTATTATGAAACAACAAAAATAACATATAAAAAGAGCTAAAGTATCTCCTACAAACCCCCATGCAACTCCTGAGAAGCCCTACACCATCCCTAGAAAAGGAATGACCTAGAAAAGAAGGTTTGACTAATCAAAAATGAGAGACTGACAACCGAAATGGAATGACCATAAATTAGCACACTTGAAAACTCCAAAAACTCCTCACAATAGTTGCTATAAATTAAATTTGCAATATTCATAACTGAAGTTTTAAGTAATAACTCTTAATAAGATCCAACATGACTCCTATAGTGAAGTCACTCCCAAACCTCTAGATTGTATCTCGAAACAATGTAGAGAATGTCACCTGTAAGAGTTTCCATCCTCACAAACTAGAAAGAAGAAGCACAATCTCCTTCAAGGACAAAAGTAGAAGAAAAAATAATATTCACCATGCCCAAATGAGAGCCCCAATCCCCCTTTTATATCTTTTTAGCATATTTTTTGGAAAATGACTTTTGTGCCTTTTCACTATATTTTGGGAATGTTTTTTTCTTTTTCATTATTATTTTTCTTTAGAAAAAGAACTTGTTTTCTTTTTCTTTCTTTTGTTGGGATTTTTTTTTCTTTTGTTTAATAAGAATCACCTCCCCTTTTAATCTCCTAATTTACCTATTTATGGATGAAATAGATGCTAATGAATCTAATAATATAAACTATGTGAGATGAGTTCATTAATTAACCATTCCAATACTAACACTCAAAATACAAGAGAAAGAGGGGCTTCCAAACATAACTCTCAATATAACCCAAGTTAGGTTAGAAAAACCCAAGAAGATGAAGGGATGCCAATGCTAAACCCAAATTATATCAAGGAGGTATGCAAGGAAGTCCTCTTTCATGAAATGTAGGATTTGATTAAAGATGTGTAAATGCAAATGTGAAAATGAACTAATTGATTTAATGAGAAAAGTAAGATAGATCTAGATGCTAAGTATATGCAATCAGCCCAATTAATATATGAAAATAGTTCTAGACTAAGAAGTGAAATAAATGATAGAGTACTCACCTTGAAATGTGTAGAGGAATATGCAATTTTTCTCTGAAAACTACATATCTGAACCTATGACAGAACTTCCGACTATGGCTTCGCAATCACAATAGAAAACCTAGAAAATGTTGTTTTTCTTAGACCTCCAAGAACATGTCAACCTGGCGCAACATGTTTCAGACTCTTTTCCACAAAGTCACCATATTCCCTGGACATTATAGAAAAGTTGACCTAACTTATTCATAAATGTCTCGATGAGAACTTTCTACATATGTGGTTGTAATTCTGATATCCTGGTCTTGCACGTAGAAAAGATTGTTTTGGGGCTTGAGTGGATGAGGGCTTGCCTTGGTCAAGCCCTAGATTAAGGAATCAACCTTGAAATTTAAATATAAATATGTAAAGGAAACAAGACAAATGTGTTAATTAATGGTGATGATGATGAAGAGTGACAGAGATAGGACACATACAAGATTGTAGAAGGATTAGATCAGTTGTTATTTTGTCATTAATGTCAAGAAATTGATTTTTTATTTATATTGAGTTTCCATATCATTTAGAGTATGATATAAGTTGACTGAGTTAAGGAAAAAGAAAAAGTGAAAAGTTGTGAAGTTGAAGAAATTAATTGGGCAGCTAATAAAGATCAGACAATGATAAGGTTATATTGATTTAGTTGTTTTCTACTTTACATTTGATTATATCAAGTTAGTAAATGAGATTGGTCAAGTCGGTAAACAAAATAGTTTGGTTACTGAGCATGAATATTTATTCGATAAACTGAAAGCAAGTTTTAGTAAAGTAAAGGCAAGTCAAGACACTGAGTACACAGAATCAGTTACCGAGTGGAGTAAATAGAACTTAAGTTGAAGGAAAAGGAGTTAGCCACCGAGCAAGGAACACAAATTAAATACAAGGATCAGAATGACATTTAATGCAGAGCTATAGTGATCTAGAAGATTCTAAGGATGAGGAAGAGTTAGTTGAAGAGATCTACGATCATGAAAATTCAAGGTGATGATCTATGGTAAAGATCTAAGTGGAAAAAAGTGAAGGTACAAGTTCAAAGAAAATTTTGAGTTTCGAGGTGATGATAAAACATTTTACCGAGTTCCAAATTTATTGAATAAATTTATGAGGATAATATGACAGTTGATAATAATCATAATAAAATGTAATAAAGGAGATTAAGAGGAAAATTTGAGTCTATATAAAGGATGAAATTTATAGGAAAACAAGATGGCAAGAGTGATGCAATGAAGAAGAAAAAGGTTGAAATCCGAGTCTGCAAGTAGAGATTGATGAAGTGTTGAGGCCAGTGGAAAGTGAAGGAA
The DNA here is from genome assembly GCA_027943335.1 of Chamaecyparis obtusa. Classification (NCBI taxonomy): domain Eukaryota; kingdom Viridiplantae; phylum Streptophyta; class Pinopsida; order Cupressales; family Cupressaceae; genus Chamaecyparis; species Chamaecyparis obtusa. The sequence goes on along the minus strand of BSBK01002576.1, from coordinate 1,071,864 downwards.
AGAAGTGAAGACAAAGAGTGCATAATGGATTTGACTAAGCAAGAGGTAGTTGTATATTTACAAATCAATTTTTATACTCTTATTTATTAACATTTGTAGCAAAAAATCTCTTAACCGAGTGGACTTAACAATATTATTAAAAAATCTTGAGAGAGGTGACATTCTAGAAGAGTGTTTAAAGACCTTTAATTGGGACACTCCTAACAAGGTGAATATCCTAGCATATCTAAGGCAAATCCCCTAACAGGGTTACATTTAACAATGTGCATTTTAATCTTTAACAAGATTGTCTTTTAGCTGAGCATACTTCAGAAGAGTATTTCTTTGGTGGGTGACAATTCCCACAGTGGTTTTTCCCAAATTTGGTTTCCACATTAAATACTGGTGTTATATGTGTTGAATGTTTATTGTGAATGTTAGTGTTGATTGATAAGTTAATTTACTATTATCAGTTAATATTGAAGTTTGTCTTACCGAGTTGATATCGAGTTGAATCAGAGAAAAATTTTAAAGTTTAAAGAATCATTGATTACCGATTCACCCCCCTCTTAGTAATACAACAATTGGTATTAGATCCAAGTTATCTAAAGAGATAAGTTTGAAATACTTGAGTAAAAGATCAGAAGATGTATAAGAGGGAGGCACCAAAGTTGAATAAGGATAACTTCTCTACATGGAAAAGAAGGATGAGGCTACACATATCTGGAATTAGAGTGTATGATATATACTATCTTTATAATGAGTATTCATCACCACCATTTGGGCCTATGACAGTTGTAAAAGTAAGAGAAAGACAAGACCACACACAAGTTCTGATTGAGATATCTTCTGCTCTCACCGACCTGTAATTCAATGATCTAAAATGATGTGATACAACAAAACAAATGTGGGACAAGCTTGTATTATTATATGGTGGAGATCTGCATGTTTAGAAGGCAAAAGCTAAAAGTTTGAAAGGCAAATTTGATTCTATGAGATGAAAGAAGGTGAAGATGTTATACAATATAGTACAAGATTGAAGGAAGTTGTGAGTGCTATCTGAGGTGCAGAAGGACATATAGAAGAAGAAGATGTAACAAATAAATTGTTGACATTTTTTCCTACTTATGCCAGCCAAGTGTCTGCAATACAAGAATTGAGATCCATTCCTCAAATGCATGTGTCACTAGATGCCGCAATTGGTAAGTTGATTGTTTTTGAGTTGAATGATTTTGACAATAGTTTACTTGCCACTTCTAAGATTGAGTCTGCATTCAAGTCATCTTTGAATATTGGAAATTATAGAGAGTCTAGATCTAGTGATGGTTATGCTATCAGTGAAAGTGAAATATTTTAGAGTTGCAAGAGTGATCTAGAAATTTTGTATGAAGAGGAAAGACAACAAGAAGAGTTTGAAGCTTTACTAGCTAGGAAGATACCAAGAGGAAAAGGAAAATATTGAGGTAAATTACCATTGAAATGTTTCAATTACAATAAGATTTATCACATTACATGTAGATGTCCTGACAATGAAAGTCGTGAGAAGAAAGACAATCGAGATAACAACAAAAGAGAAAATAGATTCATGAGATACCAAGATTTCAGGAACAAAGGTAGGAATTCATGCTACATTTCTAAAGAAGGACTAACCAATGATAATATAGATAATGATGAAGGTGTAGAGGTTGTTTATGTTGCTATCAAGGATGATTCTGATAAAGAAAGGTATAGAGAAGAATAATCTTTAATTTCTCATATTAGTAAGAATGATACATGGATAATTGATAGTGGATGTTCACATCATATGATTGGTGACACACATAATCTCATTACTATGGAAGATCATGATGGAGATTATGGTAGATTATCTAATGATGCTCCATATCCTATGAGAGGTAAAGGTTCTATAATTTTGTTGGATAATACAAAATGTGATTATGTATATTGGGTTGAAGGATTAAAGTATAATCTGTAGTGTGATACAGCTGAATAACACAAGACACTGACTAGAATTTCAAAATGGAAAGGTAAAATTATTTGATCAGAATGGAAGTCTAATTGCTACTGGTAAATAATCAAAAGGTAACTTATTCTACCTTGATATTACTACAAAGAATTGCATATTTTCTAAAGTTGAGGATGTATGGTTATGGCACAAGAGATTATGTCATGTTAATTGTGACAACTTAATTAAGGTGAGCAAAAATAATAGATTAAGAGGTCTACCGAGATTGGATAAACCTAAAAATGTCATGTGTAAAGGATGTCAAGTTGTTAAGATGATAAAGTCAAGTTTTAAAAGAAAATCCTACATAACGCAAGGTATTTTGGAGTTAGTGCAAACTGACCTATGTGGACCTATGAGAACACAAAGCTACTATGGTGATATATATTTCATTTTATTTGTTGATGATTATTCAAGTATGATGTATGTCATGTTTTTGAAGGATAAATCTGATGCTTTTCAAATGTTCAAATGGTACAAGGCAAGATTTGAAAAGGAGAAAATAAGACAAATGAAGTGTCTGAGATCTGATAGAGGAGGTGATTTAATTACATCTGATGAGTTTACACTTTTCTACAATGAACATGGAATAAAGAGATAAATGTTTGCACCGAGAAAACCACAACAAATTTGTATAGTAGAGAAAATGAATAGATCCATTATTGATTGTGCTAGGACCCTGATGATTGAAAAGGGAGTGTCTCAAAAAATTTGGAGAGAAGCAGTCATAATGCAACTTATACACTTAACCAAGTACAACTAAAGAAAGGTACAAAAAAGACTCCATATGAAATCTAGTATGGTCACAAACTAAATGTAAGTTATTTCAAAGTATTTGGAAGTAGGTGTTACATTCTAAAGGATGCTATAAATGGAAAGTTTGATCATAAAGGTGATGAAGGAATATTATTAGGATATTCTACAAAGAGAAAGGCTTATAAATGCTTAAACAATTCTACTAACAAAATTGTAGAAAATGCAAGTGTAAGGATTGGTGAATCTGCAAAGAAAAATGAAGAAGACAACAAAAAGGAACTTAGGGACTGTCAAATATTTATATATATTCAACCTCATGTTTCTGACACCTTACCGATAGTACAAACCAAGGAGGAAGATAAACAAAGAGATCCACCACCGAATACTAGAAATGAAGAATTGTCATAGTCTATAGAGCCTTTCCTAGCAAAGTATGTGAGAAGACACCACTCACTAAGAAAAATTATTGGAGACAAGAATGTTGGAGTTATAACAAGAAGTAAGTTGAGAGATAACACATGTTTGATTTCTGAATTTGAGTCAAGAAAAGTAAATGATGCATTGGATAATGAATATTGGGTTAAAGCTAGGAAAGAAGAGATAGACCAAATTGAAAAGAATAACACCTAGACATTGGTACCGAGACCTAAAGATAAGAATATTATTGGTACTAAGTGGACTTTTAGAAACAAATTGAATGAACGTGGAAATGTAATTAGAAACAAAGCAAGATTGGTTTGCAAAGGGTGTGCACAAGAAGAAGGAATTGATTATGGTGAGACTTTTGCACCTATTGCTAGATTAGGAGTTAGGATTCTAATAGCATGTGCATCTTATAAGGAATTTAAATTTTATCAAATGGATGTTAAGTCTGAATTTCTTAATGGTATTCTTGAAGAATTTTATGTTGAACAACCTGAAGGATTTATTGAGAACACTAATAAGGACATAGTATGAAAAAATCACAAGGCATTATATGGTTTGAAACAAGTACCCTGAGCTTCTAGGAATAATAGACCATAATACAACTGAGAGGGGGGGGTGAATTAGTTGTATGATAGAATATTAAACTTTAAACTTTAAATAGTAGCAAGATCAAATCCAATGAACACAATAACATAATATTTTGGTGTTGAGGAAACCCTGTTAAATGTAAAAACCCCAATGGGAATTAGCACCCACAAATGATGTACTGAGAGTATAGTATCCTTGTTAGAAGATCTAGCCTTGTTAGGAGTTGATTAAAGCATTATAATACATAGTCCTTGTTAGAGGACAGACCCTGTTAAGAGTCAAGAAAAGAGGGTAGGCTCACTGGCCAAAGAAGGTTAATTCCACCTTTAGAACATACTATTCACAATGCAAGTGTATATGAGGAAATACACAATCCTTGTGAACTGTCTGATAGCAACTATCTTTTCTTGATCAGTTCCAATGAAGTACATACAATTCTATGCTCTACATCCAGTAGGTACAAGAACCATAGCTTCCACAATCTTCTTTCACATCACATACATCTCATCCATATGTTTTCCAAAAAAAATATGTTACATATATACCCTATTACATTCTACATGATCAGGTTGACTGAGTAGGCTTTCCTAATATAAAAACAATTACATAAACCCTTGCTAAGATACACATGGTATCTAAAACAAGTATACAATGATTATATTACAACAATTAAGGACCAACATCCTTAATTCATATTTTCCATCCATAATACACGCTACATCTTTTGAAGTCGGCTCCCAAATGAGTTTTCTCCAGAACACACGCCATAGCTGATGTCATCCTGCCTTTCGTGACTTGCATTGACTAACAAACATTCTTCAATACCCTTTATGTCATCCCTCAAGCTTGCATACACTGAATCTATACCTTATGTAAGATATACTAGAAACACAAAGACTAACTCTGTCAACTTTCATTGTCATAGTCCAATAACCAGTCTTCACCAAAACATTTTTTAACTCAACCAATATGTAGCATTACATGATGAGATCTTGGATATGATATCACAACATCTTCCTGAACTCTCATCTAACTTCGCATGTTTTGAAACATCTATATAGTGTATGTACATTGTAATAACCAATATGTTCTCTTCATAGAAACATATGTTGACATTAGTGACAAAACACTAATGACAACATCAACAGATCCAACATCACTCAACGTAGTGATTAAACATATTAAATGTATCAACCATCTCTCCTATGCATTAGCAATATCCAACACGAGCATGGTATGAAAGTTTACATTCATATTTAATCAAGATTAGATTTCAAAGAAAAAGTGACAACAACAATTTGTATTTGAAATGTGATAGTAATGATATTATTCTGATTGCTGAAATATTTGTTGATGACATTATTTTTAGAGGAAATAACACATTATGTCCATGATTGGAATTTGAGATGTCCATGATTGGAGAAATAAATTATTTATTGGACTACAAATTGAACAAGTTAGAGATGGAATCTACATCACACAGTCAAAATACATCAAGGATATCCTAAAGACATTTGGTATGGAAGAATCACAACCGGTTGGAACACCAATGGCTACTAGTTGCAAATTGTCAAAGGAAGATGAGATAAAAGAAGTGAATGAAACACTCTACTGATCAATGATTGGTAAGTTACAATATGTTGTACATATCATACCTAATATTGCTCATGCAGTAGGTATTATTGAAATATTTTATATTGTTCCAAAGGAAACACACATCTATGTAGTCAAAATAATATTTAGATATCCAAAAGGGACTAAAGATTTTGGTCTACTAAACAAGAAAGGAGGAGATCTTGATCTGAAAGTTTACACTGATGTTGATTGGGCTCAAAACATTCATGATAGGAAAAGTACAAGTGAAGGAGATTTATTTTAGGAGAAAGATTAGTGACATGGTTGAGTAAGAAACAAATTTCTATATCACAATCTACTATCAAGGCTAAGTATGTAGCAGCAACTATGAATTATGTAAACATTGTATGGATCAAACAACTACTTGAAGGTATGCAAGAGGATATTACCGATTGAGTTACTATTTACTATGATAATACAAGTGCTATCAACTTATCAAATAATATGGTGATGCATTCCAAGACCAAGAACATTTTTATCAAGTATCATTACTTAAGATAACAAGTTCAAGATAAGCATGTGATATTGGAGTGTGTGAATTCAAAGGAGCAGATAGAAGATATATTCACCAAGCCACTACTAAAGGATACTTTTGAGTATCTCAAAGGTAAAATAGGGGTTCTTTCCCTATCCAATATTCACTAAGGCAAGATGCATGCTACATCAATTCAAGGATTCATTTGAATATCTATTTTGTGACTTGATGCTAGTGTTCACTCTTTAGGTGATGCCTGAATTTGTGAAAAATGATTATGTATGCAAAGAGATATCAATACATACTAGGTATGATCCACTACCTGAACAAATTTTTAGGAGTATGTATCTTTGGCATTATTGTCAAAGAGGGAGATAATACAATTTTTTTATAGAGGGAGAATATGCTATTGATGATTACTGAGGAGAAATGAAGATTTTTGAAGATGATAAAGTTCAGAGGGAGAAAAGAAGCAACTAAGAAGATTGAAATTCATAGAGCTATAATTTCCAAGTGGTTCCATCGTCAATTGATAGTGTTTCCATCAATTCCAAAGAGGGAGATTGTTAACTGATGGTGATGATGAGAAATACTGACAAAGACTAGAGGCATATAGGATTATAGAAGGATTAGATCAATTGTTATTTTTTCATTGATGTCAAGAAATTGATTTCAGGTTTATATTGAGTTTCCATATCATTCAGAATATGATATAAGTTGAGTGAGTTAAGGAAAAAGAAGAAGTGAAAAGTTGTGAAGTTGAAGAACTTAATTGGGTAGCTAATATAGATCAGACAATGATAACGTTATATTGATTTAATTGTTTTCTACTTTACATTTTATTATATCAAGTCAGTAAATGAGATTGGTCAAGTCGGTAAACAAAATAGTTTGGTTACCGAGCATGAAGAGTTATTTAGTAAAAGGAAAGCAAGTTTTAGTAAAGTAAAAGGAATTCAAGACAACGAGTACATAGAATCAGTTATCAAGAAGAGTAAATAGAATTTTGGTTGAAGGAAAAAGAGTTAGCCATTGTAATCTTTAACAAGATTGGATTTTAACCAAGCATACTTTAGAAGATTATTTCTTTGGTGGGTGACAATTCCTACAGTGGTTTTTTTCCAAATTAGGTTTCCAATTAAATACTAGTGTTATATGTGTTGAATTTTTATTGTGAATTTTATTTCTGATTGATAATTTAATTTACTATTATCAGTTAATATTAAAGTTTGTCTTACAGAGTTGCTACCAAGTTGAATCAGAGAAAATTTTTAAGGTTTAAAGAATCACTGATTACTAATTCACCCCCCTCTCAGTAATCCAAAAAGATGTAAGTATTCACCTTGCTTGTATAAAACTTTGTCAATAAGGATTTTGCAATGCTTGTATGTTGTAGATGTTGAATTTGTAATGACAGATGTAGGAAACCTCCACAAATGCAATGGATCTGCCAAAACTAAATCATGGAGCCATGGATGTAAATGTGCATCAATGAAGAACATGATGAATGCCTCAACATAAATCTCCTTCCTTGATGGCCAAAAAAATAATAGATCTTGAAGAGGAAATTCTCACAAAGGATCCTTGAATCTTGAATGCTTGAATGCTTGAATTTTCTCATGTGATTGATGGATGATAATGGATCTCTAATAGATGCTCATTGATGTTAATGGATGATAATGGATATCAAAATGAGGTGCCTAGCTTCCTTTTATACTAGTTTTCAGATGGGAAAACAAAGCAAGCCAATGAGGTCACCTGATTTTGTAATTTGATTCCCCAAGACAACACTATCCCCAGGATTTAAAATCCCTGGGGAACAGGTTGAACTGGTCGACCTATTCCATGATTTTCCCACAGGGAGCCATCCCTGAGGTCTTGGAGACTACACAATTGCAAGTGGAAGATATGGGGGGAATAGGAGAAAAGAGGGATCGAGCATGAATCCATCCATGGTCCATAAAGTCAGAAAAGCATGGGAGCTAAAAGCTCTTAAATAATGAGTGCATCCATTTTAAGATGATACATTTATCCCCTATTTTAGAGGGAGTATGAGTTTCATCAGACTCATGGTAAAGCAGATCAAAAACTAAGAGTTGATCTTATCATGACTAAGGAGACAAAGAAACCATCAATCCCCCAATAGACTTGAGTCTTCATAATATCTAGAGACAAAATAAGAGAGATTTCACTAACAAGAAAGTGTAGCCAAATCGCTCAATAAGGGTTGTGTTCCTTATTGTGAACTACAAAGGAAAACAAAAGGGGGGCAACAAGAGATGGCATTGAATGGTCTAGCAAGTGTGTGTGGCATGCTAGTCAACTTATCAAAAATAATTCATCCTCAAGCGAACTCCATGTCCCAAGAAGAAGAATCGAAAGATGACCTAGGAATAAGTATGTATGTGTCCTTAAGGGATCAGAAAGACAATCAGGCTTCCCAGACTGTTAATAATCCAAAGAAGGATCAAATAATGATCAAGCCTCCTAGACTGTTAGTGATCCAAAAAGGGATCAAAAAGTAAGGATTGGGCCTCTCAAATTTTCAATAGTCCAAAGAGATATCCAAAAGACCAAGCCCCCATGAACTATCATTAGTTTGATAGAGGAAACTAAATAGTCAATGTGAGTGTGTGCAAAAGTGAGTAGAGTGTATGTCCCCACAATAAAGCAATTGAAAATGCCTTAATGGGAGAAACAACTTTAATGGAATCATACATGCATCTACGAAGAATATTTCCACTATGAAATTCCCCCAAGAGAGAACACTTCAAGGGAAATTAACACATGACAAAAGAGAGAACATGAAGGGATCCACTAAATTTGGGATTAGTATGATCATATGATGATATGTAATATTATATTGAGTATGAAATGTCATCATTCCATAAAGGAAGTATAACTACAATAAAATGGAGGGAAAGGCATGCAAGAGGTACAAATAAGATTCTTTTTGGGCCAGCAACACAAAAACCAAAAGAATCGGTGCTACTATGTCACAAGAATCTAAGTAGACTACACAAGGGCACATATACGAATAATAACATGTAGAAAATATAACATATAAAAATAAATAGAATAAGATAGGTACAAATAGAAGAAGATGCATTCCATGTTTTATTAATTTATCATCTTGTGCCAACATAGTAACAAGAATTGTCTAAAGTGATCTAGACAAAATATATAACAAAGAGCACAACATAGGAGAAAAAGACAACACAAACACACAAAGACTACCATGCTAGAGAATTCCACTTCAATATTTTTGTTTTCCCTCCCCATCTCAGTGTGAAATATTAGGGAAAGTTGAGAAAATTGCAAGAGGAACAACATCCAACATAGTAGGAACCACCGCCAGATCCAAGAAAAAGACTCTGGCAAGAATCACTATGTTCTTCACTAAGAATGATTGTTAGCTGTGTAGAAATCATGTTAGTCAAATCATCATAATCCATATCAATATTTTAATATCCATCATCACTAACATTTTCATTAGAATCATCATCATCAATATTATCTTCCATATCAATATTAATAGAATCTAAAATATGAACAAAATCATCATGTTTATCTATTTGCATATTGTTATTTTGATTAACTTACTTCAAAGGGTCAAGAAAGAGTTGATCAAAGGAAGGAAAAGGTTGAGATGAAGAAGTAATTTGAGATGAAAGAGTGTGGGCCTTAGCCTTATCTTGATGGTTCTTGCGAAGATGATGAGCATGTTGGTTGCAAATGGTTTTATGAGATAAACTTGAAGGATTAGATTCAACAATCACAGGTTATGAGGAGGGAATGGCTACGGGTTAAGGAATGATAGGTGGAGGAATAAGTTGGGTAGGTAAGATAGTTGTAGGAGTATAAACCTTAGAAAGGCTAAGCTCAATAATCTTTTCTACCTTGTATTGTTGATAGGATCGATAAAGATGATAAGGACAGTTGGGAGATTTTTAAGGGAGAGATGGCCAAAATAAATCTATCTCAAAACAATCTTGAGGATGTGAGGGTTTATAAAGAGAATGATTCATGGGGAAAACTTCTCCTTTATGAGGAAATTTTATGCACTTATGAATAGGAGAGGCTCATGGAAGAGAACCATAGAATACCAAGCTTAACTTGAAATTGATCGGAAGTAGGAATAATAAAAAAGGTAGTATGAACAACCTTACTAGAAAGGGTCACAAGAAGATTGATAGAACCTTTAGGACAATAAATAAAACCATTAAAAGTTTAAATTGAAACACTAGATGTATCATAGGTATCCTTATCCAATCCTTTATTAAAAATATGTTCTTCAATGATAACATTCACAGAGGAAGAGGGATCAATCAAAACACCATGAGAATGGATATGAGAAACCCTAACATTAATGTAAAGAGGACCATCAAGTTCTTTAAACATATCATAATGATAAAAGGTGATAGAAGGTGAATATTTAGGTTCATTTGAAGGTAAAATAGAAGGTTGAGGTTGAGACTTAACATGGTTAGCTTCTTCTACCTTGTCATTATAACTAATATTAGTAACAAGAAAACAAGGTTGATTAATGTCATTTGTTGAATGTCAAGGTAAGGGGTTGGTGTAAATGTGCAAATTTTGATTAGGAGGTGCTACAGGTTTATTACTATTAGTAATATTAACCTCAGCATCAATAGATATAGCATTGGATCAATAATATCTTGAATAACATTCTTCAAAGCATAACACTTTTGAGTATCATGACCAAGTTGATGATGGTATCGACAAAAATCATTTTGATCAAATGACTTAAGCATTGGTTTTCTAGTGTCAATAAGAAGAATAGGAAGAATTTTGAGAATGTTAGCATTAATCAATTTTTTCATCACCATAGGTAAAGGTTTAGATAAAGGAGTATACTTATGATTAGGATGATACACAGAAGAAAAAGTATCCATACCTTTGGATGTAGTAGCCACTTGATCATCAACTATGTTGGTTGACTTGTGAGTCTAGATGTAGTTGTTAGGCTTAGAGAATTTATTTTGATGAACAATGGTGTCACTCTTATCAATAGTAAAAGGAACTATTGGATTAGAGCTCTCAAGCTGACTCGCTTGTAACTGATAATGGTGAAGCATTGCACAAAGGTGTGAAAAGGAAGTATACTCAGTAAGGAGAATCTTATCTCTAATGTATTTTTTAAAATTAGAAATAAAAGTACATTGAATATCATGATCAGGTACATGATAAGAAATTTGAGCAAACAAGTGTTTGAATCTACCAATAAAGTCACTAAATTTTTTTTTAACATTTTTCTTACAATGCATTAAATCAATCAAAGAAATATGAGGACCAATATTATTTTGAAATTATTGAATGAAAGCATTAGAAATCATTTGAAAGGAGTTAATAGAATAAGGAGGTAAAGAGAAATACCATTGAAAAGATTTATCTCTAAAAGTACGTGTGAACAACTTATCCATGATTCTATAGTCATGAGAAAAATCACTACATATAGTTTGGAAATTCCTAACATGAATCACATGATCACCCTTACCATTTCAAGTCTCAAAATGAGGTATCTCAACATGTTGTGGGATAACAACATGAAGGATATCTAAGGAAAGAGGATTATCAATGTCACATGTAGGGATTTTGTACTTAGATTGAGTGAATTGAGCCACTTGTTGTTGCAAAGCGGTGATGGTTTGAACCAAGCTACTAATGGTAGGATTAGAAGATGCAATAGCATTCATAGACACATTGGATGTACTAGCAAAGTTATAGGAAGCAGAAGGAAAATTTAAGGACGTTGATGGAGGATTAGAAGGAACAGGAAGAGGATTTGGATATGTGAAAACAATGGCATTACATGAAGGTAATGAAGAAGGTATGGAGGTAGGAGGAACACTTGTAGGAATTAAAGGGTTAGGAACAGCAACATTTAGAGGATTAGAGACTTGTGTAGAAGTTGTCATGAGAGATGATGCATAGGTAGTAATTCTAGGAATAGTAGTGGAAATAGGAATAGATGGTTCAACGGTTATGGAAGGAGGAATGTATCCTAACTCTTGAGCACATTTCATCAAAGGCTTAGCATGAGTATTAATAAGGTGTGATATACAATGAAAAATGGAGATGTTATTATCATCATGAGTGATAAGATTCTTAATAGACTCAATGCGGAAACACTATCGGGATTTGTGTTCTCTTGCACAAGCCAATTTTCCAATTTATCAAATGAATGAGAGAGCTTATCAACTTCAAAAGGAGGAACTCTTAAGACTTCATCTTCATCATAGGAAGAGTGAGAAGAGTTATGCTCCATGATAGGATTTTTATCTTGAGGGAAAATATTAGTATGATCATGGGTCCTAGGAAGAAAAGAGGAATCATGATCAAAATATCCCATGAGTCCAAGAATTCTCCTAATGGTAATACTATAGGTTGGACTTAGTGTAATAAATCTCATAAAAAAAAGGAGATCACAAAAGGAAACTTGAATGATATTTATCCACACAATTATCAATGTAATAAAGAACATAAAAAGGAAAGATCTAGCCACACAAATATAGCTAAATATAACTCCAAAATCAATAAGGAAAGGGGGGATGCATTGGGTTCACCAAAATAAGGTAAATAACCAATGAAAAAAGGGAGATCAAGGCATCTAACTCCAAAATAAAAAAGTAGAGATGTGTCGGGTTCACCAAATTTTTTAATGAAGGCACTACAATATTTGGGGTCAAATTTCAACAGCAATTTGTGATGCCACTACAATTTGTGTTTGTTTTTTGTGTTTTTTTTCTGAGTGCCTCTGATGGTGTTGTAATAGCGATGATATCCTTGTAATTGTGACACCCATTTGGTTATAAACAAAACAAAAAAAAAGGTGTCATTTGTAATTTGTGAATTCGAAGAGCTGTCGCAAAGATGACACAACACTTTTGCATGGCGCGATGAGGGCATTCAAGTTTGGCGTGTGCGAAGAGGCTGGTACCCATGTGTGGGAAGAGGGCACTGGCACTTGAGGTAGGAATTCAATCTTTTTCTTCTCATTAAATCAATTTTAGTGCCATTGTTTACATCTTAGCATTGTTAATAGTGGCATTGTTTACATCTTAGCATTTGGAATGCTCGATGACCCGCGAGCTTTGAGAGCTAGGGCATCATTTCTATTACCTTCAAGGAATTGTGTGAAGTGTTTGATCTCTCTTTATTTGTTTTTCTATTGATATTCACTATGTGCGTACTCCCCATTTATGATCATTTCATGAGGAAATGTCTTGATGGCTCGCGAGCTGCAAGCTAGGGCATGATATATTGTTCACGAGCTCACTGCATGATACTGGCATTGTTTACATCTTTTCATTTGGAATGCTTGATGACCTGCGAGCTTTGAGAGCTAGGGCATCATTGCTATTACCTTCAAGACATTGTGTGAAGTGTTTGATCTCTCTTTATTTGTTTTGCTATTGATATTCACTATGTGTGTACTCCCCATTTATGATCATTTCACGAGGAAATGTCTTGATGGCTTACGGGCTGCAAGCTAGGGCATGATATATTGTTCATGAGCTCACTATTTAATACTGGCATTGTTTACATCTTTTCATTTGGAATGCTTGATGACCTATGAGCTTTGAGAGCTAGGGCATCATTTCTATTACCTTCAAGGCATTGTGTGAAGTGTTTGATCTCTCTTTATTTGTTTTGGTGTTGATATTCACTATGTGGTACTCCCCGTTTATGATCATTTCATGAGGAAATGTCTTGATGGCTCACAAGCTGCAAGCTAGGGCATCATACATTGTTCATGAGCTCACTATTTAATATCTGGCCAAGCTATGTAAATGGTACCAAGCCAACCCAATCAGCCCAAAAAAATGTGTCATGTTTATCTTTGTCAAATACACTTGTTCACCATTTTGTTCTTGTTCTTCACACAAATATTGCATCAAAAGTAATTGTAAACAATGATTCAAAGAAAAAAGAAACAACTACAATAGATCAGACCCCAAAAGAATATAGTCAACTACAATAGCTCATAGTCTCAATAAAATAAACAATGTATAGAACAATATATGGTGCACAACAGCAGCAAGCATGCAATAACATCAATAAAATTACATGATAAAATTCAATACTCTTAGTTTTTATTCAAATCTATTCGAAACTCCTATCAACTCATTGTCCAATAGTTAAACTAACCTATGACTTTAAAGGAGGAATTATGAAATATAGTTGTAGGTAGTTATCTCTTCTATAATGAAAATGGTACCAAGCCAACCCAATCAGCCCAACAAAATGTGTCATGTTTATCTTTGTCAAATACACTCGTTCACCATTTTGTTCTTATTCTTCACACAAATATTGCATCAAAAGTAATTATAAACAATGATTCAAAGAAAAAAGAAACAACTACAATAGATCAGACCCCAAAAGAATACAGTCAACTACAATAGCTCACAATCTCAATGAAATAAACAGTGTATAAAATAATATATGGTGCACAACAGCAGCAAGCATGCAATGACAGCAATAACATTGCATGATGCCCTGAGCTCAAATTCAAAATAGTAAGTGTATTAATGTATGATCTAATAGCAACAACCTCATTGATCATTACTTTTCACTCCTCCATCATTATAGAAGAGATAACTACCTATAGCTAGGGCATCATGCATTGTTTATGAGCTCACTGTTTGAGCACTTCATGTCCCTATTTGATTGGCCGGTGCTCAAACCATGAGCTCATAAATAATGCATGATTCCCTAGCTTGCAACCCACAAGCCATCAAGACATTTCCTCATTAAATGATCATAAAGGGGAGTACCACATAGTGAATATCAACAACAAAACAAATAAAGAGAGATCAAACACTTCACACAATATATGTTGCTTTATAAGATTTTGTTAAGACTAAATATATTGTTTTATGAGCTCAATGTTTGAGCACCTCATGTCCCTATTTGATTGGTCGGTGCTCTATTTGTTATATTGATGCTATTAGATCAAATAGGGACATCAGTAATAAAATAATGCACTTACTATTTTGAATTTGAGCTCATAAAGATTAAGATATCTTACTATTTTGAATTTCTATGTGATGCAAAGGTAAGGGTTGTGTTTGAGGTTTTACAAGTAGAGTTTAGAAATTTCAAAGGTTTAGGTACTATCCCCAAGCGCTCAAATTCTCCAAATGATCACAATCACACCAAGACTAACCCAAATGGTAAATGATGATGTGAATGGTATCTTTAGACTTTATTAAGGTGTATTCAAGAGGTTTTGTGGTTCCAAGTAAGATCCAACACTTACAAAACTTCAAAACTCATTCAAACTGCCACTAGGCCTATTAGCCATGTCTTGTAACCCTGCAACAGCCTTCACAAGGCTTTAACTTCAACTTTTCCCAAAACACCAGGTAAAAAAATTATATATTTGAGTACCCTTTATGGAGTACCTTGACATGCCAAAAGGACAGGGTAGGTTGCTTTGGAAGGTATATGACTGTTTACACTATTTCTCAGATTTTTAAGGCCTAAAACTCATGCATTTACAAAGGAAGTACTAACCATTCAAACTCCCAGGCTCCAAGTCTTTGCACAGTGTCATGAATAGGTTCAAATCAAAGGAATATGAAGTCAATTTAACTCCAAGAGATTTCTAGATACAAAAGCCCCAATTTGTGCCCTCAAAACCCTTAAATCTAGGGCTTCCTCAATGTCACGTTTCCCAAGGTTTCCTATAAAAAATAATGGTTGATTCATGTTTTAATTAACATTTTTATACACTTTAAATCATAAAATATTGCCCTTGTTTGGCCAGAACTCTCTATCCTTCAGCCTATCCTCCAAATTCACTTAGTTTCTTAGTATTCCCTATGGTGATCACCACAACAGTCAATCAAACTTGCATTTCCAAAGTTAGAGGATTATAATACATGTTAATTGGATTCCATTCTATGATAACTAGTACTATACATTCATATAATGACATTCATAATGAAAGAAACTGAAGAAAGCAGTCCTAATTCAGATTTTCAATGACTGTACAGTCCCAAAATGGAATAACAGCAACTAGAATAGAATTCTCAGAGCATGAATGACTTAAAAGTCATGAAATATAAGGATCAAAACATTTTAGAAAACATTCCAACCATTAAAAACTTTGAATCATGCCAAAAATCCTTTCAAATCTGCAAGAAAATCAGACTTTTATTCAATTTGTTGTAGCAGTCCATATAGTTCTAAGTGTCTCATTCCAATCTACTGTATTATGGCTTGATCCTCTAATTTATAACTTCCTCTAAATCTTTTCAACCAACTTTGGTGGTTGGAAAATTATATTAAGACTAATTAAACATAAAAACCCCTTTTCCCTCCTTTTACAAGTGACCGTTGTTATTCAAAAATTTAAATTAACAACATTGCAAATGAAGCATTTCTTAAGATTTTTGAATCCTAAGACCTTGGGATATGATCTAAATAAACTTATTAAACCTTATTAAAACCAAATCTAAACTATTATAAGCTTGCAACTCAAAAACTCATCCTAGACTCCTAAATTGGTCCTAAGGCTTATTAGGCCTTTAAGGGCTTATTGCCAATTTATTACAGGTATTAACTTTATAGGTCATTATAGGCTCCAAAATGCTCCAATTGATGTCATTGGATACCTTCATGTTCACTGATGTCTTTTTTATCTCCATAGGTTTTGTGAACTCCTTATGTGCTCTAGGTGCCCCTGCACCACTATGTGCTTTGAGCCAATGAAATTTTTATCATCATGATGAAGTAATAATGCATTAAATGTCTTACTTATGTCCCCATTCAGTTTTAATTTTATAGTGAATTCATGATTTATAATTCAGTTGTAGCGGCTCAATGTGTTTGAACTCAAGAATACCCCTTACTTGGTTTCCTACAAAGCTTTTGGCGAAATCTATCAAAAAATGAGAAGCTATGAGAAGGTGACATGAAGCTAATGAAAGGAGGCATCTCCAATTTGCTTTGCAGATATACACATTAAGGATCATGTCAGATAATATAAGGGAATTCGATCAAAATAGGGAGACAATCGCTAGATTATTGTCTAAATTTCAAAGAGAAGCCGATGACAAATGTTATTGTCCATGCAAGAGTTGTAACGGCTTAAAGACAAGAAGAATCAAAATCAAAACAACAAAGAGACATTGTAGGGAGAATGGTCACATGGAAGGGGGATTTGATTATAATCCAGTGGTAAGTTGTTTGTTATATTGTTTTCACAATTAATATACATATGAACCATGGAAGGAGGTTTGATTATCATCATTTTTATATAGGTCGATCTCCCCAGTGTGAATATAGAGGAACATGGAGGTGTGAGTATTGAAGTTGAAGATCATGATCCCATGGAAGATGGTGATCATGCACCATAAAACACATTTGAAGATGATGGTATGAATGCATTGATCGTTGACACATTTGGTACTGGTGCTGCTGGTGCTACTGCTGATGATGATGATGATGATGATGATGATGATGATTATGATGAGGATGACATTGACGACATCCATGATATAACTCTACTTGAGAAGGTGAACACGGCCCTTTACGAAGGCTCCCAATGTACTCTTCTTTCTGTTGTATTGTTGTTGGTGAATTTGAAGGTTATGAATGGTTTATCCAACATAGCAATGTCACGTATGCTAAGGTTTTTCATATATGTCATTATAGTCTATAAAAGGTGACACATATACCATTAAGATTGTTTATAGTAATGACTTATATAATTTGTTGCAGATTGATAGGTGACTTTCTGTTACCACCATCAAATGTTCTCCCTCACTCATACCGAGAATTATGTGCCACTATGAAACATATTGGAATGGAGTATCAAACAATAGATGCTTGTCCTAAAGATCATATTATTTATTATAAAGAACACGAAAATGCAACAAAATTCCCTGAATACCATACGAGAAGATATCAAGATGATCAAGTGACAAAAAAGGTGCCTTGCAAGGTTCTTCATCACATCCCCATTATTCCACGTCTAAAATGATTATTTAGGTGCAATAGCTTGGCACAATTTATGGATTACCATGCACGTGGTAGGAGTCAAGATGAAATTATTCGAATGCTTTTGGATGGTTCATCATTTATGGACAGAGGAAAATTGGCCACACTTTAAAGAGGAACCTTGAAATCTCAGGCTTTCTCTGGCAGCATACGGTGTCAATCTGCATGGAGAGATGAGATATGTTTGCTCGGTGTGGCCTATTTTTGTTATAAACAATAACCTTCCTCCATGGATGCTAATAAAGAGGAAGCACATTATGTTGGCAATTATTGTTCCAAGTATCTTATTATTTTATAGTTATCTACATGTAATTATAAGTCTTGGAGTGAAATGGCCACAATAATTATCTGATGTTGTTGTTAATTCAACTAGGTAAGTACCAAGTGAAAGATATGAATGTATATATTCTGCCTCTTATCGATGATTTGTTGGTGTTATGGAATGGTTTCACTATGTATGACATCTCCCGACCAATTGGACAAAGAGAATTTCAATTCCATGTAATGCTTGTGTGGACAATTCATGATGCTCCAAGGTTGACACATTTATGTGGTATGTTATGGTGAATTCTAGTTGTACAGGATAATTCAAATTCTAAAAATATACATATTCAATCCAATTTTATCATTATCTTGTAGGTCTTCAAACAAAGGGAAATTTTGCATGTCCAATGTGTGATCCAAAGATGAAATCCTATCATTCCAAAAGTTTAATAAAATAGGTGTTTGATGAGTATAGGCAGTTCCTCCCCAGAAATCATAAGTATCGAAGTGCAAAAAGTCATCTTTTCAATGGGAAAGAAGAGACTACATCAAAGCCTTGAAGAATGACACCTCACTTATGGTAGTTGGAATATAATAGAATTCAAGGTAATATCATTCCACATAATGGTCGATGTTTGAAAATTATATATTTTGATTGTGTTTTGTAGGCTAATTATGTAGTTGATGATCTTGAAGGTCGTGAAGGCATCACCGACCAGCTTCCAAAGGGACTAAAATGTTATCCCAGAGAATTTAGTAGGCTGCCCTACTATGAGCATCTACAAATTGTGTATTTATTTGATACTATGCATATTGGAAAGAATGTAATAGAGATGCTATGGAAATAATTGGAAGGAAGGCGTGACAAAGAAAAAACTTGGCAAAATTTGTAGTGACATTCATGCTTCTAATCATGCAATGAAAAATATCATTGAATCAAATAGCAATGGAGACTGGATTAATACAAGTACTCTTCCTTGGTTATTAACAGAGCAACAAAGTAATGTCATAAAAGAAGTGATCTGAAAAATTCAATTTCCTACAAGATTTGCTGCGGATATAAACAATCTCATATCAAATAAAAATGATTTTGGGTCAGGGATGAAAACACATGATTGGCATACCTTCATCAAGGTAAGTCATAGTCTTTTGTATTTACAATATATTTGTGTAATTGTATTCAATTTTCATTGTATGAAATGATCAGTTGACAATTGTTGTAGTATTTACTACCCCTATCTCTCCCAGAGAACTTCGACAATAATATCAAACAAGTGATATATGATCTTGGAAAATACATGAGGTAAGCAGTGATATTTGTTCAATATATCAAACAAGTAATATATCGTAAAGTCTCGTATTTATATATTTATGTCTTGAATCCCTTGTAGGTGATTGTCATCTAAAGAAATCCATAAAGAAGATATAAAATATTGGAAGAAAAGAATTTGTCGATTAATGTGTGAAATGAAAAAGTGTTTACCTCCAACTTTTTTCAATACACAAGAACACTACCTCATACACCAAGTTGAGGAGATTGAATTGTGTGGACCTGTACATGCTAGGTCAATGTGGATGGTTGAGAGACACTTGAAATTTTTGAAGGGTTTGGTATGAAAAAGAGAATGTCCCAAGGGTTCTATTATTGAGGGATATATGGTATACCAGATGATGGTGTACGTTACTCAATATCTTCCTAATCTTGCAACAAAGACCCATATAGATTACATTTGGGATCTCGACTTAATTAAAAAATTTGAAGGGGAGTACTTGGTGGGCAACGGTAGATTTAGGAAACTGAAAGGTAATAAAATATGAGATGTTATTGTAGTAAATTAATTCTTAATCTTCAAAATAAATCTATTGTAAGTCATCTATTTACTTTTGTACAACTACTAAAGAGTGGGATGCAATACATTTATTTATTGCAAACAATCAAGATTGGATGACGGCATGGATTGAACAATGTCAACATGATGGTCATAGTTTAACATGGGAATCCATGTCTTCATTGGTTATACAAACTCATCGCAATGGAGATCCCAATGTTACACAAAAGGAAATAGATTTAGCATATGGTTTAAGAGATCACCAGGTACTTATAAATTTGTTAATTAATCAATCGTATGTTTTTCAACTCATGATACAATAATTTATACATGTTTGACATTATTGCAGGTGAAACACCACAAGGCTATGTTTTGCAATGGTTATAAATTTTGCATCAAAAATTTGGATGACATGAAGAGAACTTGTGATTCTGGGATAAGTACAGTGTTCCAAGTGGCTAATATTTCATCTAGAAATGACTTACATCCTCAAGAGTCACAAAATTGATACTATGGTAATTTGGTTGATATACTTGACTATGACTTCAATTCTTTCAAATTAGTTCTCTTCATTGTGAAATGGTACAGACTACGACTCAATAAAAGTGATCTTGATAGAACTGTTATTGAACATGACAATGGATTTCCAATTATTAATACAAGGTTGTTTGAGCCAGTTGAAGAAGAGCCCTATGTTCTTCAAAGCCAATGTGAGCAGGTATTTTACTCAGAGGTTCCACATAAACTAGGTTGGTCATTCATTGTTAGACATGATCCAAGAGGAAGACCGATAAAGTATAATGCAATGGAAGAAGATACCAAGGAAGATGAAGAAGTGGAAGATGATGTAGAACCATATCATGATCGAGAGCTAGTCGAAGAAGAATATGAAGAAGAAGAAGATGACAATGATGATGCTGCTACTGATGATGATGGTGTTGCTACTGATGCTGCTAATGATGATGATGATGATGATGATGATGATGATGATGATGATGATGATGATGATGAGGATGAGGATGACAATGATGATGATGTTGATGTTGATGGTGGTGATGATGATGATGACAATAGTGGTGGTGATGATGTCGTCAACAATGATGATCTTGATGATGATATGGATGAAGAAGAATATCAATGGCACGAATGAAACATATAATTATGCCAAATGTTTGGCATGTTCTAATGATTGTTTTATATGTACTACTCTTATTCACCTTATTTTATATGTCCTACTTATATATCTTTGATCTTTTGTTAAGAGAAATTTCATTATAAAAGAGTGTATTTAATCTCTATATGCTTAAACAACCTCACTAGTTAAGACTATTCTCATTTGTAGTGGACATGAAAAGAATCAAATCACTTGAAAGACACCAGTATTTAGACATGCACAAATTAGTGACATGATTAAGCAAATTACCTTTCTTTACAATTGCATGGTTGTCTTTGGTTTGTCATTTTGTTTTGAGTGTCTAGTGATTTAAACCAAAGACTTTGACTTAGCCAAAAAATGTGCAAGTCTACATTAGTATGTTTCTTTTTATTGTAATTATAATTAGTATGAATGAACAAAATAATGACAATGCAATATTTGTGATAATGCAATATTTGTTGAAATAGTGTCGATGACTTTGGTCAATGTGCCTATGTGTCAATGTGGTGTTGGCCCATGCATGTTGAAGACGTCATGCACAACAAGTAATCCTGGGTGTCAATTTTGGGTTTTCCCAAATAGGAAAAAGGTCTGGATATGTAATTATATTTTATGTTTAAAAATAATGTGACAACTAATCATTTTATGAAGAACTGATGTACATTTGGTATTGTTAGGGAAATACTGGATGTCAATACTTTCGGTGGGTCGATCAAACCACATTTACATCTACCCCATCTACATCTATACCTGATGTAGGAAATGAGTGCAACTTGTGCAAGGCTCAAGAGGCAGCTAGTGCCACCAAGATTGCTTCAATGGCGAAAGCAGAAATCATATTTCTACAATGCCTTCTTTGTGTAGTTTGTACACTACTTTGTTGGGACCATATGTGTAAATGTAGTTAACAGAGGGCTATTGTAGATACTAATTTTTTTTTAAGAATTTCTAGTAGATACACATAAAGAACACACACATAAACATGACAAATGAGAAACATAAATGTAGATATCACAACAGCTAAAAAACATAAATGTAGGCATCATAATCACAATTTTTTGGAGACACAACATAATTGAATGGTATACCCAGACGATGCAACATAACTATATATCACTCCTTCGGTTCCAAGTTTACACTGCGGTAAACAAAATCCATAGATAAAAAATAAATTTGCGGAGGAGAGCGAGAACGACCAAAGTAATACAAGTCCCTATATTATTTTGGTCATTATCACTCTCCTCCTGCGCTCTCTAAATTTATTCTTCATCTTTGGGTTTTGTTTACGCAGTGTAGACATGGAGCTAGAGGAGTAGTTGTGTTCCATCATCTAGGTATACCACTTAATTATGTTGTGTTTCCAAAAAATTATGACCATGATGCCTACATTTATGTTTCTCAGCTATTGTGTCTCAGGACCCCTTATGACCCTTTACGACCATTTATGATCCCTAAGAATACATCTTAGAGATCTTAAAATGTCATAAAGGGTCATAAGAGGCTCCTAGGAGGGGTCAGATGAGCTTCCACCTTCACGTGGTTGGCCCTATTAAGTAGAGAATGTTAAACTATTCTTAAAACAAAGAGAAGCTCAATAATTTAAGATCTCAATCCACATATGAAAAATATATATCGACTGCACCGCGAACCCGCACATCAAATTTAGACCAAAGAAGTCAAGAAGTTGCTCGAATTAGATCTAAATGCAATCAGGTCTGCATATATCCCATGAACACATTAGGAAGAATGGATCTTTGATCATCACACTAGCTTCTTATGCTAGAGCAGTCATTGTCACAAATCTTGATTTGATAGGATCCATTCCAAATCCAAGTCTCTAGACTCGACTCAATAATCCACGAGCTGCTACCGAATCTACTACAAAGTTATCTTTGAATTGTGGTGGAACAGTTGCTATCACAAGTCTTGATTTGGTAGGATCCATTCCAAATCCAAGTCTCTAGACTTGACTCAATAATCCATGAGCCGCTATCAAATCTACTGCAAAGTTATCTCTAAATGATCCATAACCAAATCACGAGCAGGAACTAGATTTGTAAGAACACCGTTCTGAATCGATACCAACTCGATCGACAAATATATATATTTTTAAAAAAAAACTCATTGTCTTCGTAACTACGATGGCTTAAAATAGTGACAATTTTCCATCACAAACATCTAACATCCATCTGTCGCATTAACAACATCATTTTTGGAAAACAACCATAAATGATGAATATCCATCGTAAATGTCCAACGCATATCCATCGCATGTACAACATAGTCATCATTACAAACCACAAATGGTGGATATGCATTTTAAACTTTCGATGGATATATGTTGCATTAAAAGCATTTTCATCGGTGAACATGTTACAAACAATAGCTACCTGTCAGATAATTCTGACGGGTCACCATCATTTGTTATTTGTTGTGACGGGTAGGCAGCCCAATTGCGATGGCCACAAATAAGTCCAATGACATGCTCACTATGTTGGCACCCTCTGTTAGCAATGGCCAAGGCTGTCGTAATTATGATGCCTGACAAAACTGTCAGTTTTTCTGACTACAAAATTGTGATGTCGGGTGGTGTCGCTTAATCGATAGTTTACTGTCTAAATTTGGATGCTCAGCCATCAAAAAAATGTCTCAAATGTACTAGTGAGGTGAACACACAAGATAATGCACCAAGATCAAAAGGAAGTTGTAACATGTCAGGATCACCAAAATGTTTAATGTGTGAAATGGATACTAATGAATCTAATAATATAAACTATGTGAGATGAATTCATTAATTGACCATTCCAACACTAACACTCAAAATACAAGAGAAAGAGGGGCTTCCAAACATAACTCTCAATATAACCCAAGTTAGATTAGAAAAACCTAAGAAGATGAAGGGATGCCAGTGCTAAAACCAAATTATATAAAGGAATTATCCAAGAAACTCCTCTTTCATGCAATGTAGGATTTGATTAAAGATATGTAAATACAAATGTGAAATTGAACCAATTGATATAATGAGAAAAGTAAGATAGATCTAGATGCTAAGTGTATGCAATCAACACAATTAAGAAATGAAAATAGATCTAGACTAAGAATTTAAATGAATGATAGAGTAATCACCTTGAAATGTGTAGAGGAATATCCCTTTTTGCTTTCAAAAATGCAGATCTGAACTTCTGACAGAACTTCCAACTACGGATTTGTGATCACAACCAAGAAGATGTTGGTTTTCTCAGACCTCCAAGAATAGGTTGACCTAGTGCAACATGTTCTAGAGAATTTTCCACGAAGTCACCATGTTCCTAGGACATTGTAGAAAAGTCAACCTAACTTCTTCAAAAATTTATCGGCAAGTAGTTTCCAGATCTATGGTCGTAATTTTGATATCTTGCTCCTGCACAGAAAAGCTTGTTTAGGGGTTTGTATGGATGAGGTCTTGCCTTGATCAAGCCCTAGATTGATGAATCAACCTATAAATTAAAATTTAAATATGTAAAGGAAACAATACAAATGTAATTATTCACCTTTCTTGTAGAAACCCTCGTCAATAAGGATTTTGTAATGCTTGTATGTTGTAGATATTGAATTTGTAATGACAGATGTAGGAAATCTCCATGAATGTAATGGATCCACAAAAACCACATCATGGAGCCATTGATGTAAATTTGAAACAATGAAGAAGATTATGAATGCCTCAATGTAAATCTCCTCCCTTAATGGCCAACAAAATGCTAGATCTTGAAGAGGCAATGCTCACAAAGGATCCTGGAATCTTGAATTCTTGATGAATGCTTGAACTTTCTTGTATGATTGTTGGGTGATAATGGATCTTTAATGTATTCTCATCAATGTTAATGGATGTAAAAATGAGGTTTTATGGCTTCCTTTTATACTAGTTTTCAGGCGGGAAAAAAAGCAAGCCAACTAGGTCACCCGATTTTGCAATTTAATTCCCCAAGACAACATTGGCCCTGGGATTTAAAATCCATGGGGAACAAGTCAACTTGGTCAACCTATTCTAGAATAGGTTGAATTGGTTGACCTATTCTAGGGTTGGCCCATAGGGATCCAACCTTGAGGTCTCAGAGACTACACTGTTGAAAATGGAAGATATGGGAAAAAT
Source organism: Chamaecyparis obtusa (assembly GCA_027943335.1). Classification (NCBI taxonomy): domain Eukaryota; kingdom Viridiplantae; phylum Streptophyta; class Pinopsida; order Cupressales; family Cupressaceae; genus Chamaecyparis; species Chamaecyparis obtusa. The sequence goes on along the minus strand of BSBK01002576.1, from coordinate 1,046,592 downwards.
AGGAGAAAAGGGGGATCGAGCACGAATCCATCCATGGTCCATGAAGTTGGTAAAGTACGGGAGCTAAAATTTCTTAAATAATGAGTGTGTCCATTTTAAGATGGTACAGTGCCATTAAATAATCAATGCCCTTCCGTTAAAATAAATCACCTTTAGTTTAAGGGTTGGGAGCCTAGCTTGATTGGTGAGAGCTTCGTATGGTAAAGTATGAGATCATGATGCCTAGCTCCCCCTATCTCACATGGTATGGGAGGATGTGCAATGGAAGTTTCATCAGTCACATTAAAAATTTTACCTGACACATTGTAATTTATAAGGGGTGCTATACCCAATTCCTACGTTCTAAAAAAATCACCTTTAATTTAATATTTTGGCCCCTATAGTCCAATCATTAGATAAATAATCTATAATAATGATTAAGTTAAATATTTAATTTAACTTTATAAATCAATAACTTATCATTATTTAATCTATAACTTTGGACTATATCAAATCTCATCATAAACATCAAAACCAACTCTACCGACATTACTAAAAATAGCAACTAACTTTGTTAGTGATCATCACCTACTTACTAAAAATAGTAAGTGTAGCAGAAAGTGGTTGAAAAGGCCCCAAAAAAGGGCATTGCACTCCTTATGCCCATCTAAACAAGAAAATGCATCTATCATCACCTATAAGATTCCTTAAACCTACTCATTAGACTATAGGAATCTCATAAATAGGATAATGATCTCTCTATGCCAAACTATTTTAGGAAGAGGACATTATAGGAAACATGTGTCTCTTGATATTACACCATTTATTGCATTTAATGTATTGTTTATCTCACAAAATTAGGCACCCAAGTTGGAGGGAAAGTATTGGAGCCAAAATCGGTGCCTTTTTTAGTTCTATGGAGACATTCCAAGGGTTGTGGTCATGAAGAATGAAGAGGATTCTTTTTATTTCATTATTGGTAGTTTTAAAGCTTTTACCATTCTATAAATTATCCTTTTGGGGTAGAATTATGTGATAAATAATTAAATGAAGATTTATTTGTAGGAAAAAAGGATAGGTAGAAGGCTAAGGAGTTTTTTCACATGTACATAGATGTTGCAATGGTGGACGAGAAGAGGAGAATGGAAGTGATTGAATTGTAAGCACATTTATTGTTGATAATGCAAGTTTGGCCTCTCTTCTTGGTGTAGTTTATTTCTACAATGGTTTCTCCACATAAATCATATTTCATGTGTTGATCTTATGTTATTGATTTATGCCTTAATTTCTACCTTATGTTAATATTAATCATTTGTTTATAATTTCATAGAAGATAGGTTTATTAAAAATGGTTTATAGGCTGATTTTTGGCATTGTGAGTTTTTTGAAGAAGGGTGTAATCGTGGTTTCCACATTAAGGAAACTTAATTTTTAGGTTTGTATGCTAGTTTCAAATTTTCTTGTTGTAGTTATCCAAGCCTTGTATATCATCCTTTGATTGGTTTATTGGATAGAGATTGATCATCATAATATTTGGTATGGAACCTACAACCACAAGTGTTGACTTGCACTTGTAAACATGATCTACCTATCACACAAGTAAATTGGATCTATTATTTATAATATTTTATTATGGATAAATATTGGATGAATGAATAGAATTTAGACATTTTCATGGTACTAGGATCATGTCCACATAAGAAAGGGGATAATAAATAATCACATGGTAAAGCACAATCAAGGATAAATATGGGGCCTAACTATGCACAAAAATGCAACACTTGTGGGTATATAAATTTATTGAACTATTACCTCAAATAAGGCATAAAATTGAATGGGTAAATGCATCAAGGATGAAATTTTTAATATTATTTTTCTCCACTTTTAGGTGAATGTGAATATCTAAGAATGAGTCATGCATCTCTAATTATGTTCATTCTCAAACATGGGTAAATAAAATGCAATAGATAAATGAGCTTATGATTCATAAAGGAAAAAATTCTCCTTCCATGTTTTTTTATTTAGCACATGTTATTTATGAATTATTATTAAAAAAAAAGATTAAATATTTGCTAGTATCTTCTAACTCACAAGATAGATCAAATGTGAAAATGAGTATGTTATTGATTATGTATTCCCAAGCTTTAATTGACTTCTCCCATTTGGTAGAATTAATTAAAGGAAGATATTATAAAATATATTAGCGATATAGAATACCATAGATATTATATTATAGATCATAATCATAATCATGTAATAAATCAATAATAAATAATAATCATATAAGTTGGTGTATTCATTGATTAGCATTGAAATATAGTCATCATTTCTAGAAGATTACATTATGGGAAACATAGAATTATACTAAGGATAGCATCAAAGATAGGATCATTAACCCCAACATGGACAAAGTAAGGGTAATTCAACCCTTAATGACCAAAAGCATCTATACAAATATGATAAATGATCTAACATGGCTTACAGATAGGGTAGGACCAATAGGATAATTAGGATCAAGATAATGGTGAGACAAATCTTTATGACCAAGAACACCCACAAAAGTACAATAGAAGGTTAAATATTGCATCCATGAGCATAAGCATGCATAGGACTGCTCAATAGGGAGAGTAGGATCAATGTAATACTAGAAATACAACCCTTGAAAACTAAGAATGGATATGAAATACAAAAAAGGCCCCAATATGACATTTAGGATCATGGGACACATGTAGGATAGGAGCAATTACATTAATTCTAACAAAATCAATATGACCAATAGGATAGATAACATCAATAGGATGAATATATAAGATAGGTGGCACAAAAACTTGAGAATGATATCAATCCACAAATGTTGCAAGAAAAATCCCAAGGTGAGTGATATATATGTAAATTATCATGTATTAAAATTGTTCCCAATAAAGAAAGATGCCCCATAATTTAGGATCATTTAAATAATACATATGTGATCAAGAAAATCTAAATGTATACTATCAAGATTGATCATACTAATGTTGGATCAAGCATGCAATATAGAAATATAAGAAGCTCAATGTAAATAGAATCACTCATAAGATATGAAAAAGTAAGTGCAATAGAGAAGAGGATGAATGAAATGACGACCACCAGTATAAGAATATATAGAGATTAATGATAAGTTTTTAGACTAGATATAATAATGTAAGATCATGTAGGAATGAGAAATAAAATATGAGATCATGTAAGATAAATGATATGGGATTGATATGTAAATGTATTCATGTATGGTATAGTTTTATATGATAATCATATGAATGTTGTAGTATAAATTAAGACATGGTAATTTTGGATCAAATAAAAATGTATAACAATGTTAGATTAAGATAATATACTTTACCAATGTGAGACCAATGATATGGCTTGATATAGTAATATGAGGTCAAATTAGACATAAAATGAGATTGTAAGGTCAATCATATTCTCTAAGCTAGTAATATATGCAAATAATAGAGTGTAAACAAGGTGCACTCAATAGAAAAAATAATAAATTTTTACTTAATACTCAATGAAACTAGATATAAAATGGAAAATCATCTAAAATATGGTTTTGATAACAATATAGAATAATGAATCACAAATAATACACTCAAAATAGATATATCACTTAATGTGTGAACTTAAAACAATGATCTAGGAAGCTCATTCAAATAATGTAATGACATGTGAAGAAAATAACCATGATGATTGCATGATAAAACCTAAGTTTCAAAGTGTAAAAAATAAAAGATTGTGAAAAGAATATATGTCCACATATATGAGTGACTAAAAAAGATAAGCTAATATAAAAGTAAGAGATCTAATATATATGTAGGATTTGAGCAATACAAATCCACAAAACCCGAAGATCACCTGCATACAAAAACCTATTACAAGGAAGTAGAGACAAGAAGAGGGCAAGGGTTTGACTCAAAAATATGAAGAAGAAAATATCCTCAATTAATTAATGAATAAAATATACAATGGATCATCTATATAAAGAAGATCGAAAGCCTTGAAAGGAAAACTTAAAAAGCAGAAGTGCATGTAATAATTAGTTAAATTATTACAAGACTAATGCATGCAAGTTTATATTTAAAACAACTAGTGCATGAGTTTGAATCAACTAGTGCATGTGTGTTTAAATATAAACAACTAAAAATGAAATTATTGACATCTTAAGAAGGGAGTAAAGTTAATTAATATAATTAATACTTTACTCTAACACCCCCCTTAAGATGAGCAACAATGTAGCTACAAACAATGCAAGAAGAAAGCAAAGGAAACTACAATGTTGAAAGCATAAAAATGGGTCCCGGCAACATGGCCTGATGAGGTACCCAGCACAACCAAATCTCTGTAAAATGGAGAAATAGAGAAAACCCAGTGGGAAAAAACCCTACTCCAAAAAGAGATAGAAAAATGCAGAAAAAAAATGACTCAAGAGACTCTCTCAAAACCATAAGTACAACCAGCCCCCCCATGAGAGAGGGATGAGACACCAAAGCCCCCCCAGAATAATGGAACCCCTGTGGAAATGATCAAACCAATGGAACTCCAATGTGGAAGAAACAAAGGCATGAAACAAGGAAACCCCTGAATGAGAGGTGAAACTGGAAGGCCTAACTGATGCTCAAATGAGAAAACACGAGGATCTTGAAAGGGAATCCCCAATGTAGGTGGTGTGACAAGTGTGCTAACATTGTCATGAAAGAGGAGATGAACATCCTCTGTAGAATCCTCAACAAGTGCACCTGGTGGCTTGATGAATGGAGTTGGAGGGTCATGCAGTGCTGACGAAAAATCCTTCTGAAGAGAAAAGACCTCAACAGGATGTGGTGTGGCAGTCATAGCAGTGATCTTAGGAACAATACAAAAGTTCAAGCGACCTGACTGCACCACATGAGGCTCTCACAAAAGAGGAGAGTTGTGCTCCAATAATGGAGATGGTGGACCAAAGTGTGAGAAGGTGTAGAGATAGGTGGAATGATCAACTGTCCCTGTAGTAACAATGCCTTATGTTGCACTATCCCAAATGAAGATTGAATCTGCAGTAAACTCAATTTTCTTCCCTGATCCACTGTGTGTAACTTGATAAATCAAGAGAAGGTTTACAAATAGAGATGGAACATACAATACATCATTGAATGTGCCATCCTGAATGCCTACTAAACCTTTCTTGTAGACTGTCAGGACAGTGCTATTCCCCATGAGAATATGAGGAATGGGAGAGGCCTCAACAGTAGAGAAGACCCCTTGAGAAGATGCCATATGGTGAGAAGCACCTGAATCTAGTATCCAAGGGACCTATGAAGGGGATGCAATGGATGCTCGTAATGCATGACCTTGTCCAAAATCTTGTCCAGATGTTCAAGATGTGGAGGAAGACTGAAAAGAAGACCCCTATGAGGTAGAAGAGGATGGAGAGGAAACAGTGCTCTTCTGAAGAAGAGCTTGCAAATCTACAATCTATTTCTTATAGCCATCAAATCTCTTCTGAAAATAATGTGACTCATCATGAGGTCACTTCTGATAATAGGAACATGTAGGTCTCTTGGTCTTTTGTTTCTCCTTCTTAGAAGAAGATGGTGGGCTAGTAGAGTGTTGAGAAGAGGAATCTGATATCTGCTTTAGCTTCAGCTTCTACTTTTCTTTGGATGGTTGGGCAACCAATGCTTGGTTCTTTGATCCTGTTAGACAGTCCAACTGAGTAAGATTGGCCTACTCTCTAGTCAAATGATCATAGAACACCTCAAAAGTGGGCATGGTGAATGTAGGTCCCAAAGCGTCCATGGTAGAATGAAAGGTAGAAGAGAAGATCTGAAAGTTTCCCCTAAGCTTAGACAGAATCAGATAAATGCACTCTTTATCAGTCTTTTGCTTTCCACATCCATGTAATAAAGATCTCTGTTGTTTAAACTTCATCATAAATTCCTCAATAGAGGGAAAAGAATTAGGTACAAGAGAGGTAAGCTCTGGCTTAATCTAAAGTGCTCTAAACTCATTTACTGTACCAAACAAGGTGTTTAGCTTGGTCCACATTGCTAGAGGGGTATTGCACCCATCAAGATGAAACTGTAAGTTGTCTGATACCTGTAAAGCAATCAACCCCATAGCCTCATCAATCTTGTTTTGATGCTGCATGATCTCAAAGGGCCTCTGTAATACTGGATGTACTGCATCTAGACAAGACTAGAGCCCTTTTGAATAGAGAAGTTGTGTCATCAGGGTTTTCCATGTGTGATAATTATGTGGGGTCAAAAGTTCTAGACAAGAAGAGGTCTTGGCCATATTTTTTAGAAGGGGTTTTGTTTTGATAAATATCTAGTTTAACTGATAGAAACAAGAAAATAACACCCCCCCACAAGCCAAATATCAAACCCCTAAGCCTAGAATGATATGCATTTTCAAGAGAAGAGAAAAAAAGCTTCAAATCTGAATCTTGTGTACCTTGAAAAAATTTTGATGAAAAATATGCAGAAATTTGGATGGTGCTCAAGAAGAGCTTTCGACACTTCTTCCAGATCGAAAAATGGAGCTAATTTGAGCAAATTAGCCCCCCCAAAATGCAAAAAAGGTAATCTAGATTTGACAGTAGAAATAGAAAACTCCATGACAAAAAATACTAGATTAACCTCCATGAGAGCGTTGGGCTCAGAACTAGCTTTCTGGCGATATCTTGTTTGTCGAAAAATGATGCTTGGAGCTCTCGAAAAGCCAATTTTAGTGAAAGAGGCTCCAAAGACACAAAAAAAATTCAAAAAAAAATTTTTGTGATTGAAAAAGTGCACTAGCCCCTGGTCACATGTGGTTTGGGCGCTGGCGCTAAAGAGCCCACCGCTTTCAATTTGGGCCCGCCGCTAGTGGTTTGGCCTAGCTACTGGTGGTTAGGGTAGTGCAGTCGATGCGGTGGTTGCTGGGCAGAGCGGCGGAGCTGTCGGAGTGGAGTGGCGGAGGAACCGGAGTGGAGCGACGAAGCTGCCGGAGCGCGGCGAGGCAGAGAGGTGGCGGGGTGGCTCTGCAGTGGCCGTCAGGTGGTGCCTAGGTGGCTGCTCGGTGGCAAGGCCAAAAATATATATATATATATTTTTATAAAAAAAAAATTAAAAATAAATTGCCATACCTCGTACTACATTGATCTGCGTGCCAGGTCGTACGGCTTGGTGGGCAAAAAAAATTTGCCTCAGAGGCCAACTTGTCAAAAATTGACAAGCTTTATATGGATTTTGACTATTTTAGGTCTTTTGAATGCAACCATGAGGTCCATTTGGGCCAGAAGTGCTCCAAAAAATATTGATCACCTCGGGATCTGTGCCAGGGCCGATTGCAAAAAAAATTTCTCACAAATTCCAACTTTGTCCAAAGTGGATAAATTTTATATGGATCTTGGGGTTCTTAGATGCTCTAAATGCAACCATGAGGTTTGTTTAAAGCCAAGATGACCAGAAAAATAGGTCCCCCTAGATTCAATAAAAAACCCCAAAAAAGCCCTTATCTGAAACAGATGAATTTCTAATCTCTGAATCCTTCAAACGCGAACAAGCTGTAGCAGATTAGGCTCTGATACCATGTAGGATTTGAGCAATACAAATCCACAAAACCTGAAGATCACCTGCATACAAAAACCTGTTACAAGGAAGTAGAGACAAGAAGAGGGCAAGGGTTTGACTCAAAAATATGAAGAAGAAAATATCCTCAATTAATTAATGAATAAAATATACAATGGATCATCCATATAAAGGAGATCGAAAGCCTTGAAAGGCAAACCTAAAAAGCAGAAGTGCATGTAATAATTAGTTAAATTATTACAAGACTAATGCATGCAAGTTTATATTTAAAACAACCAGTGCATAAGTTTGAATCAACTAGTGCATGTGTGTTTAAATATAAACAACTAAAAATGAAAGTGTTGACATCTTAAGAAGGGAGTAAAGTTAATTAATATAATTAATACTTTACTCTAACAATATAAAATATAAATAAATCATGGGACAAGTGTAATGGAAAAAATGAACCCAGGGTAATCCCACAATAATGGATCACAAACATGGGACATCACATTTTATAAATCAAACAAAGGTCCTTTTTTTTCTTTTTTTGGAAATTACCTTTGTTGTAAGGGTTTTTTTTTTAAACATTTGGGCATGGCATACCTTCAAATGAAGGTCCTTGTCTAAGAACTTTCACTCCCTACCTCAAAATTTCCTCAAAATTTTCATTTTCAAATACTAGGTTGGAGTTGCAATTTGAATGAACTTGACAAACCAACTTGCATGATTGTATAAACGAGATTTCCAACAATATATTTTTTTTTTATTCAACATGGGATTTTTACCAAATTATATGCCTACACATGTGGAAAAATAGTACATTGGTGAAAATAATTCTAAAAAATATCTACACATTAGATATTGATGCCCTTGTTCCAACAAAAAAATAAATTTTGATTCATACAAAACAAGTTATGTATGATTTCATACACATATGGCTAAATTATTATTAGTTTGAATTCAAAAATTAATTAAAAATATACAACAAAATATTATAAAACAACATGCAAGTGTCTCTATGAGATCTTATTTGTCCAGTTTTCTAGTTCTTGGAATAACAAGAGAGTTTTGGTTAAGGGTATCTCCTTTGAGATCAATGAAGAGGTTATTACAAAGGCTACTAGAATGTCCATTGCTGGAATGAAATGGAAGAATATCATCTAAGTAGTCGATAACAATAGCTTGAATAGGTTTTCTAAAGGTAGTGAGGCTTTAGTTAAAATGCAAGGAGGATATGGCAGAGCTTAGCTTCCACCACCTTGGGACCAGGTTTGTTTGATGCACATGATGTTACAAGTAGTAGTTTCTATTGCACCAAAAGATTGACCTATTAGTGCTTGATACAACCACTAGACTTATAGAAGACAAAAGAGTCGGTTAAGCCATGTCATGAATCTTGAGAGGAGCGCTGACCATTTTTCTAACAATCTCCCCCTCAACGTTACCCGAGGGGATTCGAACCTGTGACCAAGATCTAATACCACTTGTTACAAGTAGTAGTTGTCGTTGCACCAAAAGATCAACCTGTTAGTGCTTGATACAACCACTAGACTTATAGAAGACACAAGAGGCGGTTAAGCCATGTCACAAATCCTGAGAGGAGCGCTGACCATTTTTCCAACACATGAAATATTCTAAACTAGAAGGGTGGTTTAAATTTTATTACTTTTATCACATGCCCTTCCTTAACAATTTCAAGAACCATGAAATCATCTTGTTTCCTTTTTTCCTGTTAAATTTTTTGGATTTTTTTGTGTTTGATGCCAAGGAAAGTGCCCATTCTCAAGGTTAAAAACTAATTTCCTTGCATCATGGTCTTATTTTTAGACTTTCCCACTTTAATTTGGCCTTCTTCCCTCCCAAACCAACTATTGTTTATGAGGCTCCAATTTCGTAGTCCCCCCTCCTACTAGCATCATTCATTTTCTAGGCCAAACAAAGAAGGGTATTAGGCAACTTGGGTTAGATTAGGTGAAAAACTAATCTCCCAAGAACACCTGCATGCATAAACCTGTCACATGGAAGAAGCAAAGAACAGAAGCAAGAAAAATCTATGGAGGCCAAAAAGCCAGAGACATCTTATGGACATGTAAAGAGCAATTGTATTCCAAGATTATCTGAAAAGAATGTACAAAGAGTTCAACCATATAGGTGAACAATAAAACCCTAAAGCTATAAAGCAAAAAATAAAGCTAGGTTGCACATTATAATTAATAAATATATTAATTATAATGCACCTAAAAGATAGCTTAAGTAAATAGAGTAATAAATGACTTAATTAATTAAACCAAAGTGATTTAATTAATAAGCATAAAGTATGATTACTCTAACACCCCCCCTTAAGCGTAGCTCAAGAGGGAAGCTAACCTAGCATAGCTATGAAAGCAAAAATGCAAGAAAGAGCAATGGGTCCCGGCAACAAGGCCTGATCAGGTACCCAAGTACAAGAAAATAAACTAGATAAAGGAAACAAAGCCTCCAATCTAGGGAATGTCCCAAAGAAAGGAACAAGAAAGAGCATGAAGCATCTCCGAAGCATGAAGCTGCAAACACTGTCAGAAGAATACTGCTGGAACCCCCACTGAAATAGTGCATGACCAGGTAGAGAAGACAAAGTCTGAAGAGCTGATCAATCAAAGAGGTGACCTCCAAAATAGGAATGAATGAGTGTCTATATAGTAGATGAACCATCTCACCGAAATGCATAGGTGCCTAGCCACTGCATCCGCCTAAAACATAGGAACAAAAACTGAATACGTAGAACACTCAACCGAACCAAGGAAGCAATAGAGCCAACAGGTGAACCCCCCCATAATGTTGAACAGAGAGAGGGGTGACAGGAACACTGAAATGCAATGCCAGAAACATCTGTAAGAAGAAGAATCAGGAACACCAACAGTGCAACAGAAGTACACGCACAGGATAAAGGGCGGTGTCGAAGAAGAAGAATAGATCTTCTGGACACACAGCATGGGCTAATGTCATGGAAGGTACACTCACTTGACAAAGGTGGATGAGCACAAAAGGCAAAACATCATAACCCCCCATGGCACTTTATAACTGAGTGCGAGTACAAACAAACACAAGGAGTACAAGATCCCAAATATGCAAAAGCAAACACTTTATCTCAGTGTGTTTATAGGAAAAAGAATGCAACAAAAGAGAAGCATACAATGCTCAGAAGTCAGAAAGAAGAGTGAGCCAGAAGAAGAGATCCCAGGACCTGTAGAACCCAAGTAATCCGCCAGAGTGCGAAAGTGCAAAACTCAGAGGAGAGAAAACTTGGAGCAAAATCTGGATAAAAAAACCCCTGCAACTGAATAACTCACAGAACCAGCTTTCCAACGATATATGGTGAGCCCAAAAATGAGTCCGGATGAGCGAGATATGGCTCCCGGAAGGCAAAAAATAAACATCACCTTTGACAGAAAAAAACACTATCAAAATAGTAGATCCAAAAATTCTAACCTCCATAATCAGAAAGAGCTCGAAAAGAGCTTTCCGACGATATAAAGAAGTCCAAAAAAGACCTCTGTATGCTCCAAATAGAGCAAAAAAGGCCCAAGTACCCTTTAAAAGCACCAAAAAAGAGTTTTAAGCCCCTGGGGCTGGAAAAACAGAGCCCCTGGGCGCATGGCACGCGCAGGGGGCTAAACCCGGAGCCCTTGGTCACCCATGTGACCGCCGCAAAGGCCCGCGGGCCTTAAAAACCCACCGGGCGGCCCAGGCGGCGGCACGGCCGGCGGAGCGGTGCGGGGGACGTCCGAGCAGAGCCGCCGGTGGCGCTGAAGAGGAGCGGAGTGCGTGCTGGGGCGGAAGGCGGCGGGGCCGCGGCAGCTCTGCAGAGGGTAGCGGCTCAGTGGAGGCCGCGGGGTGGCACCCGGGTGGCCGCCCCTCAAAAAAAATTTTAAAATTTTTTTTTTGACAAAAAAATTGCCGTCTCGATCCGCGTGCCAGGCCGTACGGCCTATTACCCAAAAAAATTTTGCCTCAAATTGCAAAAGTGTCCAAAATGGACAAATTTTATATGGATTCTGGGGTTTTTGGGCCTTCTGGACGCAATGGTGGCATCCGTTTTTCCTCAAAATACCTCCAAAAAAAAAATTCTTTTTTGCAGGCAAAAAAGAAACAAAAAATAACGTCCTGCAAAGAGTACCAGAACTGAAATTTTTCTGAAACCCTCCTGCATCTGAATCACTTCAACAAAATATGAACAGCGAGTAGCAAGATGGCTCTGATACCATGTTAGATTAGGTGAAATACTAATCTCCCAAGAACACCTGCATGCATAAACCTGTCACATGGAAGAAGCAAAGAACAGAAGCAAGAAAAATCTATGGAGGCCAAAAATCCAGAGACATCTTATGGACATGTAAAGAGCAATTGTATTCCAAGATTATCTGAAAAGAATGTACAAAGGGTTCAACCATATAGGTGAACAATAAAACCCTAAAGCTATAAAGCAAAAAATAAAGCTAGGTTGCACATTATAATTAATAAATATATTAATTATAATGCACCTAAAAGATAGCTTAAGTAAATAAAGTAATAAATGACTTAATTAATTAAACCAAAGTGATTTAATTAATAAGCATAAAGTATGATTACTCTAACAACTTGGACCTCTCAAAATTGCTTCTTTTCCTAGCACCTTGGACATTTCAAACCTAGATACCCTTTCTCCTTATACCTTCTCAAAAGGAAAAGATCCCATGTTGCCCACCTCCAAAAGGAAAGGAAAAAATCCTTCACCCCCCCAACCAATGTAATGTCCCCTTTCTAGCATGACCATGATATTGGATGGATTTAGCCTATTAATGGGTCCTTGTAGGCTAATACTGGTGATTAGAGGACCTTGCTGAGGATTATGGCTCCATTTGGTGGGACTTACTATTTATAGTAAGTCAAGGGATGGTTTTGATGATCTCAGATGAGTTAGAGGAGTTGAATGATGCTCTCAATTTTTATTTTTGGCTACCCGTTTGGGCTCCAAGAATCTTGGAGGGAGCATCTATTTTTAGTAAGTCACCCTGCCAGGTTCATTCGTCATCTTTCTTCATCAAGATCACGTATGTGATATTAGATTTTGATTCAGGTGCTTCTTTAGTCATTTTCACAAGATGGGTGAATTATGATTGTTAATTAATTAAATATGCTAAGGTTGTTATTTTTGTTGGTATTCTATATTGGTCATGTTAGTGTCATAGCTCATTGCAACCAAGTTGAAAAGTCTTAAATCTTGGGTACATGAAACAATAACCTTGTGTGTCAGAATATCATGATATTGATGAAAAGGTCATTTTTGGAGCCAAAGGGGGTTAATAAATTATGTTATTCAAATATTTTCCTAAGTATAAAGCAAAGGGCTTTTAAGTGAAAAGTGTGTGAGAAAAGCTATTTGCCTTTGGTTTCTTGAAGAAGATATCTTTTATTATAAAAGTAATGCTTTGTGCAAAAGAAATTCATTCTTGGCTATTGTTTTATTTACATGGTGAAATTGTTGAAGGATTTCAACAAGTGTTTTGTGAGCAATGATTCCTCTTTGTCTGCACTTTGAATCACTGAAAAATTATGGTGAATTGTGCTCTTAATATCAGAGAATTAATTTTGATTATGTTGGTTACAATTTTGGTGTTGTTGTATATCAAAATTATTTACTATTTGTTTAATTTTATATATTGAGGGCCTGCGTCTAGTTTATAAGGAGGTGCGATCATATTTGAGGAGGACGTCATCTCCATAATTAAGTAGCATTAGACATTTAATGGGCTATGATTTTTACTTTGGAAGATGTGTTGACTTCCAGAGCCTGCATCAACACTAATAGAGGTTGCATTTTTCTTCAAGAGAGTTGTGTTTGTAATTTCCTAGTGGCGGGGATTTGTATAAATGCTAAGGTGCACATTTGATATTGGAATTATTAATAATCAAACAACATTTTATATGTATATTCACAAAATTGAATTGTTCGCAAATAATATTATGGAATTGAAATTTTATTTTAAAATATAGAATTTAATTACATTTCTTATATCTCAAAACCAAACAAAAATTGCAAAACTTTCAAAAAAAATAAAAAAATTCTTCACCATAGAGCCAACAGGGCTCTTTACAGTGGTATCAGAGTGGTTTTCAACTAGCCTGTAGGGAATTGGGGTTCAACATGGCACAAAGATTCAGGCCTAGTATGCACTACACCTGCAAAGGTTGTAATTCTTCACTTGGTGATGGAGAGGCTAAGATACAATTTGATAACCTTGGTGACATGGGTGTTGGTGGTTCGGGAGGATCAAGTGGTAGATGTTATAGAGATGTTTTAACTGGTTCTTATATTGATAGAGAGGCCAGGGAGACTTTTAGAGACCTTGTAGAGGGTCAACACCATGTTGTTCATGTGTTGTTGTAGTTGGCTAATACATTACAGTGCATTGTACTCCCTAGAGGCTGGAACAGGGAGAGAGGTACTATGAGTGATTATGTCAATTCACATAGGTCCAAAGGAGATGATAGGTCTAGAGATGGTGACAAGATTAGAACCGAGGACTAGATCAAATTTGATGATAGGATTGATAGGACCAGACATACAAGTGTTTATGATAGACTGCAATGGCTTACTTTTCTGAGACCTAAGGTTGACATGGTTAGTACTAAGACAAGTCACACCATTTGTAGATGATGTTATTTCTTGCTAAGCCAAGTTGGATTCTCTACCAAACACCATCAAGTAGAATCTAAAATTTGAAAAATTCCTTACACAAAATCATGAGCACACTAGAGGTAGGCTTGCACCTGATAGATAGAGGCCTAGAAAAATAGATTTGTGAGAGGCAGCCAACAAGATGACCTTAGCCCATTTTGATGGAAGTGGCAAGGTTACAACATGAGCTTGGGTTCATAAGCTCAATACTTAGCATTATGTCCCATGACTGAGGAGGACACCATCCACTTTGTTGTGTTTCACTTGGATGGAGTAGCTCATTATTCATGGTACCATGGGCTAGTGTCTTTATGTCACGATCAGATCATTTACTATCTAGAATTTGTTGATAGATTGATAGAGTAGTTTGATAGGAAAGACCTTGAGACTTACTTTAGAGAGATAACTCATTTGAGATAGACAGGTGCCCTTGAGACCTTTATTAGTGAGTTTCAGCAGCTATACGTGCTGGTTTATGATATTTATGAGAGGAGGAGGGTTATTCTTTTCATTGAGGGTTTGGTTGAGCCACTTAGAGGGTGGGTTAAGTCCTTGGATCCACCTACTTTGTAGGAGGCAATGAAAAAATCAAGAAATATTGAATCATCTGCACCACAAGGAAAGTTTTCTTCAAAACCTATTACTACTCATGTAGATGAGGTACACCCACCAATTGATGACAAAAGAAAATCAACAATTAAGCATGATGAGGCAACTCAAGAGGATTTGAGGAGGAAGCAGATTTTCTATTGGTGCAAAGAGCCTTATGATAGGGAGAATTCTTGTGCTATGAGACCTAAGGGAAGGGAAAATAGTTCTATGTGGGTGTACTCTAGTGCGAGTGAGGCTAAATCTTCACATCATCCAGCTGGTTCAGATTTGGATGAGGCTCAGAGAGTCTTTATAGAGTTTGGTCCTAATGTCAAACTATCTCCTATAGTGTTGTCTATTATTGTACCACTTCCCATTTCTTTCAAGATGAGGGGATTAGTAGTAGGGAAACACTACATTTCTATGTTGGCAACTGGAGCTATACATAATTTCATACATAAGAGTTTTATCAGCCAGTGTGGTCTTCAGATAGAGGAGTTTGTTGGGTTTCAAGTCAGTGTGGAAGATGGCTTCACCCTTACCTATATCAAACACATTTGATGTCTCTCTTTATTCATTGGTGATCATGAGATGGAGTCTAATTTTTATGTGATCAATTTAGGATAGATGGATGTAGTGTTAGGGATGCGGTGGTTATATGATATTCAAGAATTTTTCCTTAGTCTACACTCAATGAAGATGATGTTTGAATATCAAGGCAAAGAGTATGTGTTACAAGGTCTTACTAAGGAAAGTATACACACTATATCCTTTTGTGTAGTAGATAGGAGGAATTTGTAGAGGTATTATTTAGTTTGAATAGAGAAGGTTACCCATCATGTCTCCCATAGTTCACAATTACCTAGCTCAGATCACTAGTCGAGTGTAGTTCACTTTGTGAACAATCCCTTGTTTGATATGGATGTCACTTTGTCTTATGACAATCCATTGTTTGATCTTGATGATGATTCCCCTTAGGTAATGAGTTTTTTTATTGATGTTTAGGATCCTACCAATACATCAGAATGCTAGTTAGTTCTTACAAGATGCCAGACAAGGCTTGTTGAGGATTTTATGGAGGTATATACAGTGAGGAGTTCATATAGCTTCATATTTGATCCTCACATATAGGATATTCATTGTATCCAGAGCTCATCAGTACATGAGTTGGTATATTTATTTGATGTCTTGGTTGGCTCAAAGATAGGGGCAAGTCTAGTTTTTCGATTGAGTTACTTCTGTGTGATGTTCTTGTTTTTTCATCTTTGGTTCGAGCATTGAGTTCAGTATCATAGACTCTATTGTTTGCACAAATGGTGATGGTTTTGTATTTATAGAAGTTTGGTGATGATAGGAACATTGCACATGTTTATCTATGGGATTTGGGTTGATTATTGTGTTGCATTGGTTTCTGGTGATTGCTTGTGGACAAGCAATCTTGGGGAGGGAGGACTGTAATGTCCCCTTACTAGCATGACCATGATACTGGATGGATTTCGCCTATTACTAGGTCCTTGTAGGCTAATACTGGTGATTTGAGGACCTTGTTGAGGGTTATGGCTTCATTTGGTGGGACTTATTATTTATAGTAAGTCAAGGGATGGTTCTGATGATCTCAGATGAGTTAGAGGAGTTGAATGATGCTTTTAGTTTTTTTTTTTTTGGCTTCTAGTTTTGGCTCCAAGAATCTTCGAGGGAGAGTCTATTTTTAGTAAGCCACCCGTCAGGTTCATTCATCATCTTTCTTCATCAGGATCATGCCTGTGATGTCAGATTTTGATTCTGATGCTTCTTCAGTCATTTTCGCAAGATGGGTGAATTATGATTGTTATTTAATTAGATATGATAAGGTTACTATTTTTATTGGTATTCTATATTGTTCACCTTAGTGTCATAGATCATGAACCAGGTTGGAAAAAATTAAATCTTGGGCACAGGAAACAATAACTTTGTGTGTCAAAATATCATGATATTGATCAAAAAGTCATTTTTGAGCCAAAGGGAGTTAATAAATTATGTTATTCAAATATTTGCCTAAGTATAAAGCAAAGGGAATCTAAGTGAAAAGTGTGTGAGAGAAGCTATTTGCCTTTGGTGTCTTGAAGAAGATATCTTTTATTATAAAAGTAATGCTTTGTACAAAAGAACTTTATTCTTGGCTATTGTTTTATTTGCATGGTGAAATTATTGAAGGGTTTCAACAAGGGTTTTGTGAGGACTGATTCCTCTATTTGCATCTTGCATTCTAGTTTACTTGAATTTTGCATCTCTTAGACTTATGCTATTCTTATGCTATCATCTTGCATTCTAGTCTCCTTTTAAAGAGCAATGGACGGTGAGGATTAAGAGGCAAAATCCAAGGGTGGAGAAAAATCCCTATTTTAACTTTGGTACACAAGATTCTCAAGAGGCAAAATCAATGGATATGGTTAAGAGACAAAAAGATGTGTGGAAAGGATTAAGAGGCAAAAGGAGATTCCACTCACCTTGAAGAATGTACAATCAATGTGTAGAAAAAATTCTTTTCTTTTTCTTTTTTAAATTAGAAAATTCCTTTTTCATGTGCACACATAGGATAAAGTAGATTTATTTAATTAAAAGGGGACATGTTCTTTTAATTAAATAAAGCTTAGGATAAAGTGGTCAAACTTTAGGATATCATCAAATAAATGGTAAAGTGATGATTTGATCAAGAAATAGGAGATTAAATCAATATGCAAAATTGATTAAGCACAATATGAAGTCTAGCATTTAAAATTTTAGTGTTAGAGTGAGGCTCATAGTTTACTAGACCATTTTTGGGTGATTACAACTCTATTCTAAGTTATTTTATGTTTTTAGCATGTTGTGTCTATGCATCCTCGGGTAGTAGTTTTGTAAGGGTTAACACTCTATTTTTTACTACTAATTAATATCAAAACATGCAAGCATTAGAACTTGGTGTTACAAATCTATATTGAGAGATATAGAGAGATGGAGTTTTATCTTTTGTATAAAAAATTTGTGTGTAACATCTTAAATGTCAATTTTTTAAAATTTTGTTTACTATTATAAATAAGTTATTAAAAGTTACATAAAGAAATTTATAATTTAATTTTATTTTTTTAAAATTACATTTAGAATCTACAAACAAAATCTCACAAATCACTATTTTTCATCATCTTCAAATTCCTAATGGTTTAGAGAATATTTAGTTCAAAATATTGATTTCAATGTCAAGTTTGGCCAAAAAGGGGGAACCATTATTGTGGGATGATCTCCAAAGCGGGTAAAAGTATGTAAACATAAAGATAAAATCAAGTGGATGAAAGATACATAACACAACTATAAGGATTTCAAAACAAAAAGTCGATATTGAAGGTGAATAATGATAACAATCTAAATGACCTATGTATGAGTGCAAACAATGGTTTTTTAATGATAATACTAAAAATATGATTGGTCCTTTTACATTAGGCACAACAATGAATTGTGATTTTTTGTGCAAAGTTATCATAAGACTAAAGTGTAAGACATGACTATTTGGATAAATGTTTGACTTTTATTTTGCAACTAAAAGGATTGAGATCACAACCTTACACATGTGGACATGACCTTTGATCAAAAGGTTAGGTTGAGAATGTGTTTATAATATTGGATGATGAATAAGGATTTGATAAATGATTACAAATAAGACAATGGGATGGGGTTGTGTGCAACTAAGAATAAAAATAAAAGAGAACCATAAGTCTATTTCAAGTAAGGCCAAGTACATGAGCCCAACTATCCAAAAATGGTATCATTTATAGCCATATAAATGCATTAAGATATTACCTCAAAATAGGCACAAAAGGGAAAGTGTATCAGGTACACATATTTAGAATTAATATTTCTCTCACTTTAAGGTGTACTTGAGTCTCTAAGTATGGACTATACATATATAAATATGCTCAATAGAAAATATACATAATGTATATATACAACAAAAATATGAACTCGAAATAAAATGGAGTAGGCTCATAGGGTACATTTTTATGAGTAGAATTATAGGGGGGCATATAGATAATGAGTAAATTCCCAAGAGAGAGTGGAGTCAAGATGGAAATAAAGATTTCAAGGGTTGGAATTGGGAGGCACTTTGATTTAGCAATTGAGAGGATGAGGAAAATGCTAAAATTCCAATGGATGAAATCTGGACCAAATCAAATAGGGATATGGAGTGATTCAGGAAAGAAAAGATAGTGTGGATGATGTGAACCTAACCTATTGGGAGCACTTTATGACATTCAAACATTAGTCCAAATACAACATACAATACATATAGTAAAATAATTCATGAAAACCACCTCAGATTGAGCCAAAACGGGAGCACCTCGGCCCTATTTGATTTGCTCATTTGAGAGGGATGTGGGTGTGGTCTCCAAGAACAATGATCATATCCCCAATGTAGATGAGGGTATATCAAGATCATATGCAATCAATGAAGACCCCAAAAGTGGCACAAAGCCTTGTATAGGGAACCAATTTTTCCCCTAGGGTTCTGATGGTGCAATGGATGAAAATGCAGATTCTAAGCTATAGATGAAATTTAAGATTCAATCTACTTTTAACATGGATGTGTTATGAATTGAAGATGATTAGAAATTCTCAAAAGATAGTATATTAATCCATTTAAGTTATGCTTATGATGAGTTATAAAATAGAAAATATGAAAGAAAATTAACACTCCTAACATGTGCTATGGCATCCTAGATATAAATGAACATGATAACAACGCTTTGGAAATGAAAGAGTGATTTCTTCTTTTTCTCATGAAAGGAGGACTATTTATCTATTTTGAGGGGAGGCTTGGGTTAGGAAGGATGGTTAGGGTTTAGGATCAAGGGTTGGGGTTTAGGGTCAAAGAGATAAGGATGGTCATTAATGGGTTAAGAGACCAAGGTTGCTCACACTTGTGTGAGAAACACTTGGGAAGTGTGAAGGGAACAAGAGTGGAAGAGAGGAGATGGGATCTCATTAATAAGGTTTTAAGAGCCATTAATGACGGTGTAAGGGGTCATTAATGATTTTGTAAGGCTCATTAATGAGGATGTTGACTTTGGGTCAAACAGAGATGGTTAGGCTAAGAGGGTTAGGAATCACCCCTTAAGCGGGATTAGGGAGTGATTAGGGATGAGAGGATATGTTTAGAAGAGTCTAGAAGATATCTAGGATTTGGGGATTTTAAATAAATAATTTATTTATTTAAAGAGGGTTTGGGTTGAGATAATTTATTAAATAATTTAATAAATTAAGAGAGATAAATATTTAAATTGGCTTTAAATATTTTTGGGAGTGATTTGTTAATTAAATGAGTTTAATTAAAAGGGGAGGGGATAATAACAATATTAATTAATTAATTAATTGATTAGTTAATTAATTAATTGATTGATTGATTAATTAATTAATTAATTAATGATGATGTCATCATGACTTTTATTAATTAAAATAAATTTAATTAATAAGTTGGATTTTTAGGTGTCTATATTTTTCCCCTCTTTGATGTGATGTCGTAAGTGGGATTGTGTCAAAGACAATAAAATAAGATGCCCCAGACAAGATTAGATGGTAAGGAGTTGTGCCCACTCGAGAAAATAACGCAAAGAAGAAACTTTGGGGAATTTTCTCGAAAAGGATGCGAGTGGGAAGGAAATGGAGGAAGGAGAGGGGGGAAGAGGATAAATAGAAGTTCAACCATGAGAAAAGATGCATGAATGTAAGATGAATCTATATGCAGCTAATGGGACTTGGGGATTTCATTGTGTAAATGTGGAGAGCACAACCTAGTTTGATATATAAACATTAGAGACTTTCCAAGGTTACTTAGAAACTTAAGGCCTTGTCACTAGTGTTGCAGAGGACTGGCACAAAAAGACACGCAAGGGTTTCCCCAGCATCACACATGAATTCAAGAGGAGGCATGGTAGAAATGATGCTGGAAAACCCACAAACAAATGGCATTTCCCATGTGCACCATGTAACCTAAAAGATCACAGGTGGAGCATGCAAGGGTCATATCTGATTGACTCACAAGCAGAAAAGAAAAATGATCAAAAGACATTGCCCCAGAGTGCCCTCATTCACAGCACACTAGGATACAAATGATCTTGGGGACCTTGAGGAGAGGAACAACAAGAAGTTGTAAAAGATAAACAAGATCCAAAGGACCAAATCCAAGATCAAAGTGATAAATCCACAAGACATCCTTTTCCAAGGAGAGAGATTGATTATTTAATTGATGGGGGGAGATTAGGTCAGACATGAGGAAGGATACATCCCACAAGGACCAATTTTATGAGGAGAATGTTGTGTTGTTATTTGGAAAATGATAAATTAAAGATAATCATGTGATCAAGGATAGTCATCAAAGGATTTTGTAGAAGTACAAGGATGGGTGAGATAATTTATCTAATCATAGGTGTTGCAAGACAGACGGGGATATGTACAATAGGATGCGATGATATAGTACAATAAGATGTGATGATATAGTGTAGGATAGATGAGGATATAGCAAAAAGGATGTGATGATATAGTACATGATGATATTGATAGAAATCTTGGGCATTGGGATAGGTCAACAGGTGACAAAGATATATACAAAGCTCAAGATATGGGATAGCAGGATTTTTCTATACAAGATATATATAGGAAGATCAGGATTGGGGATAGTAAATCATTGTTTTTGTGGATACGCAGGAGGATAGAACACCTTAGGAATGGTGGGCTGGTGGTGGGGATGTGGGGGGGATTGGGATGGGGATGGGGATGGGGATGGGGATTGGGTGATGAGTGGATGAAGGGGATGGGAGGGATGCAAGTTTGATAGATAAGGTCCCAGTACACTGTATATGGTGCTTATTTCTAGGTTTTCACCAACATACTTGTCCAAGGCACTTGAATTTCCAAGTTTTCACTGTTGGACGATTATTTTTCTTTTCTTTTTTCATTTTTTCATTTTTTTGTATTTTCTAGATTTGTAGGATATGGTTCAAGCATAGAACTGCTTCAAATGTATGATATTAATAGGATCATTTAGGGGCTCCCCTTTTGGTGTTGATAACTGGTAGGCTCCTGCACCAAAGCATGTTGTGACAATATAAGGACCCAACCAAGTAGGTTCAAACTTTTCTTTCTTCTCCCAATTTTCTTGTACCTTCTAATTTTCTTTCAAGACCATGTCGCCTACCTGAAACTATCTTGAGTGGACCTTTTTGTTGTAGCTCCTTTTGAGTCAATTCTGGTAGACAACCAGGTGATCATATGCTTGCTACCTCTTTTTATCTAATAGGTCCAACTGTGTAAGGCATGCCATGTGATAGTCTTCATCCATGGTATATTTCTCCATGGATACACACAATGAAGGTAGCTCGACCTTGATTGGTAAGAAGGCTTCGACACCATATACAAGGGAGTATGGGGTGGTTCCTATGGGAGTGCAAAAGTAAGTGTGATATGCCTAGAGGGAGGGATTGATTTGGAGGTTCCAATCATGACCAGAATCATTGACAAATTTTTTAAGGATTTTGAGGATGGTTTTATTGGTTTCCTCAGCTTGGCCATTTCCTTGAGGGAAGTATGGGATAGAGAAATAGTGATGGATGTGGAGTCTGGCACATAGATTATCCACATGCTAGTTTTCAAAGGGTGTTCCATGATCTGTGAAGATGGTGGAAGGGATGCCAAAGCAGTAGATGATATGCTAGAGAATGAACTTGGATATTTGAGTGTCAGTAGTTAGGATGAGCAGAATTGCCTCAACCCACTTTGTGAAATATTCAGTGGTAGTTATGATATACTTGTGTCCATCTAAGGAAAGGGGAGTGATCAAACCAATGAGGTCAAAGGCCCAACATGAAAAGGGCCATGGTGGTGCGATGGGCTGCAAGTCTTGTGCTAGAGTATGAATTAGATTCGCATGTTGCTGACATGGTAGGAATTTATTTACAAATTCATAGGCATCATGGTCCATTTTTGGCCAATAATACCTAACTCTGAGAAACTTCTTCGCTAGGACCATGCCACTCATGTGGGAACTACAAATTCCAGTGTGGACCTCTTGTAAATCCAAGATAGTCTCATTTGAATCTAAACACCTAGCGAGGATGTTGTGATATCCTCGAAGATATAAGGTGTTTTCCACAAGAGTGTATTGGGAAGTTCTGTGAATTAGGTTATGGTGTTGGGTGTTTTTGAGGTGGGGGGATATGATACCATTTTTAAGATAAGCGTGGATGTTGTGGTACCATGGGGACTAAGGACCAACCAAGATGCACACCATTTAAGAATCAGTGTTCTTATAAGTAGGTGTGTGTAGTTGTTCGACCAAAAATTCATACTACGTTGAGTCTCGAGGGATCTCCAGTAAGGATCTGATGGTTTCCATTGTGTCGACAACTTTATTTTGCAACTTGGGGATCTATGTGAACTATAGGCTCAAGAATTTCTCTTTCAATCTATCCACCAATTCCTTGTAGGGTATAATCTTGTCATCCTTAGTATGGAATTCATCTAGGACTTGCTTGATGATCAGTTGTGAATCTCTGAAAACTTGTAGTTCTGTGACATTCCACTAGATAGTCATTTTGAGACTTGATATGAGTGCCTCATACTCTACAATGTTGTTGGTGCATGGGAATCCCAATTTTAATGATTTGGGGATGTAGTCACCTTGAGGGGTGACAAAGAGGATTTCGGCCCTGACCCATGTGATGTGTGGGAGCCATCAAAGTATACCTTCCATGTTGGTTGTTCTTTGATCATACATAGATGTTCATTAGGAAATTCCATAATTAGTGGATATGCATCTACCAAGGGTGCTTCTTCTAGCTGATCAGCAATGACTTTCCATTTGATTTCTTTTCTATCAACATATTGGATGTCAAATTTTTTGAGCATCATAACCCATTTTGCCATTCAGCCTATCAGTCTTGTTATTGATACAAGATATTTGAGTGGGTCCACCTTGGAGATGAGCTTGATGGTGTGGCTAAGTAGGTAATGCTGAAGCTTTTGAGTGGAAAATACCACTACGAGGCATGATTTTTCCATTGGTGAGTATTTGAGCTCATATCTGACAAGTGTTCGACTGATGTAGTAGATGGCTCTTTCTCTACTATTGTCATCAAGTTGTGCTAATAGTACCCCCGCTATTGTGTTAGTTACTGAGATGTATAAGATTAGAGGGCATCTTGGTATTGGTGGTACAAGAATATGAGAGTTAGCTAGATATTATTTTAGCTTCTTGAAACTTCTTTGGTAGATTGGATCCCATTTGAAGCTGGTGTCTTTGTAGAGTAGATGTATGAAGGGTTGGCACTTTTCTGCTAGGTGTGATATGAAATGATGCACTAATTATAGTTTACCTTGTAAGCTTTTGAGTTGTTTGAGTGTTTAGGTTGGAGGCATGTTTGTTATGGCTTTGACCTTTTTAGGATCAATCTCAATGCCATGTTGTGATACAATGAAGCCTAACAACTTTCATGATGTGACACCAAAGACACACTTCTTTGGATTTAGCTTTAGACCATAGTGATGTAGGTAGTCAAATACATGCTCAAGGATGTCGAGGTGTTCCAATCGTGTCTTTGATTTTGCAAGGATATCATCCACATAGTCTTCAATAATTGTGTGTATCATATCGTGGAATATTGTTGTCATTGCTTGTTGATAGGTAGCCCCTACATTCTTTAGCCCAAATGGCATCATATTGTAACAAAAGGTGCCCCATGACATGGTGAATTTTTTTGTGTTGGTCTTCTTTTGCTATTCAAATCTAATTATATCTTGAGAAGCCATCCGTGAGTGATAACATTTCATGGCCTGTTGTAAGATCAATAATTGTGTCAATGTTTGGTAAGGGGAAATCATCCTTTGGACATGCTTTGTTTAAGTCTCTAAAGTCTATGCAGATTTTGATTTCACCCAATGGCTTAGTGATGGGCACCATATTCGATATCCACTCTAAATATTCAATGGATCGGATGATCTTTTCTTGTAATAGCTTCTCCAGTTCTGCCTTGACTAGTAGAGATACCTTTAGATGCATCTTGCAAAGTTTTTTCTCTACTAGCTTTGTATTTGGATTGATTGCAAGATGATGGACAACTAGATGTGGATCAAGCCCAGGTATGTGTGCATATGACCATGCAAAATTAATTGTAGCTTCTTGGAGGAGCATTGTAAAAGCTAGTTCTTCACCTTCAATCAGGGATGCAACAATATATGTTATCCTTGGGCATTCTTTAGTTCCCAAATTGAATGGCTTGGTGTCTTCAATAAGGATGGAAGATTATTCTAATCTATAGTCCTGGATGGGAGGAAGAGGTGATTCTTCATCTTCTAGCACCTCAGAGAGGTTTTCACCAAAAGATACACCCTTTATTTTTTCTTTTTTAGAGTTAGAATGTGCCCCTGAGGGGTTTTCACAAAAGGACTCACTCATTTTTCTTTATTTTCAATTTTGTGGCTAAAGACTTCCTATTCCCCAAAGTATCCCTTGGGGTCGAGCTTGCAAACATAAGTTGATTCTTGTCCCTGATCTGATTTTTGGTCTAATTCTCTCGTAAATCTTAGGAGTTCTTATGTGCTTTGGAATTCATCAATATGTGTTACGCTTGGTTGGTCCCAGTCTATGATTTTGGGATGAATAAGTGGAAGTTCAATGAGGTTAATGGTGAGTTGGTAAAGGACAGAATTTCCCAAGAAGGTTTCATCATTGAAGATATCATCATAGGATTTCTTTTCTTCCTCTTCAGGAATGTCTTTGATTTCCACAAGGTCATCCTAGATGTTCAAGAGGGTGACTTTGGGAAAATTAGTGCCCCCAATTGTGGTATTGGGTCCTTGGATATGCAAGCGAGGGGTATTAAAGCCAAGGCCTCGATGTTTTGGATTTTGTGAGGCTTCTAGTGGATCTGTGCTGCCACCTTATTATGGTCCTAGACCACCACCTTGTTAGTTCCATTGTTCTATGGTGTATTTGTTTGATGTGAGATACTTTTCCTTGAAGTATCTAAGGAGATCAGTGTCAGGAGGTAGGGGATTTTGTATAACCACTTATTGATATCAAGGTCCATCTCTTGATTATTCAAGATTCCATGAGAGATGAGTGTTGATAGCCCCAATTGCTTGACTTCAAGGTCTTCTTGAGGGATTTTTCTTTGGTGGCTTGGGCATCCTTGTGTATGTGGATCAAGTGGTAAGGCCCCTACTACAAATGCATCATTTATTCTATACTCACCATAGCCCCTATTGTTGATCTTGATGGAAGAGATGGTGGAATATAGGATTGTCTCTGGATTGCAGTGGAATCAGGATTAGTTGGCAATGGAAGTGCCAATGTCGATTCTAGGATAGTGGGTGTAATGGGGGAATGATTATTCCAATGCACGATAGTATACATAGATTTATGGATCTACATGGATGGTGATTTCAATGCCTTGATGCAGAAATTTTAGGCACTGGTGATAAGTGGATGGGATGGCTTTGACGGAATGAATCCATGGTCGGTCAAGGAGGATGTACTACGGGAGGTCCAGGTCAACAACATGGTAGATGGTCTCTTGAACTATTGTGCCTAGCTTGATTAGCAATAGAATGGTACCTTCTGAGGTATGCTCCAAGTTATCATAGGGCTTGATAGTGATGACATCATGTAATATGCCAGCCTCTGTATATCCCACTTGTTGGATGAACTTTAGGGTACACAAATTTAAGGCTGAGCCATTATCTATCATGACCCTTTTGATGGTGAAGTGTCTAACCATGACAACGATACGAAGGGGGAAATTTTGGTTAGGATCGACAAATGGTATGTCAGAAGGCTTGAAGCAAAGAGCACAATATGTGGACAGGTGTCCCACGAGGTTCTCAAATTGGATGGTATTAATGTTTGTGGCGACATGCCCTTCTTGGAGAGATTTGTTAAGGATTTCTTGATGGATAGGTGAAGTGCAAAGAATGTCAAGGATGGAGATTTGGATAGTTGTATTCCCAAGGTGTTCTAGAAGGTTATAATGTGCATTATGAGTAGGCATTGTATTAGCACTAATGGCAGATATCTAGCCTCTTTGTGTGGTGACTCCATACTGACTATCTGCTCCTTTAACATGGATGACATTAACAGTGGGTTTAACTTGGGATATGCATCCAATGAACTTGTTGTAGTTGATGTGGGCAGTAGTATAGTCTTTTCTGTCAGCATGGTTTCCTTGTTTTCCTTTGCCTAGGTTTTGGGGTGTTGGATTGGTATTGGCTTGGTTCTTCCCAAAGTTGTGTTGTGGGAACACATTATGATAGATCTTCAGATTCGCATTAGGTGAAGTTTGGGCATGTACCTCCACTTGGATCTCTTTCCTGTCAATGAGATCTTGGATATAGTGCTTCAACTTCATGCACTTGATTGTGGTGTGTCCTTTAACATGATGATAGTCACAATATCCATTATCTTTGTACCATGTTGGCTTGGGAGTTGTATCATTGAATGGTTCAGTTGGAGGGTAGGTAATCAGGTTGGCTTTAGCCATTCGATGGAGGATTATGTCCAATGGTTCACCAAGAGGGGTGAAGGTACGTCTTTGATTATTTTGGAATTGAGGCATGTCATTGCTAGGTTTGTCTTGCAAGTTTTCTTTGTAGTGTTTGATTATGTCATCGTCTAAGAGACCTCACTCAATGTCCATCCCTTTTCCCTTGATGTCCTAGTAGGTTTGTATGCAGTTCATTCTCATGAAATGGGACAATTTGGGATGCAGGTTATCGATGAAGATCTTCATGAGATGTTTCTTTGGTGGTTGATATGATAGCTTCATGGTGAGGTTCTTCCATTGTTGCAAGTAATCAACCAGGCTCTCACTTCCCTTTTTTTTCAAGTTGCAGAGGTCTAACAAGGATAACTCATTTTTGACATTATGGGCGTATAGGGTGGCAAACTTTTGAGAAATTTCTCCAAATGTTGTGATTGTCCCATAAGGTATCTTGTAGAACCACTCAATAATAGTCCCTCCCAAGCTCTTAGGGAAGAGGTGCATGATGAAATTGTCTCAGTAAGCCACCTCTTGACACGCCACGTAAAATTCTTTGACATGGATGAGTAGATCTCCTTTCCCCTGATATTTGTCAAATTTAGGTGTCTCAAAATGCTTAGGGAAGGGGATTGTTGTGATTGATCTGTCAAAGGGATAGGGGTAGACTTCTTCAAATTTGAAAGCCTTACTTTCTATTTTAGCTTTGAGCTCCTTGAGAGCATTCTTCATTTCCTCCCATTCTACATTGATAGGTGTTGGAGTGGGTATTCCCATTGGGAAAGGATTTAATGGCGCATGAGAGTATGGATGGTTTTGCAGTAGATATTATTGGATCAAATAAGGGGATTTCCCATCTAGGTAGGTGGACTAGAATGGATTCTGAGGTGATGGTTGCTGGGGAGGATATTGTTGTTGAGGTGTGCAGGCATATTATTGTGTGGGATATGATGACACTTGTTGTTGTTGGGGGATAAGGGAATGTTGTTGTTGTGCTGGGAAGTACTACTACTATGGGGGAGGTTGGTAAAATGGTACAGCTTGTTGATAGGATTGGCCTTGTGCTTGATCAATCGAAGTGGGGTATATTCCTGCATTGCTAAGGGATGGAGTAGTTGTTTGAAAGCTGGTGGCAGGAGATGGTTGCAAGAGGTAGCTGGCAAGATGAGAGGAACTTTTCTATTGTGGTGGTGGTATGGCTTGAGAAGCAGTGGGTGGCATGGATAGATAGTTAGTATATGCAGGAAAGGATGTAGCAGGAGGAGGTTGCGGTGGTAGTTGTGTTGCAAAAGGGAAGACTGCTTATGGATTTGTCGAAATGAATATGTGTGATGGGGCTTGTATTCCCAAGGCATGCATTTGTGCTTGATTGAGGCCCTAAGAAGACCTTGTTCATGTTGCAGGTTGTGATGTGGAGGGTACAGAAGTGATGATGGGATTTTGTGATGTAGATGTTGGGTTTTGGGATCCCACAAAGGGCATTCCTATTGTGAAAGCATCTTATTGGGCTTGTGTGTTGGTGATGAAAGGTGGAAGAGGAATGTGTGTATAAGCTTGCTGAGTGATGGGTGGAATGAATGTTTGGGTGAAAGCTTATTGAGCAGTGGGAGGAGGAACTTGCGTTGCTCCCTAGAAGGATGGTGTTGATGTGGAAACTTGCTGAGTGAAGGAGGTAAATGATTGTGTTGCCCCTAGGAAGAATAGTGATGATGAGGAGGCTTGGCTCATGAAAGGTGGAGGTATTGTTTGTGTGGAAATTTGTGTGGGAGGTGGAGGTTGGATTTGTACAAAGATTTGTGTCTGAGTGGTAGCTTGAGATGTTGTAGGTGGGGGTGGTGTACCCATGACAGAAAAGGGAGTGGCTTGTGTTGTTGTTTGCATTATGGGATTTATGGAACTAGATTGCAAGAGATGGGGGATAGGTGAGGCCACCTAGGATATTTGCAGGCTAGGGTCATGGATTTGTTGGATAATATAGGAATAGGAACTAATGGGGATGTGTTAGGATTTTGAGGGACTGAAGGGTTGGAGGTGTGGTGGAATAGAAGTACCCTCTTGTGCATAGTTTTCCAAAATGGCATGATGATTCTGGTTTATGATTACAATCACCATTTGTGCATGCCCTGGGTGGCTCATGAATGCTTCCATGAAAAATGAAGTGGGTGTCTCAGTTGGATCTTCCCACACATTCTTGACTTGTGGGGGTTGTGGATCGTAGGTCACCATTACACTGTTAGGATCATTGGGATCGGATAAACTAGTAGCCAAAATGTGGTCCATATTCTTTCTCTTCCTGGCTTGTCTCTCAGTAGGCATGAAATGCAGAACTAAAGATGAAGATGTGGTGATGGATGGATGCAAGATGCCTTCTAAAGAAACCTAAGGATGGTGGATAGGATGAGATTTATGAAAAACCTAAGGATAGATGCAAGGATTTGGAGGATTTTGGATGAATTGAAGGATGTTTAGATGTTGATTGGATTCTAGATGATGGGGATTTGCTAGGGATCTAAGGATGGTTAAGTGTTGAAATGAGTTACTTCTTCCTAATGTAGGATCAAAGTGGATGGGTTTGTCAACCTAGGATAGATTTTTTATCTTCAGAAGATGAGATTCTTCCTAGTACACGAAAATCTCTTGATTGAGATGATGAGGCTTACAAAGACAAGTATGAGACGCCCTAGACAATGCTTAGTAGAAAGGTGGAGCTGAGATGATTTTGATTTAGGATGAGGATTCAAGAAACTCAAAGGATGTGACACTAAGTGGATGTTTGGATAGGTTCAATTTGATTTCAAGGATTTTGGATTTTGGACTTGCATTTTGGTTTTTAGATTTGGATTCAAATTTGTTTTAAGGATGGTGAGTTTTGACCAAATGAGGCTATTCTAAGGGGATGACCTAACATGAAAGGATGAAACTAAGGGGATGATCTATGATACAAGGATGCAAGACTTCCAAGACATAGTGTGAGATTCTAAAAGAAATATGGTATGATAGGCTAACTAGTCTTCATTTTCTAAGCTAACAAAGTGATGATTGACCTAGAAGAGGGATGCAAATTGTTTCACTCTTGCGTTGTAACCTATGATGTCTAGCTTCTCCTAATACTTTTTCTCTTTTTGGATTGTAGTTAGGGAAGGTTGATGGTCTTAGAGGTCTCTTTCTACAACTTTCTTTTCTTGATAAATACAGGAATTTGGCAGTTTGGCTTTCTTGTGTTTGGTTGAATCGGACATATCTTTTTGAAAGAATAGAAATTAGATTTGGTTTGTGTGATGTTTCTGGGAAACTAATTCTAAGAGCAACTTGGTTTTGAAAAGATGTCTTTTTGGATAGATTTGATCAAGTTTGGCTTTTTAATTTTTTCTCCAATGGTAAAGGACCAAAAACTCAAGAGATAATGACCAAATGTTTTTTTTGAAGACAATCCCAGCAAGGGACAAGGCAACCTTGTAGGATATAAGTAATGTTGACAAATATTCTAATAATGCTCTTTTCAGAATGTGTATGTTTTGATAGATGTTTTTCACTACATCTGAAACTTTGAAAACACACACAAGCAATCTTACCCTAAGGAATTTTGGCTTGAATTAAAAACCTTTGCTCATAGACTCAGGCACACATCCAAGATCTAATCATAATACAGCCACCACCAAGCATGCAATGGCTCTATTCATGATGTTGTATTATCTAGTTCTAAGCACTCAAGGATGGCACAATATGATGAGTGTCTTGGGGAGATTACTATTCTCCTTGCACAAATATTAGAAAGCCTTTGGGGGTAGATTGGGTTGGCCTCTGATTAATAGGTGTCTGATAAGGTCTGTGGCATCCTTCCAATTGGTTTGTATGTGCCTGATTCACTTAAGAGCCTAGTTGACCATGCCAAAATAGTAGGGATATTCATCTACCTCAGGCTACCATCAACACACATTGCCTAAGCTTGAGGGGATGAAGTGAGAGTTTTCTTAGTGCTTTACTTGTATACCAATTAGGGAAATACCAGTTTGGGTTCATTCTCCAAAGAGGAAGCACTTTTCTCTCTAGATAGACCTTGCTAGAGTCAAGTGACCAATCCAAACCTTGATTTTTTCATCCAAGCTCTATGAAGGTATGGGGAAAGGGTA
The DNA here is from genome assembly GCA_027943335.1 of Chamaecyparis obtusa. Taxonomy (NCBI): domain Eukaryota; kingdom Viridiplantae; phylum Streptophyta; class Pinopsida; order Cupressales; family Cupressaceae; genus Chamaecyparis; species Chamaecyparis obtusa. Next base: position 1,015,091 of record BSBK01002576.1, on the reverse strand, counting down.
TGGATTTCACCTAAATCACTTAAATTAATGGATTTGCAAGAATTTGAAACAAAGCTCCTAACAGCACATCATAGAGAGTTCATTCCAAAATTGATTTGAGTTGTTCTTTATTCTATGACTCTCAAACACTCACGATTAGGATACAAGGTTTATTCTTCTTTGAAACAAGAAATCTTTTGAAAAACTATGAGTGTTTTATCCTTATCATGCGAGATTGGATTTATGATTCTTTTTAGGATCCCAAAATGAAGTGTTTGATTTAGTTTGCTTCAATTTACCTCATGCACTCAAGATGGAATGTTTTGTTTCTTTTAAAACCCAAATGAAATAGTTGACTCTGATTTGGTCATTCAAGATTTAGTTTTTCATTCATTTTAAGTCTAAAAGAAGTTGAGATTATTTTTTATTTTGCCTTGTTCTTTCTCTTAGTCACTCAAGATTGGGTGTAGGGTTCCTTTTAGGACCAAAGAAGATGTGAATATTGAAATTTGAGACCTTTCAAGCTTTCAATATTTTTAAAACCCAAAGTAAGTGTGAGATTGATTGTTCAGTATGTTTAAGCATTCAAGATTTGGTTTAGGGTTTCTTTTAGGACCAAAAGATTTGAAGTGTTCCTAGATTGCACTTTAAGATTTCATAAAACCTTTAGTCATTCAAGATTTTTAGATGTGGCTGATTTTAAACCCTAAATAAAAGTGTGAAGATTCAAGTTTTTCATTTTAGGATTAGTTTTGATTGATTTTTAGCCTTTTACAAAGATATGTAGATTCTTTCAATTTAGGCATTCGAGATTGAGTGTGGTTCATTTTAAGCTTAAATGAGGGTTTCCTTTGTTCCCTAAACAAAAAAATGGGTTATTAGGATTTAGGATCTTGATGATTTTGATAAAAAACCTATTCTCCAAATATGACCTACAAACACAAAGTTAGATCCTAAAAATTTGAAGATTAGAGACAATATGGAGCCCAAATGAACCTGAAAAAACCAAAAAAACCAAGGATTAGGGCCCTAAACATTCCCTCTATTTCCAATACAAGTAAATAGGGTAGGTTATTTTGTGGATTTACTCATACGATCCATTACCATTCCCTATACAAGTATACATGGGTCACCATACGAGAAAACAAGGCTAGATGAGAAGCAGAAGGCCAAAAATGACATGTAGAAGGCCCATACGAGTTAGTACATAGCATAGTATAAGAATACAGGGGTTCCCATATGATTAAAGAAGGCCAGAGGAGTTTACTCATACTAGGATTCTCACAGGGCCGTACGAGATCTCCAGAAAAAAAGTGTATTTTTTTATTAGAAACTCCTAGAAACAGAGTTGGAATGTGTGGTGGGGGTCCCACCGAGCATGCCAAAATGTGCATGATGTGAACCTAACCTATCGGTATCACACTAAGACATTAAAACATTGCTCTAAATACAACATACAAGACATATAGTAAAACAATTCATGAAAACCACCTCAGATTGAGCCAAAACGGGAGCTCCTGAGCCCTGTTTGATTTTCTCATTTGAGAGGGATGTGGATGTGCTCTCCAAGAAAAATGAGAATATACCCAATGTAGATTGGGCTAGATAAAGACCATATGCAAGCCATGGAGACCCCAAAAGTGGCACAAAACCTAGTATAGAGGACCGGTTTTGCCCCTAGGGTTCCGAGGGTGCAATGGATAAAAATGCAGATTCTAAGCTATAGATGAAATGTAAGATTCAAAAAAAAATTAGCATGGAAGTGTTATGAATTGAAGATGATTATAAATTCTCAAAGGAAACTATATTAATCCATTTAAGCAATGCTTAAGATGAGTTATAAAACTAAAAATATGAAAGAAAACTAAGATTCCTAACATGTGCTCTAACAACCTAGATATAAATAAGCATGATAACAATGCTTTGGAAATGAAAGAGTGATTGCTTATTTTTCTCATGAAAGGAGGAATATTTATATATTTTTAGGGGAGGCTTAGGTTAGGAAGGATGGTTAGGGTTTAGGATCAAGGGTTGGGGTTTAGGGTCAAAGAGATAAGGATGGTCATTAATGGGTTGAGAGACTAAGGTTGCTCACACATCTGTGAGAAACACTTGGGAAGTGTGAAGGGAATAAGAGTGGAAGAGAGGAGAAGGGATATCATTAATAAGGTTGTAAGATCTATTAATGAGGGTGTAAAGGGTCATTAATGAGTTTGTAAGGCTCATTAATGAGGGTGTTGACTTTGGATCAAATGGAGATGGTTAGGCTAAGAGGGTTATGAACCACCCCTTAAGTGGGATTAGGGAGTGATTAGGGATGAGACGATAGGTTTAGAAGGTTCTAGAAGATATCTAGGATTTGGGGATTTTAAATAAATAATTTATTTATTTAAAGAGGGTTTGGGTTGAGATAATTCATTAAATAATTTAATAAATTAAGAGATATAAATGTTTAAATAGGTTTTAAATATTTTTGGGAGTGATTCTTTAATTAAATGAGTTTAACTAAAAGGGGAGGGGATAATAACAATAATAATGAATTAATTAATTAATGATGATGTCATTGGGACTTTTATTAATTAAAATAAATTTAATTAATAAGTTGGATTTTTAGGTGTCTACAGATAGGATCAGGGTTCCTAATACTACCAAACAAGATTTCACTAAGGGAAAATGAGAGTAAGAAGGAGATACCAAAAGAAAAGATTGGAGCAAAGGAGGAATGACAAAGACTATTTTGGAATCCTTCATGACAGACCCACTTGGGTGCAAGGACAAAGGAGGAATCCCAACTATTCTAACCCTAATCCATATTAGGGCTTACACTAGTGAAAGGAAAATAATACCAATCAAAAGGAACTAGTTAAGTAATAGTATGGATTATTTTGGAAAGAATATTGAAGTAGGGAAGATAGGTTTAAAAAGTGAAAAGTTGCAAAGAAACCAAATTGGAGGCATTTGCAAGGGAATTGAACAAGCAAGTGTTGGAAAGGCAAGGGTAAACTCTATCCATGGGATGATACACTATCAAAAATAAAATTGCAAGGTATGTCTCATGACCTTGATAATGCCCTTCCACAAGTATCTTGTGTATTTCTTGATAAAGATAAAATTTAAAGATCAATAGCTAGATTAAGAGAAGTTGGGATATTTATCAAATGGGGGGAGGCTAGATAGCTTTTAGAAAACTAGTAGTTTGTGTGATAAAAATTGGGGAAAGATTGTCACCCTTAGACCTCTCCTAAATAGATATTTTGTAGTTAAATTTTCATCAAAATGAGTGTTCAAATAAAATAGGTATAAGCGTGTTCACTAGAAACTAGAAATCTCACCCCTGTGTTCTATCATACATTAGAAGGAAGATGATCCACTTGGCTCAAGGAGGCTTGATATCTAGATGGATTTAGTGATCCTTCATTGTTATGGAAGATGAATATGAAAATGAAAATGGAAAATTTAAGATCCAGGGTTAGATAGGGAGAGAGGATGGTCTTCTATATGAACAAATAGATAATAAACTAAAAATCCAATTTCGGGACCAAATCTGGGAAGCAAAAATAGTGATTGACTTGTAAACAAAATTTTATCCCAAAATGGTAGGTCAAGGGAAATCAAGAGGGCTAGGAGTGACCAAAGAGGTCAAGGGACAGTCCAATCACCTCTAACTGTGCACTTTTTGATGAATTAATTTTCAAACTATAGCTCGTAGTCCACTTTATTTGTATATCCTTCCACAGGAGCGTTACATGTCACCTACAAACAAAAAAAATAGGGAAAAGTGTTTTGGAAAGGGGTTTGACAAAGTCAACCTCCAAGTTCAGAATTAACCATGAAATTGAATTGAAATGTACTTTAAATGAAAGAATATTGATATAAAGAAAAGGTTGGATCTAAGAAATTAGATGTCTTATACTTTGATGATGCAAATTCTCTTGACATGGGATCACAAGACTTGATGCAACAACATGAATTCATAAAAACCTAAAAGGAAATCATAAAAGACATGCTTGCATGATTTTTGTTGAAGCTTGCCATAACGAAGAATATGATGGGATGGAGTTTCATGAATGCTTGAATCTTCAATTTCTCCTTGGATGCTTGATTGAATTTCTTGAGTTCCTAAATGCGTGAGATAATATGGATTACCAAAATGAGTGAGGTATGCTTTCTTATATACCTCACCAAGCCATTTTTGGGTGTAAAAATTGAAGGAGGCCAACATGAATTGGGGATCCTTCTAAAATCATGATACTATTCTCCAATTCAAATTTTGGGCCATTGCTCAAGGTCATCGATGACTCTTAGGTCAAGAGAAACCCAACTCACCCAAATTACCCTTGACCACCAAAAAATGGTTCATATTTGGGTTGGGGGTCCAATTTGGTATGGGGATGCCATAAATATGCATTAAATTAAGATGTGATAAGTGAAAATGTATGAAGGCCAAACATACTAAAATTAGACCTATATAAGAAATAAATTATATGTGAGTACAATTTATGATGCTACATTTAGCCCCTACTTTAGTAGGAGTATGAGCCTACATGCATACTCATTATAAAGTAGAAGAAGGAGAGATGAAGAGGGAGAAGATAATTGGAAAGAGTGTAAAGAGGTAAGACAATACTAAGTTCAAGGTAACAAGCCCCCAGATGAATGATCTTAAATTTTAGAACCACATGCAAGGGCACACAGAAACAAAAATAAAAGATAAAGAAAAAGACAAAAAAACAAAAAGACACATAATAAAAAGAGTTCAATATTGAAACAAAGGCTCCAAATAAACTAGTTGAAGAGACCTTGAGGAACAAAATCTCTCAACCACTACTATTTGTTGGATATGCAAGATAAGTGAGGGTGGGGGGGGGGGGGGGGTGAATCAGTTGTCCACAAACTTTCAAACTTAATAATATTGATAATAAATTCCACAAAAGTTACTTTAATCCTTAATCATAGAAAGATAAAACCATAAAATCACAACAACCATCAAGCACTTGAGACACCAGATTTACATGGAAAACCATGTTAAGGGAAAAATCATGGAGAAGATTATTCTCAAATATAAGAACACCAAATAACATGACATTAGTTAAGGTGATTTTTACAAAGAAAGGCTCATTTATTGGGTCTTATTGGTGTAATTAAATATTCACTAATTACAGTTTACTTAATTCTACTTAGGATAATGCATTTGTATATTAGTTGTCATTGTGACACCTAGGAGTTTGTATTTCATTTTAGCACATCGTTAGGAGAAATTCTACTTTAGATGGTGATAGTTGTCATCACATACCTCTTTGTGTGTGAGATCCACCTTTAGTGCTCTTATCACATTATCATCCTCTCATTGTTGCACATACTTTGATATACAATGGAGGATGATCCACCTTTGGTGGACATGTGATTCCACCTAGTATGGTTGATAGCTTATCATCTCTTTATCATGCAGTATTATCGCATTGCCTATATATTCAGGCACTCCTACATTGTATGTAAGCAATCTATTATCTATTATCATTTGATCATATTATCTTGTCTCTCTTATTTGTGTTATCTCTTGAGGTTCTAGATCTTGGAATTTTACTCTTTGCCTTAGGAAAATTCTTACATGGTATCAGAGCCATAGGAGTCTTCATTGCATATTGGTTGGAGAGCCATTGTTGCTTCAACGTTTGGAGGGCCATAAACCATATCTAGGATTATCATTTTGTGGGAGCATTTTGAGTAAGATCAGACCTTGCCATTGCATCCGAGTGGCCATTTCCATAAATTTTGACTATAAATTTGCCTATCTTGGGCAAAAGTCAAATTTGAAGCAATCTTTTTTTACAAATTGGACCTCTAAGGCCCAATCTGCAATTGGGTAATATTCTTGGTCAAATTGCTTTTCAGGTCTGTAATTACTGTCAAATTTATAGATTTGTAATTATTGTGGGGAAATTTGTTGGCCTTCTTCTACCTCATCTTGATAGGTTGACTTTGTGTCCAGCTTGGAATATTGACCGTGCGCCCACATCAGATTGCTCCAGCTCGGCTCAAGTCAGTGACTTTGCCTCTTGACTAGCTTGGATCAGCGACTCAATGACCAAATTAGCTCAATTCAATGACTCTACAGTCAGTGTAGGTTGATGATACTGCCACCAACTTGAGTTGGTGACTCCATTTTCACTCAATTCAAAGACTTGGAGCACAACTCGGTTGACGGCTCAGATAACTAACTTCACGTACTACTCAGCAACCCACACAATTGGTTGACTACAACACCACTAGATTAGCTCATTCCTTAGTAGCTTGGCTCACCGACTTCACACACAGCTCAACTCAGTCAGCTGACTTCAAAACCAGCTCAGCTTGGTTCCTTGGAAGCTCAGTTCCCCAAGTTCATGCAATAGCTTTTTTTTGCAAGGTTTTCTGACGACACTCCAGCTTAGTCAGCCAACTTCATGACCAACTCAACTAGATGACTCCAAACATAGCTTAGCTCTACACACACCTTGACTACTTGCATGCATAGCCGACTTAAAAAATAACTCAGCTTGCCTGACATGATCTACAATAAAGTAGGATTGCCCAACTCACTTGACCCTCATCTACGCCTGACACAATCTGGCTAGTTGGATTGCCCACCTCGATCAATCGACCTCCATTCCCACCATAGATCGCTAAGTGATCTATGTCCATGATAGTTTACCATAACTCGATGACCATTCCAATATAAACCAAGTTTCAATACATGATAGTCCCAATGTGGGACTAAAAGCTAAGTCCCATCTCGCCAAGTCAGCCGCCATGCGACAACCAGCACCACGCACGCTACCAGCCCATCAGACATGTCAACTAGAAGACAACCAGACACAATGAGCCACATGTCATTCTTTGCCAATTGGGTATTTTTTAAAAAAATTGCATTTTTTACACTATTTACGATGTTAAATTTGACGACCATTTAGCCGTTATGGGGCCTATTTTTTTATTTTGTGTTGATGGTCTACAAGGTGTCAAATTTAACACAATGTCAAATTTAACACAATGATTGCATCATGATTGTGTATGATTAAAATTGATGATCGATTGACTATCATTTCTGGGCATATTTGCATTATGATGGTCATTTGGATGTCAAATTTAACCTCATATTTTGCTAACATCAGCGAGGTTCAAAAATTTTCAGCCCTCACCATTTGTCATTTTGAATTTGCAGTCCGACTTTGGGAGGCCATAACTTGGTCATTCAGGCTCCAAATTGAACGCAATTTTTTTATTTTATTTTGCCTAGAATTTCCTGAACTTTTCAATGGTGGTGTTATTTTCTAGTTTTGGATTAGGGATTTTGCAGAAATTGTAGTTTTTGGTGACTATACCTATCTAATCCCTATTTTTGCAACTTTAGAGGCTTCGTTCAAGCTCATATGGACACATTTTTAGGTGCATTTTTTAATCAAAAGTGCATAATTTTTTGTCTACTTTTCAGATCTAGCATCAGTTTGGAGAAATTTTGAGTAGACAGTAATTTCAAGATTTTGTCTATTTTGGCCTATTTTGGCAATTGTAATTGATTGGATCTTTGAGTGATCTTGTTTCTTATCTTCTTGAGTCTTCTATAGCTTCATATTCTTTGTTGTAACCACCAAAATTAGAAATCCACTTTGGTCCATTTTGACAAGTGGTAATTGTACATGCACTATATATAAAGTGCCAAAATTATCTATTTTGGGGGGGTTCTTTGGTTCATTGCATTTTAAAGGGGTGCATTAATTTTTTTATCTCATTATTTCATGTGAGAAATGCATCATGGATGGTTTAATTAGGTTGACATGAGGAAACTATAAGCAATGGATTGAATTGGTTCTTGCTCATCTTAGTGAGCATAACCTGTTGCCCTATTTGTATGAGTATAGACCTAAAAGTCCTTTTGATTGGGACTCTTACTCAAAAGTTATTAGTGTTATGTATTTAAATATGGATATGGATGTTATGGATTCCCTTGATGACTACAAAGATCAAACAAAGACTATTCCTAATCTTTGGGTTATTCTTTGGGAAATGTGTGGAGATCCTCATGTTTCTCCACTCCCAAAAGGTCTAGAACCTCCATTTGAAACTCCTTCTCCTCCTATTGAGATCACATTTATTATTTCTCTTGATGATTCTTTCCTTCCTATAGCCATTGGATTTTTTGATTCAGTGCAATAATATTATCCTTGTCTTCCAATTACAGTTCCATGGGATGACTACTTGACAGACATTGCAAGTTTGTTTGTGGAGTCCTACATTTCAGATTTGGGAGACACTGTTGATGAAATTCATCTTCTCTTTGATGAAGATGATCCTTCTTTATTTTTTGTGAGGGAACACTCTAACCCTCATCTTCTCTCTCCACTTGATCCTTCTTTTGATATTGACATGATTGTGGATCCTTTGATACAACATTTGGAGGAGGTCTATTTAACTTCATATAAGACATTTGAGTCTTTGGAGATTAGTTTTCATGAGTCTCAAACATCACTTGAGATGTCACATTTCATGGTTTAGGTTGATTATACTCATGTGTTGGAGATTCCTATTTAATTTCCCGAGACATCATACATTTTGAGGATTCTTCCTAAATATTGGGGAGGATTCATTGGCACACCTATGGCGTTGTTTCTTCCTAAGGGGAGGAACATCATTCATTTTTCTTGGTGCAATTTCTACATTGATCCAAGAGCATCTATCATGGGTGTACACTCTACATTGAGGGGGGGATTCTTTGCTTCTCTTCCTACTTCTTCATTTGAGGGGGCTTTTTTTTCTTTGGAGTTTGATCCAAACTCTTACATGGATCGGTTACCATTGGTTCCTTGTTTATCACCTTCTATTGGGATTTTTCCTGATTGGTTCATGGAATCTTCATCAACCAAGGACATAGAAACACATGAGAATACTTTAGAGACATCATCCTTCATTTGGATTCCCCTTCCTTCTTTCTATCCACAATGGGAAGCCTTCTTGCATCTATACTTAGTGTATCTTCTTCCTAAGGGAATAAATGTTGTTTGTAGGCATTGGACTATGTTTTTCCTTCAAGCACTCACGATCCTTGGAGGAGATTATTCATTATGGGGGAATATCATGTCTCCTTGTTTCCTTCCTATGGCAGGATTGTTGATTGCATATACATGATGTATGTCATAATGGGTGGATCCTGATTACTCCATCCATCCATGCATCTCATTTTTCATCACTCTTTTGGGGGGAGGGTTTTTCCCATGAGGTTTTCCCCCTTTCTCCACTTTATGAGATATTTCATTGCATATATTTTGCACTTGTAGTTTGTACATGGGTACCTAACATGGTCTAGTAGTCAGGACCCATCATGTATTTTCATTTAGCTTTATGAGTTAAAGTGCATTCCCCTAAGTTGCACTTAAGGGGGTGTGTTGGTATAATTAAATATTCACTAATTACACTTCACTTAAGTTTACTTATAATAATGCATTTGCATATTAGTTTTCATTTCACTTTAGCACATGGTTAGGAGAAATTCCACTTTAGATGGTGATAGTTTTCATCACATACCTCTTTGTATGTGAGATCCACCTTTAGTGCTCTTATCACATTATCATCCTCTCATTGTTGCATATGTTGTACATAGTTTGATATAGAATGGAGGATGATCCACCTTTGGTGGACATGTGATTCCACCTAGTATGGTTGATAGACTATCATCTCCTTGTCATGTAGTCTTATCACAGTGCCTATATATTTAGGCACTCCTATATTGTATGTAAGAAATATATTATCTATTATCATTTGATCATTATTGAGTTATTCCTTTGATCATATTATCTTGTCTCTCTTATTTGTGCTATCTCTTGAGCCTCTAGATCTTGGATTTTTATTTTTTTTCTTAGGCAAATTCTTATGGGGCTCATTGCCAAAGGATTCATTATCTGGAGAGAGATGACTTGTTATCGAAGAAGATAGATAAAATAGAATAACTCCACCATTGATAAGAAAAACCAATGCAATCCACTTATCTTTACTCTTCTAATAAATAACACATGTATGCCTACACTATTCTCAAGTACTCATCGTAGCAATAAGGGAGATAGATCCTCTTCCATATGTCTTCTTTGCATAAGTACCCACTTGTAAAAGAGTCTACACAAATTCCACTTTCAAATCTTACAACTATACATGGTTCATGAAGATTTGTCTTTTATTTATATAAATCTATAACTTGTGAGGTCTCAAACAACTTTCCATGCAACTAGTCAAAACTAATTTGAAATAAGTTTGCACTAAAAATTATTTCCATGAGGTGGAATGAGAAGTGGACCATCAGATGTAATGTCTGGGACTAAAAATGTCATTATACATGTTACATTTATTCTTACAATAACTGAGACAAAATAAAGATGTGTAAACACCCAAGGTTGGCCAAACCTATAGTAGAAATACCATCAAACTTTAAAACCAAGTCTCTAAAACCAAAACTCTCATGCAGACTAAGATGAATGAAGCCAAGGACATTAATAACTCATATCCAAAAGAGAAACATAAAAAATAGATATGTGGTGAAATGTAGAGCATGCATTTCACCCAGAAACCATAGTTAGTCATAGTTAAACACAAATAATCACCAAATCCATTGTACCATGTTTTAAGCCAAAAAGACTTGAAATTGATATCCCTAAAGAGTCTTCAACACCATGCCAAAATATCATTAATATATTCTCAATATACAAAGTATGTGAAGCAATATACTCAACACTGAATATAGAAATCAACTACAACTAAGAAGAAGAAGAAGAAGAAGAAGAAGAAGAAGTTAATGTCAATGAAAACCATACCAATACATCCTCAATCACTCATTCTTCTCAATTCTACAAAAATATCATACTTGGAATGTTATTTCAAGAACACGAGTGTTCACATAGGAATAGAAGGAGCATACATCAAAGATGAGACAAGACTCCATGTTCAACCAACTAGCAAGTGAGTTATGTTTGTCAAATCATGGAGGGGAGAGATAAAGGAAATCATGAATGAAATTTTCTATAAAAGTGTATTATGATAGGTGATCCATGAAAGAGCATAAATTCCTTTAGACAGAAAAATTGTGTTATGTTGTATGATCTTCTAGAAAAGAGAGGAGGAAGAATAGAAAGCAATATAGAAAATTGTGTTATGCTAGTTATACACATCCCAATAGAGGGGTTGGTGTAAAGATGGTGTTGATGGTCTACAAAATTGTGTTATTCTAGTCAACCCATCCAATGATAATCAAGAAAAAAATTGTATGCAAGGAAATCTACCAAAAAATATTACCCAAGGAAATCTACCAAAACATGATTGCCCCAAGGAAATTATTATATCCAAAGGAATCTTCCATATAATACAAAATGATAATCAAGGAAATAATTGTCTCCAAGGAAATATAAAAAAATGATTTCTCCAGGTAAATCATTGTCTCCAAAGGAATCCACTATATGATACAAAAATATAACCAAGAAAATCATTATCTCTAAGGAAGTTTGCAAAAGAATTGCCCGAAGGAAAGCATTGTCTCCAAAGGAATCCACTACATAATACAAAAATATAAGAAAGGAAATCATTGTATACAAGGAAATAAACAAAACTATTTCCCCTAGGAAAGCATCATTTCCAAAGGAATCCACTATATAATACAAAAATATAACCAAGGAAATCATGGTTTCCAAGAAAATCCACAAAAGGATTTCTGTGGGGAAATAATTATCTCCAAAGGAATCTGCTATATAATACACAAGTAGGAAACATATGTTCCCCCATCCTTAAGATGGAAACATGAAGCTATGATGAAATCTTAAGGAAAATAAGAATAGGAATACCTACCTTCAACACCAAAGAGATATCCTATAAGAAACAATGTACATACAACCTTGGCTAAAGAAGTGTAACTCTTTTAGAAGCCAAGAGAGCGATCGTTGTAAAAAGATATCTTGGAACAAGTGTAAAGGGATCCTTATGAGGAAGAGATCTTTATTCCAAGACATCTATCTCCAAGAATATTTCTTAAACAAAAATATCATCTTTTATCAAATGAGAAAAAGGAGAACAAGAATTCATAGTTTCCCCCTATTACTAGGTAAAAAGGGTTTCTTGACAAAGATGACACTCTGTAAGTCCCCCAAGTAAGGTATTTTTTTATTATGGACGTGAAATTATAAACAAGGAAGGGTTTTTTTAATCAAGGATTCACACCTTTTAAATAAGAGAGAATCCTTTATTGAACAAATAATTCCATGTAAGAAAGGATATCAAACAGTACAAACACCACTCGACCAAGTAAAGTGGATCATTAGAAAGGAATAAGAGATTGAGAAATGGAACCCTTGCATCCCAAGTGTAAAGGAAAGATAAAGGATGAAAAATTATGTACCCTAAGTGATAGAGCAGTTATAATATACATACACTTCAAAGAAAGGAAGAGGTTGTAAACAAGGATGTAAATCTCCTAAACAAGAGAAAATCCTCTTGTAAAATAAATAAGTCCATGCAAGGAAGGGAATCGTGTTATAAAAGATACAATTCATCAAAGGGATAATTGATCCTTTGGAAAGAAATATAATTGAAGATATAACCCTTTCCTCCAAGAATGAAGACAAGGAAAGGGACCTATTGTGTTGTTTTTAAAGAAAGATTGAATATGAAAGCAAAGCACCATGCAAAACAAAGAGCCCCCAATAAGGTAAGCTACTAAGATCACATGGTGTGGATAAACATAATAGGAAAATGGAATCTACTACACTTTTTTTGGGGATCTATAACAGGTAATTTTATTATAATTTAGAAAATATTACATCAACCATCCAAATTTTCAGAGACCTTCAAAAGACTTATAGCCTACTCTAGCTTATCAACTACCTTCAAAGTCTTGTTTAGCTTTTACAATCAAATAAATAGACCAAAGTTCTTAAGTTTACATATTGATTGACCTTTATAACTGTAAAAAGGAATAAAGATAAAAACCATGCTTCATTCTAAAAACCAAGCCCACAATCCATATTGGTAGCATCCACTCCATTTCAAATTGACTAAACACCATTTCCTGCAAGCAAAAAAATAAAAACCTTTCCATCTTCTCTAAAACTTCATCTTCTATCTAGTTTGCCTGTGCATTCCTATATTCCATCACTTTTTCCACCATCTTTCATAATATTCTTATAAAATCAGCCATCTATTAACTCATTCAATCATTTGCATCCAACATGCAAAAAAAATGAGCAGGCATTAATGGGTTCCAAGCTATTATTTAGGTTAAGAAACAAAATTTAAAAAATTTATAGGTTTCTTTAAGATAAATCATTCAATCTTCTCCCTACATCTGCTCCTTAGACCCCTCTTCTTCTTAGGCACATTTATATGAAAAAATCTATTTTTTTCTCCTCCCTGCCCATAGCCTCCTCCAATTTTCTCTTCAAATTCTCCCATTTGCATGCAATGTTCTTCAGATAATCTATTTTATCCACGTTTCCCCACTAGCATAAAAACAAAGCTATACTGAATTCATGACCCTCTTCTTCATTTTCAAAATATTCTTGATAATTAGAACCTAAGCCTAGAACAACCCATTCAAGGATTGGATCCAAATCTAACAACAACCTAATTACTCAATTTACCTCCCTTTGTGGCTCTCCTAACTCCAAATCCCAAGCTATTATCATTGAGATGAAATCCACATTAACTCTTCATTTACATTTTCTCTCTTGAAGCTGACTTCCTAGGACCTCAATCACAACCTCTGCTAAATTAACATACTTTGCATTTAGCATTCCTAGCATCCTCTCCTTACTAAAAATCCATTTAAACTCTTTATGTTTCTTATTGGTGTCGACAGAAAAGGATGCCTCCATATCTGCAAACTACCAAATAAAAAACCTACTCTGCAACTATAAGGGGAACCTTTACATTCTTCTCGTCTCTCTAAAAAAAGAAGTGCCAATTAATGCCTTAAAGAAAAATATGATTTGCAATCCTTATCTTAATATCATTCCCACAAATCCCAACACCTAACACATGTGCCATCCTCATCATCTGAGAGTCGAACATTGTTGTTTCCTTCACCAAGTTTTTAATCATTAAAATGACCTCCACATTTCACTTCACATTAAATAGAGGTGAAAATGACACCTTTCTCCATAAGCACAATCATTCAAACTAACATAAGAATTTAATGATTTTCTAGTGGTCACCTCATTTAAAAAGGCACTAATGTTTATATCATCAAAACATAGGAAAGAGCACCAATTTGAAATTTAAAATCTTATCTTTCATCTATCAAACCTATGAAATCTTAGAATTCATTCACCTTTCTAAAGTAAAGTCCTCAAAATAAATATCATTAGCCATTTTCAAATTAGATGCTCATTTTGATATAACATATGCCTCCCTATTGCCTTCTCTTCTAATATGGCTAATTTTAAAATCATGAAATAATTTGAGCATGGGATTTATTTCTGCTATGATGTTATAAAGATGCCATGCTTGAGCAGCCTAATTCTTGGTGGCATTCACAATAACTTGTGAGTCACCCTCAATGTGGTTTCACTTAGCCTTAAGTCTACAACCCACTTGGAGTGCTAGCAATTCTTCTCTTTCTTCTGCAACATTGTTAGTTCCATCATGCAAACTTTGTGGTGCTAAAGCAATCATATTACCTTTCCAGTCTCTTACAATCACCCCTACCCCAGATGGGCCCAGATTCCCTTTTGAAGCTCCATCAAAATTCACCTTAATCTACTCTACTTCTAGTTTTTCCCACTCTACCTTCTTCATTTTTTTAATTATAACTATAGCTCCCTTAGAAGCACCATTTCTAAACTTCAAACAAGGCCATTCAACATGTATCTTCCTATCATCTGCAAAGTAAACTAGATCACCCTCCCTTTTCAACAAAGCTTCCCCCAAAAAATCCTCAATAGATACATTAATCCTTCCTTTAACTCTTTCTAGTGATTCCATCCTTGCTTGAAAAATCCTTTTATCTTGTTCCTTCCAAATATCCCATATTATGATAGATGCATAGATTTTCCAAATAGGGGACATCGATGTGGCTTTTCTAGGTAAATGTCAACTTTAAAACACCTCTTTCAATTTATTTTGAATAGGTCCTATCAATTGAAATCTGAATTTTACCATTGACCAGCATTCACTTGCAAAGGGACATTGAATTAGCAAGTGATCTATATCTTCAGAGGCTAAATTACATAGAACACATTTAGTTGGACCACAAAATCCAAATATTTTTTTCTTTATACTGTTAAAATTCTCTCATGAACTACAAGCCAAGAAAAGGTCCTAGCCTTTGGTAAACAATCTTGATCCCAACAAAGCTTAGTCAGTGAACCATTATAAGCTATTATTTTCTAAAGATGTATAACCCAACTTCACTGAGTAAGAGCCACTATTTGTAGCACACCAAATGATTTTATCCTCCCTAGTAGTCCTCGATGCACTTCATACTTAGAAGAGATTAACCATAAGATTTGTTTTATCTTCATTCAAACAAGCATCATCTACACTTCTCCAGGTCCATTGATGGCCAAATTATATTTCTTTGAGTGTAATATAATCAAAAACTTTTTCTCCACATTTGTCTGTTAGGATTATCCTTACAACATCATATCTAACATCACCTTTTATGGCTTGAAAACCATTCTAGAAGTCTCTCTGAAACAATGCTTTGTTTCCATCACCAATCTTCCATGAGATATGATTTGTTATAATATTCATGCAATCCGGAATAAATTTCCATATGGCTGAACCTCTGGGGGGTTTCTAATGGTAAGAATTCTTTAATTTTCTAGAGAATACAAGTATTTGGATCTAATTATCTTCACCCAAAGCCTTTGAGGATTAGAATAAATTCTCCCCACTAATTTAGCTCCTAATGCCCACTTCATTCTTTTCCAATTATTGAGACCAACACCATCTTTGGATTTATCTTTGCATATTTTATCCCATGCCAACAGAGGCCATTTATCCTCAACCCCATTTCCATTCTAGAAGAATTTTCTCATTCTTCTTTTAATAAAGCTTAAAACTTTACCTAGAATCTTAAGGAAACTCATAGAGTATATAGGAATAACAAAGATGACCATTTGCAAGAGTATAATTCTTCCTGCAGATGATAGCCATTTACTTTTCTAACCTTCCAATTTCTTTAAACAACCATCTATAAGGTCCTTCCATAGGTTCAATTTGCAAGTCCCTTCAAAGAGTGGCACACCTAAGTATTTTCCTAGAAACTTCCCCATCTTAATCTCCAAAATAGTACATAACTTCCTTTGTAGATCCAAAATTGTGTTGAAGAAATGAATTTATGACTTCCTCCAATTCACACATTGTCCCGAAGCTACACTATATCTATCCAATGTTGATTTAATAATGCTAGCCTCTCTAGTTGTTGCTTCTCCCATAAGATAATTATCATCCACAAAATGTAAATGAGAAGTTGGCTCAAATCCATTTGCAATGCATATTCCTTTCCATTTTCCTTTCTATCTTTTACTAGAAATCAATCTTCCCAACACTTCTACCATAATAATAAAGAGGAAAGGTGATATGGGGTCACCTTATCTTATTCCTCTTAAAGTTTCAAAGAAGCCCTGAGGTCTCCCATTAACAAGGATAGAAAATTTGGAAGCATTTTTGCAACTTGCAATCTATTTGAACCATGCCTCACCAAAACCAAATTTTCTATGAATCTCAATTAGAAAACATCTATTAACATTATCATAGGATTTTTTAATATCCAACTTGATCATCATCTTGGCTACTTTTTCTTTTCTAAATGTATGAATTGCTTCATGGGCTATGATGATCCCTTTAAAAATGGATCTATTAGGGGCAAAACCACTTTGTTATAGGGAAATGATGTGTTCAAGAATAATCTTAAGTCTATTAGCAACTACCTCAGCTATGAACTTGTAAGTAATGTTACATAAAGCTATGGGCCTGAAATCATCAAAAGTCAAAGTTTTTGCCTTCTTTGGAATAAATGCAATGGTGTTATTAAAGTCTTTTAAAATAAACCCTACAACCCTTGATTCCTCCAAAGGTCTTCCCCTATTACATCCCATGTTTTCTAAAAGAATATAGCTGGAAATCCATCTGGCCCTAGGGCCTTATCACCACCAAGTCCAAAAAGAGCTCTTCTTACTTCTTCCTTAGAGATTGGTTTCATTGAAAAAGTGTTTTAATCTTCTAATATACACTTAGGAATAAGATTAAGTATATCCTCTGTTCCCTTCAGTTCTCCTAGGTTTCTTGAAAATATATTTTGAAAAAAGTCCACAACTTCCTAATTTATTTGTTGAGGATTAGTAAGCATGACCATCTGGTCCTTCTGAATAGAATATATCTTATTCTTTTCTCTTATCACTTTTATAGATTTGTGAAAGAACTTTGTATTTTTGTCCCCATCTTTCAGCCAAGTCTCTCTAGAATTTTTCTTCCAAAAGGTCTCCTCTCTCACCAATAACTCTTTATATTTCCTATGAAGGTCTTGTTCTTCCTTAAAAGCTTTATCACCCATTCCTTTAGCAATAATATTTTCATTCAATACAACTAATTTTTTCTCTATAGTAATCAACAAAAATATTCCTAAACACATCTCTATTCTAGATTTTTAACTAATCCTCGAGAAATTGTAATTTTTTAAAGAAGATAAAAGATTTGTTACCTTCCCAAGTAGGGGCATTTATCCACTAGTCCTTAATTATATCCATAAAATCTTTTGGTTGAAACCACATAGCTTCAAATTTGAAAGGATATATTTTAGGGATAATATCCTCTTGAATGTTGCAATAGAATGGGAAGTGATTTGAGCCAGAGATGAGAAGAATGTCAACCCTGCATAACCAATTACATCTATCTCAATGTCTAGTTAGAAGCAATCTATCCAATTTTTCTGCTATATTCAAAAAACCACTTCTCTGATTAGTCCATGTGAAATCCCCTTGCCTAAACTCAACCTCCATCAAACCATTGTTCATAACAAAATTAGAAAAATCCCTTTGGTTGCGCCTTGACCATCCTCTTCCACCTTCTCTCTTTGTTGGGCTTAAGATGGCATTGAAATCTCCTCCTAATAGGAAGAGGTCCTATGTCCTTGCTTCTATAAAACCAGAGATGGTTTTCCACAAATCCTTCTTATATGTTGGATTATTTGGGCCATAAATATTAAAATCATAAAACTTTGACAAAAGTTGCTTTGA
Source organism: Chamaecyparis obtusa (assembly GCA_027943335.1). Classification (NCBI taxonomy): domain Eukaryota; kingdom Viridiplantae; phylum Streptophyta; class Pinopsida; order Cupressales; family Cupressaceae; genus Chamaecyparis; species Chamaecyparis obtusa. Next base: position 996,867 of record BSBK01002576.1, on the reverse strand, counting down.
GGATACTTCTATCCATTGCCAATTCATAGATTGACTTAACAGATCTACCTCCATAGTAGTATTATCCCATAATATGAAAATCACACTAGAAGCCCCTCTTGCTTCTGAAAAACAACCATTCCATCTACTAAAGTGTTTTTTGGAGTCATAATCATGCATCTTCAATTTTGTCTCTTATAATAAAACTATATTTTCTCTCCCTTGATCAAGACCTCTCTTGATCAAGAGAATCTTGTCAAGGGAATTGCAACCCCTAACATTCCATGATAGGAGCCTCATTGCTTTCAGGAAAAGGCATAGCCTTTTCCTGATCTTAGAAATTTTGTTTGGTCTGTCGCACAACCAGCGATTTCTAGCTTCTCCTTATTTGATTTCACTCCCCTTTTCTTTCTTTCACCCATTTTAGGCTTATTGAGTTTAGAGTAGTTTGATCTAAACTCCTAGGGTCCCAAATGTTTGGATTATCATATAAAACTAGCTCATCTTCTTCTCCATCCTCACTTTGTGAGCTATAGATTAGGTCTGAATCAATCAAATTACCTCCACTATCTCTTACATCATTAAAAGAATCTTTCCAAGTTTTTGATAGGTGATATTCTTCCATCATTGGAATCAAACCTTTCTTTTGTCTTTCCAAATTGCTCTAGCAACTTTACTTGAAGATCCAAAAAATCTTGGTTTATCTCTTCTTGAGGTTTATCACTCCTGTTATCATTTACTTGTTGAGGAACTTCCATTCCCCTGCCTATAACTGGTGATGAATTTGGGAAAAATCTTATCCCTTTAGAATTATGTTGGGGACTTCCCTCCCTCATAATACATTTTCACAAAGCATCCTCCCCTTTGGTATGGTGCCTTGGAGAATCTAGGAATTTTTTTTCTATCTGGGGATCTTCAAAGCCTACATCATTATTATTAATACGGGATAAGGAAAGGGGAGTTTTATAGACCACTTGGGTTGAAACATCCTCTTGGAGTATCTCTAGCCTTTCTTGTGACTCTAAAGTAAATAATCTACCAATCTCCTCCTTTTGCAAGCTCTCTACATTACTAACACTGAAATCCAAACCTGGACCAGAATGATTGAAAACTCCAAGAAATTTGTTTTATCTTTTTGTTTATCCTTACCTTCTATCACTTGCAGGATGATATCAATTAGCATTGATTCTTCTATTCCTTTTCCTTTTTCATGTCTACGATCTAGTTCAATTGATACCGATGTATCATTCAACATTTCTTCTTCTATTAAGGGATCCCTCCATATTCCATTGTCAGTGTGGATGATGGTGTGGGAAAACAATTCATAACATATCTACCTCCATACAAGAATCCTTGGAGTTATGGAAAAATTATTCTTGTTTAGAACCTCTTCATATTTCACATATTTTCCCAAAGATTCCCCCAAAATATTCATTGTTTCTACTCCCCAATATTCATGTGGAAAGTTGTCCAATCTAAACCATATTGGGATCTCTTTTACTATTTCTTGCTCTGGGTTAAAATTAGTGGTCCAGACTTTGATATAAAACCCTTTTCCATCTGTCATATAGGGTCCATTCCCTAAAATCAATTCCTTGTCCTATTTTTTAGAGAAAATAATTAGATAGAAACCATTTGTCAAAGTTTGCATTGAAATAAACAAACATTACCATTATTGTTCACACCATTGCTTAATTTTTATAAAGGGTGGCCATGGGCCTAACCATTTCAAAATCAAACCTTTACTCTCTAGATAAGCAATATTTTCTAACCATTGGGGGTTATTAAGAACTACTGGTGAATAAGATTTGGCAATAGATATATTTTCACTCACCTCAAGGGTCTTCAGGTTTGTATCTTGATCTGGATTTTGGAAATGCTTCTTCTCCTAAGTCTTTTTCTGCCAGAACTTCTCTGATATCTTCTAAAATTTAAACCATTTTAAATGGGAAAAAACCTCTATAGTTTTTTGAAAAAAAAAATTCATGTTCTCCCAACCCCTACCATCCCTTCTTCCTTCAAACCAGATCCTCTTTCTTGAATTATTGAATTTTTTCTCCTTGGGAGAGTCATTATAGCTCTTTTCCCCTCTTCTATTTAAAAGGCCAATGACTCTGTGACTAAAAACCATTCCTCTGATGTTCATTCTCATTGTAGGCTCCATTTCCCTCCCTTGGCGACCTTCTCACTCATTGCAGATGCTCCATTATTTTAATTTTTTTTAGATAGGGATGTACTCCCTAGGTGGAATGCAAATGCCCCACTCCACATCCCACAGGTAAATCAAGATACATGATCTTGGGGGCCTCTCAATTGGTGACATAGTAGAGAGTGACCCTGCGAGGTTTGAACCTTGGTTGTAGGAAATATAAGCAAGAAGCCCCACCATTTCACCAAAGGGTCACCCCTTAAAATTTTAGCTAGGGATGTACTCCCTAGGCAGAATGAAAATTCCCCACTCCACATCTCACAAGTAAATCAAGATACAAGATCTTGGGGGCCTCTCAATTGATAATACAGTAGAGAGTGACCCTACGAGGTTTGAACCTTGGTTGTAGGCACTATAGTCAAGAAGCCCCATTCTAGTGTACATTTTTAATATCAATAAAAAGTATAAGATTTTTTGTTAAACAAATAAGACATTTATCTACTATATCTTGAACAAATTTTCTAAATTCAATACAATTATCAAGAGAATGTTTATTGATATGATTAAAAGGAAAGTGGGAGTTACCATTATGAGATTTTTGGTTTCTTAGAAAATGATGAAAAGGAAAATGAATTTTGGTATCATATTTAAGCATCCAAAAGATTCTTTTAGCCAAGACCAAACAATCATCTAAAGGCATTTTGACATATGCTTGTGCTAAAAAAAGAATTCATAAAGAAGTTTATGTTTTGAGGAAGGAGTAATAGGATTTTCAGAAGAAGGATCAATGTTGGATTGAGGTATAAATGATATACCCTTTCTAGTAAATTGTGTAGGATGATCGATGGGGACCTTTATTCCTTATTCTTGAATACCAAGACCTTGTCCCCTATATTTTTGTTGAAAAGTAATTTCATATTGTATATTATAATAGACTTTGAGTTGAGAAGGGGGAAGACTTTCATCTTGAGATTTATGAAAATGGGTTGTGTAAGGAGAAATAGTATGAGGATTGATCTCTTTAGGTAGATTCATAATCCTATCAATATTATTCACATCCTCTTTAGGCTAGGAAGAGGAAGGTTTGTCTATATCTCATCTTTGCTTAATGTTATGGTAGGAGATAAATCATAGAAAATGTATAACATTATCTTGATTGAAAATGTTTTGATAAAGAGGATAATATCTAGGAGAATGAAAATTATATAAAGAGGTGATTAAATGAACATTATTTGTCTCTTTCACCTAAGACATATTTAAGAAGAGAGGATCTATTACTCTCTAATGTGGTATTGTTAGGAGTACATACTCTATCCTCATTGTCAAAAGATAACATAGGATAGGTACTAATGTTGTTCATATCAGTGTCATCTTTAGGATTATAATTTCTTCCAAAGACTATTGTGAAAGCTACACATTCCATGCTTTTCATTAAGACCATTATTATAAAGGACATGCAACATGTATAAAGGTCTTGAAAATTGATTTTCAAGGAGGAAATATGTTTGAAAAGCCAATGATGTCATATTTAAGAGTAATATGAATTAGAATAAGCAACATGAAGTGAAATGAGGTATGATATACCACATGGTGTTGATAAATGTAACTAAAAATAAATGTAATGACATGAGAAATAGAAAACCAATATGATTTAGAAAATTCCATTAGGAAAATGAAAGATACCAAATCAGATCTAAGAATGAAAATCAGAAGTATGTAAAAAATAGTTGAGTTCACTGAAATGTGATCAAAGAAAATATGCATGAGGGCGTTCACTAGGATGAATGGACAAACTAGGAAGCTCACCCATATGTTTTATCATACATTGTAAGGAACATGATGCACTAGGCTCAAGAAGGATCAAGTGCTAGGAAAATACAATGATCCTTTGTTGTTATGTAAGATGGTTGTGAAAATGAAAATGAAAAATGCAAGATCTATGGATAGATGGTGAAAGAAGATGGATTTTTGTATGTAAAGACAGACACAAAACTAAGAATCTAATTTCAGGACTGTATTTGTTCTAAGAAGAAATAATGACTAACCTATGAACCAAATTTTAGTACAAAATAATAGGCCAAGGGAGACTAGTAGGATTAGGGGTGACCAGGAGGTCAAGGGAAAGTATAGTCACCTCTAAACCTGCACTTTTTGATGAATTGATTGTTAAACTATAAATCTTTCTTCACTATGTCTATAGCTCCTTATGCGCGTGCACCGCCTGTCACTTCCACACAAAAAAATAGGGAAAAAGTGTTGTGGAAAGGGGTTTTCCTAAGTCAAACTCCAATTTTGGAATCAACCTTGAAATTGAATTGAAATTTACTTGAAATGAAAGTGTACCGATATAAATCAAAGGTTAGATATGAGAAACAAGATATCTTATACCTTGATGATGCAAATTCTCTTGAATGGGATCACAAGTGTTGATGCAATGGCATGATTCCACAAAAACATAAAAGGAAATCATAAAAGATATGCTTGCATGAAGGTTGTTGAAGCTTTCCACAATTAAGAATATGATGGGATGAAATTCCTTGAATGATTAGATTTTTTGAATGCTTGATTGATTTTTTTGAGTTCTTGAATACATGAGATGAGATATATTACCAAAATTAGGGAGGTACCCTTTCTTATATACCTCAACAAACTATTTAAGGGTGCAAAAATTGGAGGTTGACAATAACTTAGGGTTCTTGCTAAAACTACAAGACCATTCTATTGAACAGGCTAAATAACTGATTGAGGGGGGTGAATCAGTTATAATCAAATAATTTTTTTAACCTTTGTTAATCTAGTGAATACTTAAAGAAATTAGAAACTTATGACAGATATGAACATGAAAGCACAAAAACATCAATGTAATAAATACTATAATTTATGTGGAAAGCCAAGATGGGAAAATCCATGGAGAAACTAATTCTCATGAAAAGAACACCAGTTACGTCAATTTTTACAAAGGGTTCATCATCAATTTTCTCATTGTTGGTTGTCTCATTGTCGAATGGGCTCACTACCCAAAAAATGGAAAGGCCCACTTCCAATACAAATAGGCTCACTGCCAAAACATAAGAAATGAAAAATGAATCCACCATCGAAGTCATTGTCACTAGTAATCAACAACATAGAAATGATATAACAATTAGCTATCAGTTGCACCAACTTGCATATGCATCAACACATAGATATTCCCTTGTCAGATTTGAAATCACTTTGCATATTACTCGCATAAAGAATAATACAATAAATAGAACCATCACCTTCTTATACCATGTCTTATCAACAACTAGGTAGACCTAATGCAATTTGAAATAGGTCACACCAAAGCATTACCATGGTGGTAAGGAATGAAACATGGACCACCTCTCTCAATACAACATGCCTCACTCATAAATACATGCTACACCATCACCAAGATCTTCAGGACCAACAAATAGGATCTATATATTACACTGCAAATACTTGGACTAAAGCAAAACAACCACTTTCCAGATAGGACCTGGCCCAAACAAATGGACCACATTATGTTGCAAGATAAATGGGACCAACACCAACATGGATAAAGATAAATCTTTATGTCACATCATCTGGGGCACACTTCTAGTAGATCACCAAAATATTCAGTCCACATCTATGCATAGAATATGTTGACATTAATGACAACCATTAATGACAACAACAATGATAACATCAAAATCACATTCTAACACATTATCCAATTCAAATTTGGGACTATTTTTCAAAATTAGAGGTGACTCGACTTTCCCTAGACCCACCCAGTCACCCTTGACCACCAAAAATAAGCTTAGATTTAGGTTGGGGGTCCAATTTGGTATGGGAATGCAAAAAATATGCATGAAATCAAGGTGTGATAAGCATAAATGTATGAGGAAGGCCACACATACTAAAATGGAACCTATGTAAGCAAGTAATTGTATGTGAATATAATTTATGATTCTATAAATAGATATGTAGACTATAATGATGATGAACTTTATCTCATGGATAGAACAAAGATATATATGAAGGAATGGAATCCAAATCCAATCCATGGAAAAATGAGATTTAAGTTGAGCTAGTATAGTTACGCTTGTATAACCTACCCTCATTATATTGGGATGAGAATGTCCTTGTAGAGACAGAGAAAAAAATTGGTCCCTTCATCTAAGTAGATAGGAAAATGGAAGGCAAAATCTTTGGGATTTATATCAAGATATTCTTTAATTTGATGTCCTACCCACCCCTACCATAGGAAATTGAAATTAACATACAATGGGGCATTTAGAGACAAAAAATAGAAAGGGAAGATTAAATGACCCTATGCCCCAAGTGTAAATCAAAAGGCCATGGTTAATTTGATTGTTGGACAAAAATCAAGGTGAGTAATTATGTACCTAATTAAAAATTGTTAGACTAGAACATAGAAAGGAAAAAAAATGACAAATTTCAATTTGGGATACCTCCAAGCAAGATGATAAACTTTTAAAGCCCATGGAAAATAAAAATAATCCCATAGAACAAGTGAACATGTCGACTATTATACAAGAAGAATCTCATAATCCTACATGATGGAGGACTATGCACAAAACATCATTAGCATAATCAAGTAGCCCCTAATCTAGTGGAGGAAAGTAGAGATGAGAAAGCCACAATTCATGAAGAGGAAAAATGTAAGGAGGTGGAAGAAAACACATAGGTTAATAGAGATAAATTTGATCGTATTTTGAACTCTTTGGTGGATAAAAATGAGAAATATCCTTTATGGGAACAAGAGAAAATCACCCCTCAAAAAAAAAAGATTGAGAAAGGAAATCCAAAAATCCTACAAAGGAAAAGACAAGGGTAGGGGAAGGATTTAATGGGTCCAATGGGGTGTTAGTAGAAATCATAGAGATGAAAAAGTTATAATGGTCTATAGTGCTAAGGGGGATGACAATCATTTCTTTACACCTTGGGGGATGAAGTAAACTATGAAGTGGTCATTAAACTAGACAATGAATCGAATTAAAAAATTGAGACAAGATTTGAGGAAGATAAGGGATAAGTTTGGATGAAAGGTGCATAGAGAATTTATAGAGTCCAGTTTGAAACAACCAAACATCAAAGAAAAAGGAAATAGGGTACCAATGTCTAACAAGATGAAATTGGAAATTGTTGCAAAGGCAAAGGGGTAGAGGAAACTAAGTCTAAGATTAGGGAATATGGTTCTCCTTATTGAGGTGAAATGAGGCTCCTAACTTGGAACTTATTGCCCCTAACAAGTGGTTCCTGATCAAGAACAATATATAATAAAGTAAGGTGGATTTAGTATGCTACAAGAGACAAAGTGGAATAAAAATGAGAGTAGGAGAAGAATGAGTGCTTGGAAATAATGGAGTAGTGTGTTTATAGAATCTATAGGATTTTATTGAGGGATTTGGGTGATATGGAATCCTCTAACCATACCATTTATTTTGGAGGAAGAGAATCAAAATTTCATGAATTTCGAGTGTAGAATATTACACCTTCTCCTTGATCAATGTGTATTGGCCAATCTCCACAGTTGAAAAAAGAAATGTATAGCTCCAAATCACAATTAAATTGAGTGAGTGGGGTGAAGAGAAAGGGATTATGATGGTAAATTTAATGCATCTCTATAAAAAATTAGAAGAGGGAAACTAGAGTTTCAGACTTCTAACAATGAGAATAGACTAAGAGACATTCACACCGAGAATGACACATACACATGACCCAATTGAAGGAAACATTTCACCAATATTGCAAAAAAATTTGACTATTTTTTCTTGGTTAGAGATTAGGAAATTCACCCCAACACTCATGAAGCTACCATACTAATCTTCACTAGATCAAACCATTATCTAGTGTAACTAATCATCAAACAAGAGGACCCCATTATTAGCAATCCTTTAAAATTTGAGAACATGTGACTTAAAGATCCAAGTCTATTTGATCTAATCACAACATAGTGGAGTGAGATTAATCTTAGAAGCCAATCCAATTTTTTACAAGTACACAAGAAATTAACCCATGTTAAGAACAAGCTCAAGATATGGAATAAGGAACACTTCAAAAATATATTCCAATAAAGAGATAGAGTGGATAAAGAGATAGTAGTCCTAAATGAAGCAGTTGTAGACAAAGGGAAGAATGTCGATGATTATGAAATAGAAAAATGTTCAAAACAAGAGTTAGTAGAGCTAATGGCTAGAGAAGAATGCTTATGGTGGTAGAAATAATGGGAGATATGGCTAAAAGAAGGAAATAGAAATGCCAATTTTTTTCTTGAACAATAAGAATAATATAAGTAATAAGAAAATTGTGGAGATCAAAAGAGGATATGGAACCTTGACACAATCATTTGAAGAATCTAATATGGAAGTTGTTGGGTTTTTTGAAGAAATACTAATTAGGGAAGTGCATGATCATGGTGGAGAAAGGACCAAAAATATTAACAAAATTCATCCATTAATATTAGAGGAAGATAATGGAGTACTTCATAAATAAATTATAGGGGAGGAAGTTAGGAAAAAAACATTTCAACTCAATCTTGGAAAGGCCCCTATGCCCGATGGCTTCCCTGCCAGCTTCTTCCAACATTTTTACGATATTGGTGGTAGGGATAACTTTAGTGGTGAATTTCACTCATCGGGGACCCAAAATTTGGCGAAAAAAATTAGACTTTCGGGGTGGCCATGTCGCTCACGCTTTATAAAAATTGGGTCCCATGCATAGGCAAATCGCCAATAGTGACATGAAATTATTTTTATTTCAGCGATGACTTCGCCAATCGAATTAATTTTTCCACACAGTAAATTGAATATTTTCACCTACAATTTCCTAAGCTTGTCTTAATCAATGGTCATATTCACCAATATGCAGTCAAAATGTAAGTTAGAGTACGGGTTAAGTACATAGATTTGACATGTGTCTCTATTCCAGAGACTTTCAATGAAACTTTATGGCTTTAAAACTTTGGCCCAAAATAGATTTGACACATGTCTCTATTCCAAAGACTTTTAGGGGAATCTTTGTGTCCTTTAAAACCTTGGCCTGAAATAGAATTCCTGCCATTGATCTCAGATCATCAAATGGTTACAAAAAGTAGGGTTATCTCCTATCAGGAGATATAAAATTAACTCAGAGTACCTTAATAAAATAATAAAAGTCATTTTAGCTTTCAAGGGCATTGCCCCCGAAAACCCCCACAGGGGCGTTGCCCCTCGACCCCACCCTGTACCTCCGTCAAATAGTTATGATTTCTAGGTATAGGTTCATGTCATCATGATTTTCTTCAATAATGAAAGATTTGCCAATACTTTATAGAATTTTCATAGAATTGAAAAAAAAATCGCCAGTACAAATAATATTTTTTCCTTTCAAATTAAAAAATTTTGCCAACAATATTTATTTTTTTTACACAAAATAATGTAGGATTCCCCACGATTTTACACTTTTTCTAGGGAGGGGGTTTCTTAAATTTTTCCCTGATTGGTGGGTCAATGTGGTTAAGGCCATGGAAGAATCGAGGAGAAAAATCACCATGCTTGGAGCACTAAACCACACTTTCCTTTCTCTAATACCTAAGAAAAAATAAGCCCAATCCATGAATGATTATAGATTGATTTCCCTTTGCAACATTGTGTATAAAATAATCACCAAAACTATTACCAATTAATTAAAATTAGTTCTCAAGAAAATCATCTCAAAATAAAAAAGTGGATTCTCTCCTATTCGATCTATTATGGAGGGAATTATTGTGGCACATGAAGCAATTAAATCGACAAGACAGTCAAGATCAATAAGCATGATTATAAAACTAGATATTCTAAAGGCATATGATCTGGTTGAAAAGAATTTCTAAGATTAGGTCATCGAAAAATTTGGTTTTAATGAAAGATGGATTGATTGGGTTGGCATCTGGATTAACACTCCCAATTTTTTGGTCCTAATGAATGGGGCCTCACATGGTTTTTTTTCCTACAATAAGAGGAATAATAAAAGGTCATCCTATATCAACTTTCCTCTTTATAATCATGGCAAAGGCATTAGGTAGAAGCATTAGTAGTCTCAAAGTAGAATAAAAATGGAAAGGTATGGAGGTTACCCTAGGGATGACTCTAGTAACCCACTGGTAATTTGCTAATGAGATAATGTTATTTGACATACCAAACATGGTAGAAGCAAGGAAAATCTTCAAGGAAAACCATAAATTAGAGGAAATCTGAATTTTTTTATAAATACTTAGCCAAGTTTTTAGATTGAGATAGTAAGAATTTTCGATTTAAAAGTTGCAAACATTCCTAGCTAGTTCTTGGGAATTCTTTTATTTGTAGGGTTTAATAAAAAGAACTATTGGGAATTTCTAATTAATAGTTGAAAAAAAAGAATGAAACATTGGAAAGGGAAATGACTCACATCAATTGGAATGGTCTTGATGATAAAAGTAGTTTTATCAACCATTCTAGCTTACTATCGTATAACTAGAAATGGGTAGATCCTATTTCCTATTGTACATTAGAAAGGATGAGATAACCCAACAGGCTTAGAAGGATCCAATTGTTGAATGGGTATCAAGATTCCTTAACTAATATGGAAAAATGATAGGGATATATGAGAAATAAGATGAAATGGAGGAAATGATTGACTTTTTGTGCACATAGATTGATAGGAAATAGATAACTTTGTACATATGCCAAAAAAAGACACCAGAAGATGCTAGTGACCTATGATTTAATTTGAAGTCATTTTGGAGGGAAGAGACCACCTTGCTTGATCTTTTCTCAAGAAGAGGCCACCTTACTCAACTTTTACCCCACACTTTTGACTAAACTCAACTGTAGATATTTGCGAGGTCCTAAACTTTCTAGATCTGAGCTGGTGCAAATGTTACCTGTACCCACACATAGAAAAAGAGGAATTTTTTGTGTGGAGAGGGGTTTTCCTTAGTCAAACACTATTTTGGAATTATCCTTAAAATGAATGAAATAAATGAAAGTGTGTTGTCATATAGTAGAGGCTAGATCTAAAAAATGAAGTGTATCATACCTTGGCAATACAAATGCTTCTTTGAATCTGATCAACTATGTTGATGCAATAGCTTTAACTTCACACAAAAACCAAAAAGGAAATAATGAAAGACAAAACCTTGTGTAATGGATGTTTTAGTTTTCCATAATGCTTTATGAAGAGAGAGAAGAATGACTTGAAGAGTTGAATACTTGAATGCTTGAAGGAATATGGATGTTTGGATGTATGTAAATAGATGCTTGTACTATGATCTTCTTCCTTGATGGTGGACTCCTTTACTTGGCCTTCAATGAGGGAAAGAAGCTTTATCCATGAAGAATATTTCATTGAAAACACCTTATGATGCTTGGAATATTTCTTGAGAATGCTTGAGATACAAAATTGTGAGTGAGTTCTTGATTTCTTATCATGCAACATAAAAATGAGAAGATATATTTTGATTTTATACCTCTCACAACATTTTGGGGATCAAATCTTTAAGGAAGTTTACTGGAATTTGGAAATCCTACTTAACTAATGAGACAAACTCCTTGTTTGAATTTTAGGGAAAATGCCAAGGAAGAGGTTGGCAAGGGCAACCTCTTCCCCCATAAAAGTGGTAAAACTTGTTTTAGGAGTCAAGAATGTGGAGAGAGTAAAAAATGTAGGTAGTGGAGAGATGGAGTACCCAAAATAAATGTGGGAGTCTATACATGCTAAAATTGGGTCTAATTAAGCATCTAATTATAGATGCTTACAATTTAGGATGGTACATTTAGTCCCCACTTTAGTGGGAGTATGAGTCCACCTCATGATCATAGTAAAGGAAAAGAGAGAAGGGAGAGAAAGAGAGAGAAATGTGTTGGAGTGAGGAAGACACTAAGAGAGGGGGTGAATTAGTGTCTTAAGACAATTTTCATTTAATTCAAAGGCAACACTTTTTAAACTGACTAATTATTTTGTTTATTTAACTTGTGACTACCCATAAATATTATGAAACATAAACATACAATATAAATGATAACATGATAAATCACAAGCCCACAAATGAGTCATAACACATTATTTTCATGAGTGGAAAACCCTTTAAGGGAAGGAAAAACACTCATAAAATGCCTCATTGGCTACAATGTGTCTCACTAATAAAGTAATGTGCCTCACTGGCTAAGTAATGTGCATCATTAACAAAGTAGTGTGTCTCACTAGCTATCAAAACAATATGTCTCATATCATCATATTTTTTATACAAATACATAGTGTATCATATTTGTTTCACTTTTATTGTATTCCTTGATCCCACATCGCTTGAGACTCAAGAACATAACTAATAACACTATATAATGTTATTTAAATGACAAGTATACACAAAACTATAGAGATTTTTTACAATAATATAGTAATCAACTACACAATGCACTCTAAGTTCTTTCAATGGATTTTCAATAATGCTTTCATATCAATTTGATATACATTTCATGAAATGAAACTATTTAAATAAAACTTTTCAACATCTAAAAGATTATTCTTAAAAGAGTACGATTCATTGTCAAAATAATTCTTCCTTATTATTAACACCCTATGTGTTCCTTCAATAAAATATATATAATGCAAATGTCCTTTGAACTAAAACATAATTGTCTTCAATACCATAACTGTTCCATAAAGGTATACTGAAGAAGGGAAAATTAAAACCCTTGAGTAACACAAAATGAACATTTTGGCTTTGATGTTTTATTTTAAAAAAATCTATATAAGAAACCATTTTCCAAAACTATATTTTCCCTATAATAACCAAAAAACCTGATAGTAAACTAGGGTAAAGAAAATATGTTACCTGAAAAATAATTACCATTGTAGAAGCATTTGAAATCCCTCGAAGAATAAAAAACCAACAAAATGAACATCTTGCAAGTATCTCAGTCAAAAGAGAAACTCCAATAATTGCTATCAACTTCACGAGAAACCCCTATGCCCTACCATGCCACATCTAGGGTTTGAGCCATGTTCAAAATACAATAATACCAATGATAAACTTCAATGAAGCTGAACCCAACTCAATACAAGTGCCTTGTTAACAAAAATTCCTTTGATGAAAAACAAATGATGCTTTCTGTTAATATGATTTAGAACAACAAAGAGGGGAGGTGAATCAGTTGTTCTTAGGTCCAGATGTATCAATTCAACTTTTAAACACTTCAATAATCTCAGATCTAATAACCAACACTACTCGGTCATTACAGAATGTATGCCAAAAACATATAATAATGCAGTCCACTATCCAATAGTATTTAACTTGCAAAACATAGAAATGTTCAAACCAAAACATTCACACAAGTATTGACACTAGGATTTATAGTGGAAACCCAATTTGGAAAAAACCACTTTGTAACATGTTACTGATATTTTCACTCTTCTGAAGTGAGCTCTGTGAAAAGCCAACCCTATCAAAGGTTTCCATACACACTGTTAGGTGTGATCCTGTTAAAGGATTTCAACCACCCTGTTAGGAGTGTGCCTTGTTAGAGGACTTAAGTACATTCCATTAGAATGCAACCTTGATTAAAGGATTTAAACAATGATTGTTAGGTCAACCTTGATGAAAGGATTTGGACTGATACAATGGTTAGAAAGTAGCAGTAGTATTTATCTGAAAATATACAACTCACTTTGCAAATAACAGATCCAATTCTCACATATATGCTAGCTTACTGACTGAGTTCCATTTCCATTTCCATCACTAATCTGCTTGGAAATCTCTTCAAGCAATCACAACTCTGATCAAATCCTTCACCTTTAGCCTTTCTGCTTTATCAATCAATAACATCAACAACTCCAACATCCTTCTTTAATGTCACACTTAGGTTTTCCTATATACCTCTTCAATAGGTCGATCCATATTTTGCTACTTAAACTCATCTGTAGATCTTAGGTTTAGGTCTAATTCATCGAATCCTTACAACATTCATGTTCTTCATCCATCCTTCTAGAAACATCTTCAATCTCTTTATTGAAATCACAATAAAATGGTTTACTGTGCATTAAATGCTCCATACAGTCAATTAATAAAGTCAACATGATTTAGATAATCCAAGAATTCAACTAAGTCGGCTAGGAATCTGAATTCTTCCTAAAATGTTAATTACTGATGCTCAATCAATACTGTGTTCAACTCCTTGGTCATCACTGCGTAGCTCAGTCATCTCTTCAAACTATCTCCCTCGGCTAATGTTGTTACTCGGCAATAAAACTAATGTTCGGTCAACACTCAATTTACTTGGCATATATTGGCTTGGTCGACACTAACATCACTCGATTTAAACTAGATTTCTTCACTTTTGCTTGGTTAAGCCTACTTGTTTAGTCTTGCTTCTTACTTAGATAAACAATACATTATCTTATCATTGTGCCACATAATCAAGTACTCATTGAAGTATCAAATAACTCAATCTTTCTCTAGGTTCTATTGTTATCACCCTTGCCCTAATCCTTCTCATCAATCAATAGATATAGTACTTTCTTAGATAGCAACTGTCTTACCAGTTAAGGTTTGACATCACCATATGAATAACACATGATTCACCAACTAATCCAAAACTTTGTCATTTCATCAAAAATATATTTGTAATATCCTTAGCTTCATTCTAATTCTGAATCACTTAGCCTAGCTTGATTGACCGTCCACACAGTTACTCCCTCTGAATCTTTTTTGTGTCTCTTTTCCTCTCATTCTTTGAATGATTTCCTCTTTTATGTGTTTTCATCTGAATCTCTCCCTCTTTGACAATAATGCCAAAGTACTATCTAGAACTTGCATCTTTTAGATGTAGATGTCATCTTGGCAGTTTAGTAACAATATTTCTCCCTCTATCATCTTGCTTATGACTAATTATAGCTTTGTTGTACTTTTCACAACTCTAGGTTGCTCCTAAAGTGTGACCTTTTCTACATCAATTTGTTAGATACTCTGTGCAGCACATTTGATGCAGTGCTCCTAGCTTGACTAGGAAGCCTCTGTTAGGGGAAGCACCCCTAATTTACCTCTAAGATATTCATGAGCATCCTTAGGTAAAGCTTTGGTGAATATGTATGCTAGTTGTTCCTTTGTATTCACATATTCCATTCTCACCTCTTTATCTTGTACCAATTCCCTCAAGTAATGATACTTGATAGCAATATGTTTGGTCTTTGTGTGCATCACTGGGCTCTTTGATATGTTGATAGCACTTGTGTTGTCACAGTATATGACAACTGGTTCAATGATCTCCTCTTTCATGCCTTTCAACAATTGCTTAATCCATACCAGATTTGAACAATTCACTACAGCTGCTACATACTTGACTTTAGCTATAGATTGGGAAATGCAATTTTGTTTCTTGCTTGTCCAGGAAACTAATCTCTATCCAAGAAAGAAAGCTCCTCCACTAGTAATTTTTCTATCATCCACATTTCCTACCCAATCTGCATCAGTATAGACTCTTAGTTCAAATTTCTCATGCTTCTTGTAGTACAGTCCATAGTCTTCTGCCCCTTTCAAATATCTCATTATTCTCTTCATAGCCATCATATGACTTTCCTTAGGATTGGCAGAGAATCTTTCCATAATCCCAACTGCTAGGGATATATCTGGTTTTCTGTGAACAACATATTACAGCTTTCCAATCATGGATCTATACAGAGTTTGGTTTACTTCAGCAATATCATCATTTTTAGACAGTTTCTATCTAGTAGCCATGGGAGTACTTACTGGCCTTGAATCCTCCATACCAAAAGTTTTCAGTATCTCTTTGACATATTTAGACTACGTGATAAAAATACCTTTTTCCATCTGATAGAGTTGCAAACCAAGAAATAATTTTATCTCACCAAACATAGACATGTCAAACTCAATTTGCATCTCATTTGAAAATTTCTTACACAGGGCATCTTGTCCTCCAAATATGATATCATCTACAAAAATCTTAGCCAACAAAATCCCTTTACATTCTTCATCTTTCATGTATAGATTTTTGTTGTCATTTGTCCTTGAAAATCCAATCTGTATCAAGTAATTGTGCAACCTCTCATACCATGCTCTAGGGGCTTGCTTCAATCCATACATCACCTTGTTCAGCTTGCAAACCATATTTCTCTTGTTTGGATCAACAAATCCTTCAGGTTGCTCAATGTACACTTCTTCTTCTAATATACCATTCAAAAATGTAGACTTGACATCCATTTGGTATACCTTGAAATCTCTGTAAGAAACATATGCAAGTAGAGTTCTCACTCCTAATCTTGATACAGGGGAAAATGTCTCCCCATAGTCTATTCCTTCTTCTTGTGCATAACCCTTGCATACCATCCTTTCTTTATTCCTTGTGATTTGTCCATGTTCATTAAGCTTGTTTCTGAATACCCATTTTGTTCCAATGGCATTTTTATTTTCTCATCTTGGCACCAGAGTATGGGTATCATTCTTTTATATTTGGTCTATTTCCTCATTCATAGCTTGAATCCAATCTTCATTTTCTAATGCCTTCCTTGTTGTCTTAGGCTCAAACTCACACAATAAACATGTAGGATCTTTCAACTTGCTTCTGGTCATAACTCTAGTTTCTTTATCTCCAATGATATGCTCAGGCTTGTGATGTCTTCTTACATATTGTGCCAAAGTAGGTTCATATTTCTTTTCTCCTTGCTCTTTAGGTTCATCAATAAGATTATCAAATTCAGCCTCTGATTTCTCGGCAACCTCTTCCTGATGGTCAGTAGCATCCTCCTAATGCTCGACAACATCCTCCTAATGCTTGACATTTCTTACCCAAGACTCTGCATTAGGTGCAAGTGTGTTACTTGCCTCTCCTTCCTCTATATAAACAAAAGATCTATAATCTCCAGGTTCTCTTTTGCTTTCCTGTTCATTCTTCTCTGCATATTCGTCAACTTTCACATTTACACTTTCCACAATTTTGTTAGTGTTAGAGTTCAAACACTTGTAAGCTTTACTCTTTGTGGAATAACCTAGGAATATGCCCTCATCACTTTTTGCATCAAACTTTCCATTCCTATTTTCTTTTAATATATAGAATTTGCTCCCAAATATTATAAAGTATTTTACATTAGGTGCATAACCATGCCATAATTCATAAGGTGTAACATTTGTACCTTTTTTTATTTATACTTGGTTTAAGGTATAAAAAGCTATACTTACAGCTTCTTTTCAGTACTTTTGTGCAACATTCTTCTCAATCATTAGTGTCCTTGCACAATCCATGATAGATCTGTTCCTTCTCTCAACTATACCATTCTATGTAGGTGTTCTAGGTGCAAACATTTGTCTCTTGATTCCTCTATTGAACTCATTTGATATAAACTCCCCACCTCAGCCAAATCTCAGACATTTTAGGTTTCTACCTGTTTCTTTTTCCACCTTTGCCAAATACCACTTAAACAACTAAAATGCATCAAATTTTTCTTTTAAAAACATTACAGTCATCATCCTAGTGTAATCATCAACAAATAGAATAAATTATTTAGCACCACAATAGCTTTGTACACCCATAGGTTGACAAAGGTCAGTATGAACCAGATCTAAAGCATTTTCAGAAGTAAAAGTCTTGCTCTTGAAACTAGACTTTGTCATTTTACCCAACTAACATTGTTTGCACATCACATTATCAAGTTTCTTCAATCTCGACAAACCTCTAACTTTCTTCTTTTTACTAATATTTACCAGATTGTCAAAGTTAACATGACATAACCTCTTATGCCATAATCATATATCATCAAATTGTGCAATCAAGCATGTCTCTTCAAATAGATCTAGATAGAACAAATTACCTCTTATCTGTTCTCCATTTCCAATCAGTTCACCAGTGGCATCAAATATTTTAGCTTTTCTGTGATGAAACTCCACTAAGTAACCAGTGCTATTAAGTTGTGCAACACTTAGCAAATTATAGTTAAGACCCTCAACCCAATAAGCATTTTCACAAGTGATCTTATCAGTCATCTTAATTAATCCTTTACCCTTTATAGGACATGGTGCATCATTACCAAACATACCTTTGTAATGATCTAGAGTTTCAAATTTACTTTTGTCACCAATCATGTGATGTGAGAAACCACTATCAATAATCCATTTATCACCTTTGCTCACATAAGAAACAAGTGCAATTTTCTCATCTTCATCAAACTCATCTTTCATAGCAATATAAACTACTTCAATTTCAAAATCATCATTATCAGTGTCAGTTTCTTCTTCAGCAATATAACAGGATTTCTTACATTTATCCTTGTACCTTTGGTAACCTCTGCTTCCTCTCTTATCCTTGTACTTGCTTTCTCTTTTCTCATCCTTGTCATCCCTATCAGGACATCTTGCAGCTATATGGCCAACTTTTTTACATAAAAATATATGATAAGAAGTTTACCTTTATATTTGCCTTTTCCTCTTTTCAATCTTCTAGCCATAAGAGCTTCAAGATCCTCTAGTTCCTCATCAGAAGTGTCACTATCACTTTAACTATCACTTATACACTTTTCTTTTTCCCTCTTAGACTTATGCAAAACCATATGCGACTTGAATGCATATTCAACATTAGCAACATTGTAGTTATCATAGTTAGAAAGCTCAAAAGCAACAAGCTTACCAACAAGACTTTCCAGTGTTAGAACATTACCAAGGTTACATCTAGATTCTTGAATTGTTGAAATTTTGATGGCATATATAGGAAGCAGAGTTCTCAATACCTTTCCAATAACAATTTCATCTTCAATAGCTCCATTAGCTCCCCTAATAGCATTTACTACCTCCTTGATTCTACCACAATATTGAGCAATTTTTTCACCTTCTTGCATTTTCATTTCATCAAACTTACCTCTCAGGCTTTCAACTTTTGCCCTTAGTACATTTATGTCACCACCATAGATATTTGCAAGAGTTTCCCACATTTTCTTTGCATTTGTGCAATCTTTAATGTCTTCAAATTCTGGATAGCTTAATGCAGATGCAATCTCCAACATTGCTTGGTTGTGTTCTTGTTTAGCTCTCATCTCCTTGGCAGTCAAAGGTGCAGCATGACATAGTCATGTTCAACATAATATTGCACTGAGTCACCAATACCAGCTAGATGCAGTTTCATCAAACTCTACCATGTAGGAAAGTTCTCCTTATTCAACTTCGGTACCTCCTTTTTATACATCTTGATCATTTTCTTCAAGTACCTTCAAACTTGTTCTATGTAAGCACCAACAACTCTAATACCAATTGTTAATATGATTTAGAACAATAGAGAGGGGGGTGAATCAGTTGTTCTCAGGTCTAGATGTATCAATTCAACTTTTAAACACTTCAACAATCTCAGATCTAATAACCAACACTACTCGGTCATTACAAAATGTATGCTAGAAACATATAACAATGTAGTCCACTATCCAACAAGTATTTAACTTGAAAAACATAGAAATGTTCAAACCAAAACATTCAGACAAGTATTGACACCAGGATTTATAGTGGAAACCCAATTTGGGAAAAACCACTTTGTAACATGTTATTGATATTTTCACTCTTCTGAAGTGAGCTCTGTGAAAAGCCAACCCTGTCAAAGGTTTACATACACATTGCTAGGTGTGACCTTGTTAAAGGATTTCAACCACCCTATTAGGAATGTGCCTTGTTAGAGGACTTAAGTACATTCCATTAGAATGCAACCTTGATTAAAGGATTTAAACAATGACTATTAGGTCAACCTTGATGAAAGGATTTAGACTGATACAATGGTTAGAAAGTAGCAGTAGTATTTGATTTGAAAACATACAACTCACTTTGAAAATAATAGATCCAATTCTCACATATATGTTGGCTTACTGACTGAGTTCCATTTCCATCTCCATCACTGATCTACTTGGAAATCCCTTCAAGAAATCACAACTCTGATCAACTCCTTCACCTTCATCCTTTTTGCTTTATCAATCAATAACATCAACAACTCCAGCATCCTTCTTTAACCTCACACTTAGGTTTTCCTATATACCTCTTCAATAGGTCGATCCATCTTTAGCCGCTTAAACTCATTCGTAGATCTTAGGTTTAGGTCTGATTCGTCGAATCCTTCCAACATTCATGTTCTTCATCCATCCTTCTAGAAACATCTTCAATCTCTTTATTAAAATCATAATAAAGCGATTTACTGTGCATTAAATGCTCCATACAGTCAATTAATAAAGTCAACATGATTTACATAATACAAGAATTCAACTAAGTCGACTAGGAATCTGAATTCTTCCTCAAATGTAAATTACTGATGTAATACCCCAAAAATGGGCTATAAGTTCATTAATCTTCTATATCGACACATCAAACGAAATCGACATCGAAGTCCTAACCTAAGGCACATCTGAACATCATCGAATCCTAATTGATTATCATAAATTCTGCATCGGGGAATATTCCTAGCAATATTCCTAATTATCATAATTATCTTTAATTTAATAGTTATTTGGCGATAAATCCTATTCATCCTAAAGTTTGATTAATTGAATATTCTCAATATTTAATTAATTAGATTTAATTCTGCCACTTAATTGTTCAATTGAAGTTAATTCTATTTATTCCTAAATTGTATTATTTAAATTTGACAATAAATCCAAAATCCTATGAATAATTGATTAAATTCTTATTTAATTAATTAAAGCAAGTTGTCAATTTTTAATAATATTGTTTTTGAATAAAAGTTTGAAAAATAATTGATTAACCCATAAATCAATTGTTTTATTTTTCAAAATCAGTTAAGTTGGAAATAAATCATTTTATTATTAAATTAATTCAAAAATAAAAAATGCACAATCAGAAAAGCAGACAACTATCAAGTATCAATTAAATCTAAACTCTATTTTGAGTTAAACTCTGCTTTTGCATGTTTTTGTGAGTTAATTATCCTTTATTTAAAAATAACTCAAAAATCAACCTGAGTTATTTGAGTGATTTATGGTTTTTTTTCATGCACCTCCAAAGCCCTGGATTTCTATAAAATCAAGGCTCAACTCTTCACAAATCATCTCATAATTTTGCAAACTCATGTTGGCAAATTGGTATTTGGAGAATCAAAGCTTCTTTGCGAATCAACAACTTTGTGAGATCATTCATATTTTAGCATATCATTGTTAGATTAATTGTATTGCATATCAGTTTTTCATCTTAGATTCTAAATTCATATCAGTTTTTTTTATCATAATTGCATCTAAAATCCAAAAAAAAAAATAGATTAATTGCATACATTCCATATCTAGATTTTGCATTCAAATCCTTCGTTTAGGTGTCGTCAAGTTCACTGGTCTCAGTCTAATCTGAGAATACATACTCGCATCTACTAGAAGGCAGTAAATCATCTGGTTAGATTAGTTTTCAATTACTTGTACGATTTTGATTTTAAGCTAACCTCTAATGTTTTACTGAAGTGTTGTCTATAGCTAGGTACAAAATTCACACACACAACTGACACTCAGTCAATACTGTGTTCAAATCCTCGGTCATCATTGCGTAGCTCGGTCATCTCTTCAAACTGTCTCCCTCGGCTAATGTTGATACTCAGCAATAAAATTGATGTTTGGTCAACACTGAATTTACTCGACATATACTGGCTTGGTCGACACTAACATCACTCGGCTTAAACTAGATTTCTTCACTTTTGCTCGGTTAAGCCTACTTGTTCAGTCTTGCTTCTTACTTAGATAAATAATACATTATCTTATTATTGTGCCACATAATCAAGTACTCATTGAAGTATCAAATAAGTCAACCTTTCTCTAGGTTCTATTGTTATCACCCTTGTCCTAATCCTTCTCATCAATCAATAGATATAGTACTTTCTTAGATAGCAACTATCTTACCAGTTAAGGTTTGACATCAATGACAATACAACAATTGCTTCAATTTCAATTTTCGACAGCTTTCTTCAATGCCCTAATGATGTCAAGGATAAAAAACACAATAGTGTATATGCCTTTGAGGCTCAATGTTAGCCTTTGAAAACAAAAATCAACTTCTTCAGTGTTTTTAAGAATAAAGACCTTCAATACAAATGAAACAGACAATATGCATCAAATAATCATTATGAGTATTATGCCCAAGGTCAAAAGGTAATATCATTACTTATGAAACAACTTGTCTATGCCAAGATTTGAAAAGCTATACCAAAGGATATTCCACATCAAGATCACCCCTTCACGTTCTTATATCATTAACTTTGTAAAATTGACATTGATTAGGTAATTATACTTATCACTTGATACTTACAGATCTTGTATCCACTAGACCATTAACAACTTATATATTTTGAATGTAATAAGGCAGTAATAACTTATCAACAAAACATTGATAAGATATTGATTTATAATTCTAGAAACAAGGATGTATAAGGGATTAATGTCTATTGTAAAACAATATACGTGAGATATCAAATAATAATAATTTAAATCAAGTATGCATGAACAAGTACAACGTATCAGTCATATTAAATTATATGACAAGCAAGATATGAAGAAGTGATTGTCCAAACTATGTACCTATCCCTATTCTATCCACTATCCAAATGTATTAATATTCAATGGTATAAATGAAATGAACAATTTACCAACCTATTATTTCATCAACCTCAAAATAGTGTCAACTTGTATGACATAAATATCATCAACCTGTATACATCCAAAACATGTATGTCTAAACCTAGATACAACCATATGTTGCCAATATATCCAATATATATCAATGTACCAAAAACCTATTATCACAACTTGATATCAAATATGATGACTTTAAATATGATTTCCAAAGTATGTGAAGTGCTCTTTCTCTCTTGACAATATAAGTCACAATTTAAATCTCAAACACACCTCATAAAACATTTCATTTTCTTTTGACATTAATTCCAACAATGACAAAGGTGGGGTAACAAAATGATCATGGGAAAAATTGGAAAGAGATAAGGCATCAATAAATTTAAGGACACAATCCCCCAAATGAAGGATCTTAATTATGAAAACCATGTGCAAGGGTGCACAAACAAAAAAAAAAGACAAAAGACAAAAGAGAACAAAAGTCAAAAGACACTGAAAATAAAGTTCCAAAACAACTAGTTGAAGACACCTCGATTGAGAAAACATCACAACCACTGGCATCATGTTTGGAAAGTTTTTGCAAAAGCACAAATGGTCGCATGGAAAGGGAAAGGGAATACACTAAGGAAAATCAAAACTCCATGATCTAAGCCACTAGCAAAGCCATGAGAGCATGGAGAGAAAGAGAGACCATACATTCAATAGTCCAACAAGTTTTATTATGCTAGGTGATCCATGGGAAAGAAGAGGAAAAAGTAGAAAGGCTAGTAAATGATATTATTCTAGTTCCACTCATCCCAAAAGAGAGATTTATGTGAAGATGGAATTTATGGTATAGAAATATGTGTTATGCTAGTCAATTCTACATTGAAAAATGATCTACACCCATGGTGGCTTATCTTAAGGAAAGAATTGTCTCCTTAGGTAATTTTTTAAAAAATGGATTAGTCCTACAAAAAGCATAGTATCCTCTGAGATCCATGAGATGGATCATCCCTAAGGCAAGCATAGTCTCCTCAGGGATCTATGAGAGGGTTTAGTCCTAAGTAAAACATAGCCTACCTAGGGATCTATGAGAGGGATCAATCCCAAGGAAAGCATAGTCTCCTTAGGGATCTATGTTGAATAAGGCTACATAATGTACAAGGAGGCTACATATATGCCCCCCTCCTTGTGATGGAAACATAGTGGCATCATAAGGAAAAGAGGAAAATGACACCTAGTTCCAACAACAAGGAGATATCTATAAAACAAAAATATATACCATAACCTTAGCAAGGAGTGAAGACTCTTGTTAGCCAAGGAATATATAATTATGAAAGAATGTCAATAAGTGGGAAGAGACCCTTGAAATAAATAGGTCTTGGCTATAAGACTTCTACTTTCAAGAGGAGTTCTTAAACAAAGATAATATCTTCAAGACAGAGAGGGAGGAGAAAAATAATGCACCCTTTTATCCCTCTATCGCTAGGTGGAAAAGGGATTCTTGATTAAGGATGACATACTTGAAGCCCCCAAGTAAAGGAATTTGTTTATGATAGAAATGTGCTTTTAAGAAAGAAAAAGGTTGTAAACCAAGATGTAAATCTCTTGCAAAAAATATCCTTATGTAAAAAAAACAACTCCATGCAAGAAAGGATATCATGTGACAAAAAAATACCACAAAATCTAGAGAAAGTGGATCCCCATAAAGGAATAAAATATTGATAAATGAAACCTTGACTCCCAAGGCTGAAGGAAAGGAAAATATGGCACCTTATATACCCCAGGTGATAGATCTTTTATAATAGACATGTGCTTTTAAGCAAGGACAAGGTTGTAAACAAAGATGTAAATCTACTAAAAAAGAGAATATCCTCATGTAAAAAAAATAGATCCATGCAAGGAAGGACATCATATTATAAAAGAAACAAGTCAATAAAGGAATAATGGATCTTTTGGAAAGGAAGAGAAAATGAGGAAGGAAGATTAAGCATACACACCTTCCCTATTGCTAGGTAATGAAATACTTGGCAAAGGACAACACATTATGCACTCCAAGTGAAAGGTCATTTATAATAGACATGCACTTTTAAGAAAAGAAAAGGTTGTAAACAAGAATGTAAACCTCTTGAAAGAGTGAAAGAATCCTCATGTAGAAACAAACAATTCCATGCAAGATAGGATATCGTATTGTAAAAGACACAACTCAACAAAGGGAGAAAATGGTTCTTAAGAAAGGATAGAGATTGAAATAATACCCTTGTCCCCAAAGTGTGGAGACAAAGAATAAGAAAGAATATTATGTTGATCATAAAGTATGATTGCTAAAATTGCACCACCATGAATGAAAATGAGCCCCCAAAGGATAAGCTACCAATGTCACATAGTAAGGAGCAACATAATAGGAACTTATATGTTATTTAGAATGATCAAGACAAATGTAACATTCATTGTTACGTGTCATTTTAATCATAGCACAATAAATGAATTATTGAATTTTACACTTCAAATCATAACATTCATTAGTCTTATGGCCACAAATTTGATGATATATACAAATGAAAAGATTGTCTTGTTTGTGTTTGCTATTTTTTTATGTTTTTTTAGGAAGAGTAATCAAGTTGGTGTGGAAAATTTCAAATAGAATACTCTCTTGTTGCGATGAGAAATTCGGAGAAGAATTTATAGATTGACTGGATGAATGGGGAGGTTTGAAACTTAGATCCTCTTTAGAAAATCATGATGTAAATTTCTCATGGGTTTTAATGCGTTGTTGCACACATCCTATACCATGTCCATCATCAAGGCTTGAAATGTCAAAAAGATAAGGGCAACTCCTAGGTGAAATTGGATTGAAATTTAAAGAGGCTCAATCAATATCTATACATGTGTCAAAGTAAGGGATTCAAGTCTTAAATTCAAGGATTATTTTTTTACTACAGAAGGTGGGTGTAAAGTCTAAAGTTACCCAATCATCATCTTGAAGATTTAATGGTGTTCTTATTTGTATTGGAGAAATAATTGAAAGAGGAGGTGGAGATTGCACATGAATGGTGTTGACTTGATTAGGATCCTTATGTGCTAAGGTTTCATTTGTAGAAGGGAGGGCATGAAGGATATTATCCTCTTCTTCCCAAGTATGTTCATGAATAAGGGAGACTTTAGGAGAGGGACACACATCACTCATTAATGCATAATCTCTAAAGGGAAGGTTATTGAAATGGATAGGATGGGAAGTGTCATTAAGGGAATTGCCAATCATAGCAACCTCTTCCACTACAAAATCATCCTCTTTCACTAAGGTACTCTCATAGGTGAGGTGCATATTAAGAGAATAATCAATATCATTCTCCAATGGTTCATCCCAAAGAGGGAAATCATTGAGGGAAGTGTTCAAAGTATCTTCTTGATTCAATATGTTCTCATGAGGGAGAGTGACTTTGGGGGAGGAATCACTAATAGGTTCATAAAGTGGATTGTTATAGATTTTAAATCCTTGTCTCATAATCATCAAGGGATTGATCCAAAATATCAAAATCATTGCTACAAAAGGGATTATCAAAGGCATAAAAACTTTGGAAAAAGAAATCTGACATTTTGTAATGAAACAAACTAATTTAATGAAACAAAGTGTAAAGGGACTAATCTAAATGCACATGAAAGAAATATTTTTGTATTTTTAGTTTTTTAACATGCAAATGCAATGCAAGAATGAACTAGATCTATGAAAAAATCAATTTGAAATTTTTATGTCTTTTTTTTAATCAATTAGTGCAAAAATAAGACTAGAACTAAATGCATAAAATGGAACAATACCATGTATACAAACTAAATATAAAAACCAAATCAGAAGTGGAAATGTTATGAGTTGGGTTCACCAAAATTTACAATAAGAAATGAGGATCAATGGGTAGATCCTATTTCCTATTGTACACTAGGAAGGATGAGATAACCCAATAGGCTTAGAAGGGTCCAAGAACTAAATGGGTATCAAGATTCCTTCACTAATATGGAAAAATAATAGGGAGATATATGAGAACTAAGATGAAATGGAGGACATGATTGACTTTTAGTGCACATAGATTGACAAGAAATATACAACTTTGTACGGATGCTAGAAATAGAAACCAAAAGATGTCACTAACCTATTATTTCAATTTGAAGTTGTTTTAGAGGGAAGATATCACCTTGCTCGACCTATTATCGAGAAGAGGTTGCCTTACCCATTCTGTTCCCTGCACTTTTAATCGAACTCGGTTGCAAATTATCTACAAGGTCCTGAAATCTCCAAATTTGAGCTGGTGCAAATGTTACTTGTACCTACATAGAAAAATAAGAAATTATTGTGTAGAGAGGGGTTTTCCTCAGTTAAACCCTGATTTTTAATCAACCTTGAAATGAAATGAAATAAATGAAAACATGCTATCACATAATAGAGTCCAGATGTGAAAAATGAAGTGTACTATACCTTGGCAATGCAAATGCTCTTTGAATGTGATCAAGTATGTTGACATAATAGATTTAACTTCATACAAAAACCCAAAAAAAATCATGAAAGATAATTTTTTTTGTAATGGATGTTGTACTTTGCCACAATGCTTGATGAAGAGAGATAAAAGAATGACTCAAGTGAAGAGTTGAAGAGTTGAATGCTTGAAAGAACGTGGATTCTTGAATGTACATAGATGGATGCTTGTTTTTTAATCTTCTTCCTTGATGGCAGAATCCTTTACTTGGACTTCAATGAGAAAAACAAGATTGATCCACATAGAATATTACCTTGAAAACACCTTAGGATGTGTCAAATCTTGCTTGAGAGTTCTTGAGATGCAAAATTATAGGAGAGCTCTTGAATTCTTATCATGCTATACCAAAATGAGGAGAAATAGGTTGCTTTTATACCCCTTACAACATTTTAGGGCTCTCAAAGGAAGCCAACGAGAATTTGGAAATCCCGCTTAACCAATGGGATGGCCCCCAATTTGAATTTTAGGGAAAACATGAGAGAAGATGTCAGCTTGGGCAACCTCTTCCCCTCAAAAAGTGATGAAACTTGTGTTGGGAGTTAGAAAGTAAAAAATGTAGGTGGTGCAAAGTTGGAGTACCAGAAATCAATTCAAGAGTCCATACATGCTAAAATGGGGCATAATTGAGCATCTAATTATATGTACTTATAATTTAGAATGGTACAACTGTATGTCTTGCATGTGGATTCCCAAGACAATTGGAGATATCCTAAATTAGATTATGAGACATTTCTTTTAGAGTGGGACAAAACAATATTAAAAGTGGCCCCTCATCTCATGGGATAAGATATGCAAGCCACAAGAGGCTGGAGGAACCATGATTAGACAAATGAGCTTGATGAATGTTGCTATGGGAGCTAAACTGGTATGGAATTTATATACCAACATAGAAAAATAACAAGTGCAAATTCTAAGAAGAAAATACCTTGATATGGAAAAGAGAGTGAATAAATAAATAAAACCATCTTTTTCAATGGTCCATGTAGCTTGGCCAAGCATAATATTTGATATATGGTAAAATAAGTATAAATGGAAAAATAAAGTCTACAATTCCTTGTTAGCCCTTATTTGACACCCATCCTAGAAGGTAAACTTTCCATAACATGCAAGCATACAATCTTTTCCTAATTTACAATTTAACACAACATGCATAACATAATGGAATTAAATCAACATTTAAATTTAATTCATGCATGTTAATAAGAATTTTGCACATACATGATCAATCTAGTTTAATGTAAATTAATATAACCACTCCTTTAAAATCTTATGCAATATTTTCGAGCAAATTTCAATACCTTGCTAATAAATTTCTAAAATGTATTTTGTAGGTTTTTCTACAGAAGATAACTATTACTTGTAACATACCATGATGTGTATGGATGGACATGTATGCATGTCTAAGTACATGCATGAACATGTGAGTGCTATGATAATAACCAACAATAAAATTGAACCATAGTTCCAAATAAATGATTTCAACATGATTTTATACCAACATGTATTATATAGGTATATGTATGTATATACAAGTATAATTACACACAAACACACACACACACACACACACACACTTTTATGAGTATTATTTTGAGATTTTAGCTCACAACCATATAAAAACAAAAGCAAACATATGTAATACAATTACATTTTTAGATATATGTCATTCATAGTGAATATTAAAATTATCCTCTTTTAGCATGTGTGTGTAGTTATATAATTGCAAGTAATCAAAATTAAGAAGAAGAAAACAAGATTTAATTTGAATTTAAGTGCAAATTTAAAATTCTGTAGATTTCAATAGCATTCAAAATGGAGAATAAAACCCACTCTCAACATGTATAACCAGATTCTGTCCTATTCACATATTCCTTTTTGACAAGCATCTTGTGTAGGGTTGGTGGTTCTTCATGTTAGGAAGAACTCTTTGGGGAAGCGTAGGCTTTGTGGTTGGGTGGAAAAAGCACCTTGATCATGTTTTCTTCTTTGGTTGAAAAAGATTATTGGATTGGACTATTGGAGATTTTAGTGTTAATATACATTCTTTGTACTCTTGATGTTTTTTCTATGTCTTGTTAGCAATGGATTGCCTAAGTCATTGTATCATATGTAACCATGTATTTTATACTTCATGTATTGGCATTATGCCATGTGATGTTGTAGTATATATTCAATATTTGCTCATGTAGTGATGCACTTGTAATTATTTCCTTGTTAATATGATTAATATGATGCTCATTTGATTTTATGTGATAGTATTGTGAATCAAGCCTTACACACACTCCCTAATCCATCGTCAAGATAATAGAAAGTTGGATTAGAGAGACTAGGTAATTACAATTCATTCTCGATATCATTTCTTGTTTCTAGATTCAATCGTGTACTATTTTTTTGCATCAACATTTTAAGTCACAACTCTCTCATCTTCATGATGGATCATAGAGTGTGATCTCAAACGTTGATGTAAAAAATTCTACACAGTTGAATCTAAGAAGTTGGATTGTTGAAATCTCATATCAACAAACATCACTATAGATTGTAAAAACCCTTATATCATTAAATTCTCCATGTAAGTTTATTAGGGGAAGAGCATTGGTAACTATTATACCTAAATTTGCGCACCCACATATCCTAAACGATACATCAGATTTCAATGATTTTTTTGCTTTTCTTCATACACAACTTAACTAATATCTATTTTTCTGACTTCTAGGTGGTAAAGAAAAATACTGTGAGATTCATTATGAGCACAAAAGTTAAAAAAATGGTCATTTAGAAGTGTCGCTTATACCTACTTAAACATGCTAGAATAAATGTGCACTACAAGCACCTCAAAAATTGCTAATACTTATGCACAAATTCCCTAATAGTTGTGCGCAATGGGTACCAAAAAAGTTGCACAATCTATCCAATTAAAGTCTACTAAATTTAAATACTGCAGGTACAAGCGGATGACTATTCGTACATGTGAAATTTATTAATGGGCTTTTAGTTATTATTTTTTGTTTTCTTCAAAATTAGTAATAAGAGAGTTAGGTGAACAAGGAGTGAACAACTACTTAAATCTCTATGGATTGTGAAAATCTGATATCATTAAAAGAGAAAACAATTATCAAGGACGACCCATTTAGAATAGTAGTATTGGTGAGGCCGCCACTAAGATTTAAACCTTCGTTGAGCTACCGTGCTTACAAGCCTTGTTCATAAAAGAAAAGAAGAATGAATGATAATTAGAAGAGGACCCCCTTCCCGTTATTAATTGATCAAAATCCTCAAATAAAATAAAAAATTACATTATAGTCTCTCCAAATCTTATGTCTAGGTATCTCTATGAGCTCGTTTGTTTGCAGAATTGGAATTTGAGTCAAAACCTGATTATCTCAAAATCAGGTTTTAATTTTGAATTCCACCTCCTTGGTGGGAAGATGGATATGCCCATTTTGGTGGTATATTCGAGTTTTGATGGTATAACCCAATTTTGAAAATGAGCATCCAAACAGTGGATTCAAGTCAAACCCTGATTATCCACTTCCAATTCATGCCATCTTCCCACAAACAAACAGGCCCATAAGGGCTCATTTGGTAGTGGGAATTAGGAAATGCTGAATTTGATCAAATGTTGGAAATGGTCAAATCATGGATTTGATAATCCAATTTTTCATTTTCAGATTATAGTTAGGACTGTTTGGTTGACCCGGAATATGAGCGAGAAGATGTATATCCTCCGTTTGGTTCCACTTTTTAAAACTAGAATTGGAATTTGAGTATGATTATTATTTTATTTTTTGAACTATTTTAATATTTTTTTATATTATATTTTATTTTCATTAGTTCATTTTATGATTTATTTTGTTATTTTATTTAATTTTATAGAGAAAACCATAAATATTTTTTATTTTATTTTATTAAATTTGATATAGAAAATCATTAAAAAAATTCAAATTTTTTTTAATAAGGTTAATATTTAATTTTGTTTAATTTTATATTCAAAATCATAACTGAGTCATAAACAACAAAAAAGTTCTCTAGTTTATCAAAATATGTCCAATGTATCTACTTTAAAAAAAAATTCATGTATCTACAATATCCGTCTGTTAACTACATTTACGCATATGTTCCCAAAAAAGTAGTGCGTATACTATACAAAGAATGCATCGCAGAAACATGATTTCTGCTTTTGCCATTGAAATAATTTTGCGGCACTAGTTGCCTCTCTAGCATTGCACTCCTTGCACTCAATCCCTATGTCAGGAAGGGATGTAGATGGGGTTGACATAAAGTTGGGTATAGCTATAGATGGAGTAGACGTACATTTGGGTTCATCGACCCATCGGAAGAATTCACATTTACTATTTCCCTGCAATACCAAATTTACATCAGTTCTTCCTAAAATGATTAGTTGTCACATTCTTTTTAAACATAAAACTATAATTACATATCCAGACCTTTTTATTTTTTGGGCAAGCCCAAAATTGATGCCTAGGATTTCTTAGTGTCTGTGACATCCTTAATATGCATTGCCTAGCACCACATTGACACATAGGCACATTGACCGAAGTCATTGACGCTATAACAATCTATGGTTGATTAAATACACTTCATAAAATTTTAGAATTTTCACATAATCAAATCTACTCTAACAATCCATGGTTGATTAAAGAGACCTTCTATTTGAAACTAAAAGGATCTAATAACACATCTATACTCATACATAGAAGATGGGGAAGAACAAAATCCAACAATGAAATGGTGGTGTGAAGACACACCATGCAAAGTTCCCGTAATAAATGTAATACACCAAGGAGTAACATCAGAAATATGTGTAGTCATAAGAAATATAGATTGTAAGTTGAAATCATGAACAACATATGAGATTCAAATACAGTTCATAACATTTTAGAAATTCCACATAATCAAATCTACTCTAACAATCCATGGTTAATTAAAGAGACTTTCTATTTGAAACTGAAAGGATCTAATAACACATCTATACTCGTACATAGAAGATGGGGAAGAACAAAATCCAACAACGAAATGGTGGTGTGCAGACACACCATGCAAAGTTCCTGTAATAAATGTAATACACCAAGGAGTAACATCAGAAATATGTGTAGTCATCAGAAATATAATTGTAAGTTGAAATCATGAACAACATATGAGATTCAAATACAGTTCATAACATTTTAGAAACTCCACATAATCAAATCTACTCTAACAATCCATGGTTGATTAAAGAGACTTTCTCTTTGAAACTGAAAGGATCTAATAACACATCTATACTCATAATAATAAATGTAATACACCAAGGAGTAACATCAGAAATATGTGTAGTCGTAAAAAATATAGATTGTACGTTGAAATCATGAACAACATATGTGTACTCGAAGAACTGTCAACATGTATATAAGATGGCAACCATAAGTAGGTGTTGGAGCAATGTACAAAATTTGTACAAGATGGAGTACTATTTTAAAAAACTACTCCAGCTTGTAGTTTTTGTGAATTGCTACAACAACAAACCATGTATTCTAATCTCACCAGATTCTTTGAGCTACCAGTGTCATAAACTAAGCCTAATGCATATATAGTCTTCTTAGGCATAATTGACAAGCCAGACTTTAAATTACAATTTATGAGTTAAGTTGTCTCTATACACTAGTTTAAGTAGAAGGGTTTGGGCACATTATAGTCGTAGAAGCACAGTGGAGAGAAATTCATGCTCAAGAATACCACTTATCATCATTCTATCTTGAGCAACTGAATCAGTGTCTTGTATTGTTCATTTTGTTGCACACAGAATCAGTATATAATACAACTATATGAACATAGTAGACCATATATAATTACAATACTGATTCAGTGTGCAACAAAATGAACACTACAAGACACTGATTCAGTTGCTCAAGACATAATGAACACTACAGGACACTGAATCAGTATTGTAATTATATATGGTCTACTATGTTCATATAGTTGTATTATATATTGAATCAGTGTGCAACAAAATGAACACCGAATCAATGTTCATTCTGTTGCACACTGAATCAATATTGTAATTATATATGGTCTACTATGTTCATACAATTGTACTATATACCGAATTAGTGTGCAATAGAATGAACACCGAATCAGTGTTCATTTTGTTGCACACTGAATCAGTATTGTAATTATATATGGTCTACTATGTTCATACAATTGTACTATATATTGTAAGTTAAACATTGAAAAGGTGGAATTGGAATTTGAGGGCCAAATTCCACTTTTGGAACTCCCATTTTATAAAATCTCGTCGGGTCCATGGGCTAAAATATAGTTGGTTTGGCGTCCACGTTGTTTTTATCTCTGCCATTCTTCATGGCATAGCTACATCCAGCCTAAGAAGACTATATATGCATTGGGCTTAGTTTATGAGCTCATCTAAAGGCATAGCTACATTCACAATCATTAAATAACAGTAAAAACAATATCACAATTATGAGCTCATCTTCATCATGTGTTACTCCTTGGTGTATTTCATTTATAATCATCAAATAACAGTAAAAACAATATCATCATGGCACAAATAGCAAAAAAATATCATAATGCATGAAATAATAGTAAAAATAATATCATCATGGCTGAAATAGCAGAAAAATATCATAATGCATGAAATAACAATAAAAACAATATCATCATGGCTAAAATAGCATTATTGCTATAATTGATCTTCATCATGTGTTACTCCTTGGTGTATTCCATTTATAATCATGAAGTACCAGTAAAAACAATATCATCATGGCTGAAATAGCAGATAAATATCATAATGCCTAGGTGTGGCCATAAAATAATATAAAAAATAGCTATAATTTGTACAAAATAAACAAATTTAACCACAAAACACAATTGGTAATTGATAATTCAATGCCAACACAAAATCATACACGAATGTGATTGATGCTACCAACACAATCAGATACTATCTTGAACTCTTTTGCACCTGCAAGTAATGTTGCCAATCCAATGTATTATATAATGTCATTGATTCATGGGACTAATGACTGGGCAGTAGTTACTTTATTTAGACTGGTGTCATATATAGGGTTTTTTTTACTATATGTATCTTGTAAATACTGCAAACTTCTCGTAGCGTAGGATGATGATATCATTTTGAGCTTTTAGTAGTATGTATTAGCAGCATTAGATGTTACTTGATCAGCACTACACTTTGATATCTTTTTTATTGTATTAGTTGATTAAACTATCTTTAATATAAAAAAAAGTCTCACTTAACACAAAGAATGATGATCTATGATCCCACTTATGAATGTGTCTGTAATATAATTGATAAAATACATAGGACAACGTCACTGCTATCTCTAATATGACAATTAGATATATGCCTAGTGATCAAGTCTACATATATAGATAATACTAAGATTAGCTTGATAATATGTATGATCTGCAAATGATAATATATGGATTGGATAGTAGATCACTGTTGCATCTGATATGTCTTTAGGGATTATGCAAAGTTAAGATATTCTAATCTGTAGATATATAGAGATCTCTGCTCTTCCTAATATATTGATGTAAATTATGCAATGAACCTCCTGATAGCAATGAAGCTTTATAGTGTTGTGTCTGATATATCGATAAGACTATACAGTTATGAATATGCTGCTATGTCTGATATTTCAATATGTATGTACAACTTAAGAGGGTATCGCTTATAGCGATGAGTTGTTTTTCCCATACATTAAAGTTACTAGGGACAAATTGACTTTGAGAATAGTCATGACGCATAGGGTGATATATAGTCCATTTATATTCTATACCCCATGAAACTCTGAAAAAAAATAGGAATTTCTTTCTTTTTTTTCAATTCACAAAACATGAACTGCTTACAAAGACAACCTAATCATTTTTTTTCTCTCACACACAAACAATTCATCCCAAATAAATATTCACAGCCACACTAAACAAGCACATTATATGTTTGATCATGAGAGAGTTGGCATGAGGATGCAACAAGCACATTAGATCAGTATTGGCACATTGAGATGGCATAAATTTAATGGTTCTCTAAATTTTGTGCTTAACAATAAATTGAAAATATCAGGAAACAAGTTTTGCTAGCATTCCTAAGAGCAACATTCATTTGTCAATGTCATTTAGTAGGGTATAAGCAATCTAACTGCAATTACAAATCAAAATTTTACTCCTTCCATGGAGCCTTGACCCAACTGCATAAGTAATAGTACTTCATCAGTTTCTGGTTACGAATGTAGATTGTTTGAACTCTAGAGAATAACATGCTCATTTTGTTTCAACGTGTTGCAATGGTAGGTTAATGTGGTTGAAATGGTTGGTAGCTAGAGGTCTGCAAACTTCATGGCAATATACTGCACCCTCTCATCTTCATTCATTTGCAAGAACCCTTTGGTTCTATATTTATCAGCCATGAAGGTGTCATATGCTTTTAGCATAGTTTGTTGAGTCAAATCAGGGATGCTTTTGAGAGCCTCATAGACACTTGCCAAGATAGAATTTGATTCAAAACTGTCCACTTTGAGTACAAAAGGCACATGGAAGTCCTCTTCTATTCTTTTCATAGTTTCACAAAGCACATCCATTGAACCAATCACGGTTGCCTTCTTCCTCTTTGCCCTCCTTGGTGACGATGTTGAAAGACTTGGACGAGCACTTATAGTCAATTGATTGGAATGATATAATTCATCATCCAAATCAGTTGTAGTGTTAAGAGGTGTACTTATAGGGACATCCTCATCACAATTCACGTAAGCAGACCCATCCATATTGAGCCCTTCTTCTGTCTCTTATGCAGTAGTAGCAGTGGCACCTTCAGCTAGGTCATTACCTATAATGATGGCTAGGTCATTGTAGTACTGGAAGGGTTGTCTCTTGTACACTTTGACACTTTTGAATTCTTTTCTCTGCATGTTGTCATGATGAATGAATTAGATCTTTGTCTTCTATCTAACTTAATAAGAAGGAAATATTGCTAAGACCAACATATTCAAAACAACATGTCACCTTTAGAAGCTCCTCCCACACCATGTCATCA
The DNA here is from genome assembly GCA_027943335.1 of Chamaecyparis obtusa. Classification (NCBI taxonomy): domain Eukaryota; kingdom Viridiplantae; phylum Streptophyta; class Pinopsida; order Cupressales; family Cupressaceae; genus Chamaecyparis; species Chamaecyparis obtusa. The sequence continues at coordinate 960,566 of BSBK01002576.1, read as the reverse complement.
ACATCCACACATTGAGTAGCTTCATTCCATGCAAACCCACTCATATTCTTCAACTCTCTCATACTCTAAAACCTTTCTTCCATCCTTTAAGGTTATTTTTGAAATTTTCCTTTGACAAATTAAGGTGCATATCAGCATTGAAGTTCCTCTTAATGGCTATCCAAGCTTCTTTTTTGAAGCCCCCTTCGCCTTTCCTTCCTAGGTGAACTTGATCATGGAGCAAGTTTAGGAACTTTCGTTCCATCTCTCTTGTCCACACAACCTTCTTGGAGGAAGAAGTTGACTGGCTTACTGGAACCTCATCGTCCATGCTCATCATCAGATTTGTGAAGGACATCACCTACACCACCTATTGTATGCAATCATTAGCTACATGCAAATGAGAATGGATATTAAAGAAATAGTAATACAACAGTGGCATATAATCCAAAATATTGCATTTATGCATGATATCCAGCAATATGTAATATATTTCTTTATTATCCATTCTCATTTGCATGTAGCTAAGTATGCATGTATATATGGTCTACTATGTTCACACAATCTACTATGGTCTACTATGTTCATACAGTATTCTTGAATGGTCAATATAAAACACTTAATCCATCTACTTGTATACTTAATATTTGTTGTATCTGTTTGTCAAACCATATCTTGTTTGATTCTTATGCAACGCCATCAAAGAGGGCATCATAGTCAAAATATGAAACAGGCTCTATACGAGAGTTGAAAAGAATAGTTAAGAACATTAAAAAGACATTTAATATGGAAAATTGGAAACAGTAACGCGATTAACAATCAATTGCTGCCATCATTAGTTAAGAATTGGCCACCTTTTCCATTTAGAAATGGAACTTCATTACGCATATCATTATTTATCTATCCAACACCATTATACTATAATAACCAACTCTACAGATTTGCAGAGGAACCAGATTTCTATAGCTTATCGGATCAGCTAGTGTTGATAGAAGTCTTAACATCAAATATTTAAATCTAAGTTTTGCCTATGTCTATTTTGTTAATCCATAAAGTGCAGAAATTAAATTGCTTGTATCTTGCAAACCGTGCATCAGATGACCACAACATTTAGAGGAGAGAAGCACTACAGTGAGAGGAACAAATCCATAAAATCTCAAGTAAATCCAAGTTATATTATTTCTGAGTGATTAGCCATGTCACATACAACCATTTAGCCTATTTCTCAAGATCCATGCATCTGATGACTACTATTTTTGGTGGTAAGAAGTATAATGTTATTACCAACAACCCCACAAAATTTCTCAAGAACCCAGTTGGTAAATTTTGAGAACATGGATGAACAAGTCTGCTACGGGAATTCTGGTAACAACAGCTATAGGAATTCTGTTAACCAGCAGGGATTCTTGTAACAAGTAATTTGAGGATTTCAACTGGATGGTGAACATGGTACTTGGTCATAACTGCTAAGAAAAGTTTTTTTTTTAATGTTTGGATGCTAGAAATGGGCTCGTTTTAATAGAGGTCCATGATTCTTGGAGATAATTTTGAAATGATTTGTAAAGAAGCCTCCATTTGATTAGATTTGGTGTAGCAGATTTGAGAGAGCCAATCACATTAAGATGGTTGATATGAAAGAAGCAGTATACATCATCTATATGGTTAACTTTCTATAGATTGTCATCTAGGTTAACTTGGATTGCTTCAAACAGTTGTGGAAATATTGTTTGTAGTTTGAATGTATGCAATAGGTATGCAACTTGTGTGTTAGATATCCTTATCAGAGACTCAATCTTCCATCCATATGCCTGCATAGTTTTTGTGCCACAATTTGTGGGTAATCATTGAAGTAATAATACAATAGGGAAAAAATATTGAATTTATAAGATAACAAATAACAAATAAGAAATGTTGTCGATGCAGAATTTTAATCAGTCTGCCAAATCTGCAAAACATTAAAAATCCCAATATTTGAGCCATAAACAACACCACATCAACAATGCAAATGTACTTACTCTATGTGTGAGAATGCATTTGCATTGTTCATGTGTTGTGGTCAGCTGTTCAACATCTTGTTCCCACCAACTCTATCCTTTTTAAAACTTCACCAAGGGATTCATATATAAGCTGTGGGGATTCTTATTCGGGTTTTTTTATTCAATGCATTTGTAAATTGATTCTAATATATTAAAATTTACACTGGCCAAACATGAATTGAGGTTTGACAAACAGATACAACCAAAAAAAAGGAAAAACTTATAAGATGGATTAAGTGTTTTACATTGACCATACAAGTAGATGGATAAAGTGTTTTATATTGACCATTCAAGCATACTGTATGAACATAGTAGACCATAGTAGACCATAGTAGACTATGTAAACATACTATGGTCTACTATGGTCTATTGAATCAGTGTGCAACAGAATGAACACTGATTCAGTGTTCATTCTGTTGCACACTGAATCAGTATTGTAATTATATATGGTCTACTATCTTCCACATGAAAAAGGTGCAATTGAAATTTGAGGGCCAAATTACCATTCTCTCAATCCCCATTTAGAAGAAAAAGTGTCAAACAAGATACAGACATGAATGTTAATCAAAGAGAAATCAGAGTTAGAAATCACATACAGGCTTCATTTCTTTCAAAGAATATTGTAAATGTAAACTATGAGAACACATGTTTTGAGCATCAGCATCACAATAGTATGATTTATATTTTGTAATGCAACAAGGCTTACAAATTCAAGAGGCATAGACAATAACCAATTAGGAATGAAAGCACATTAAAGAACAAAGAAAGGTCTTGTAAAACTACAACTAATCTCTACGTCTGTAGTCTTCCCACATCCTACTTGCTATATCATCTCTAAATTTCCCCCAATCATTCCTATCACGCTGACTCAACCCATATGTCTCAAGTATTGGTACATTTATCCCATCATGATCGTCGTCCTCTTCAATAACCACTTCGGATGGAACACCATCCTCTATAGTAATGAAGTTGTGCAGTATGTAACATGCCAAAACAATACGTGCTTATGTCGTGATTGGATAAGACGATGCATGCCTCAAGATAGGAAAACGCTGCTTCAAAATGCCAAATGTACGCTCTATTGCATTTCTAAGAGAGGAGTGTCGGTGGTTAAACAAATCTTGTGGGTTGTTTATAGGGTTTGCTCTTGAAAACTCCTTCAGGTGGTAACGTGTACATCGGTAAGGTGCAAGAAATCCTGGTACATTTGGATATCCAACATTGACTAAATAATATTTTCCTACAAAATAACATATATTGTTAAACCATGAAACATTGACACCGTCAAACATTTATCATTTTCTTCAGTAAAAATGTGGTGTGAAATGGCATACTAGGGGGAACTACAAGTGGATTGGCTCTACTGAGAGCTGAAGCTAGAACACAGCTATCTGCAGCAGACCCTTCCCAACCAACAAGAACGTATTGAAACTTATGATCAAAAGAAGAGATAGCCATAACATTTTGTGACAAGTTCCCTTTTCTATCCCGATATTTACCATGTAAGTTGACATCGACAATGATTGGCATATGGGTTCCATCAATTGCTCCAACACAATCCTATAGAAAGAAAAATTGTAGTCAAGAAAGACGCGGTAATAAGATTATCACTAAGCAAATAAATTTGTAGCACTAGGGGGTTTACCTTGAAGTAAGGATCAAAACGCTCCTTCCCACTAATTTCAGGAGGAGTGTTTGGCCCAGGTGGTATGAGATAATCCTCATGGAGTGCTAAGACAACCGTCAAGGCCTTGTGGAAGTATCGACTTACTGTCTCTCCGGAGTGACCAAAGTTGTGGGCAATCTTACGATTCCTCAGATTGTGGCCAAGGGTGTGGAGAAACATGACTAATTGTTCTTCTAACGTTATGCTCACCGTATCTGATAGGCTTCCTTTTTCCCTTACAAGATTGGCTAGCCAAAAGAAGGTTGCTGGACTCATGCAAATTTGGTCATGACAATGCACCTCACTCGAATGAATAATGCGTTTATAAAAACCACTTCCATCACTTCTTTCCTTACGCTTTGTTTGCCTACCTTCAAGCACAGACACTACTTTCGCTACTCCAAGGATAGCAAGAATAAGTACATGAATACAATCTTTTTTGACCTTCCTACAAATGAGTCCTTGAATGTTTATATCATTGATAAGATCCATCCTTGAAAAGTACACGACGAAGAAGGTTTCAGATACAAAATTGACAGTCACAGGCACATATACATTTATATAAGTATGTAATATATGGTTCTTATATAGGCACATATACATTTATATAAGTATGTAATATTATTAATCATGTTTTACAAAAAGATCATTGAAATGAACTTTAGATTACAAGGAATATAGTTTCATGGCCAACCTTGATTAATTGCATCATGTATATAATTTAGATGGATGTAGATTAATTGAATCACATTTTCATGGCAACATGGTAACAGGATAAACAGAAGCAAGTTAGAACAGAGTAGGAAAATATGAGCTTGTTAGAATGATAGGGAAGGGTGCTTTTGCTAAAGTCAAGCTTGCAAGAAACATAGAGACAGGAAAGCTTGTGGCCATCAAGGTGATTGAAAAAAGTAAGGTAGTTTCATGTATTGATAAGTTTCATGTAATGTTTAAAGCTTTCTTGCAAAATTTATTGAATACCAATCTTGTTAAATTCTGCAAAGTATGCGACCTGCTGCAAGTACTAGGGAAAAATCAAGCAACAGTTTCATATCTATTTAAAGACCAACTGTTAGGCAAAATGTTTTTTAATTGATAAAATATTGAAGTGTGTAGCCTCTTGCAATCCTTTGTGTTATGTGGCTTGCTTCAATTATTTCTAGTTGCTTATGGTTTGCAAGCTAATTAAGCATCCTAATGCAAATTCTTCTAGTTTAAGAAACTCTAGAACTGCTGCAAGGTGAAGTCAATTTAAGTAGAAGCATCATAAATAAAATAAATTATTGTAGGGACAATTACATATCAAGAAACAAGAGAGATGAACATAGCTATAAGAATAGAAACTTGACTCTTTATTATATTCTCTTATGCTTATGTGCTTCAATATCACTAGAGAAACCACAACTATAACTCCTCAAAAATAACCATATAAGGACCACATGCACTGACTAATCCATAACAAACACCTATGGACTGACAACAATGAATTAAACAAAAATACAACTAAGTTTTGTCCAAACATAAATAATTAGTCTCCCATTAATGTTGAAGCTTGTGAGCTCAAAGGATTTGAGCTCCTGCTGGACAGTTGAACCATACACTTTGTGCCCCTGCTAAACCACGCTAGTGCATTTGGACCATTTGTGTTTATGTATGGGATGATGTTCCTAATTTGTGGCCTCAACTAGATCCGGCCAATCTAAAAATTCTTGAGGTAACAATCAATTTTTTTTTAAAAAATAGTTATATCCAAAAATAACATAAAACATGAGTTGGCTAACATGTTTAATTACCATCTCTGAATCAAGTTATTACAATAGCCAAAACAAAACTATAAACCAGACTATTACAAATTGGTCACCTACAACAACATTTGAGAAGAATCTTTGTCTATAGTTGTAATTTATTATGCATGCTAGCTCATCAAAGCACTGTCACGTTTGGTCAGGACATTTTTCAACCCCATCTTGCCAATTAAGTAATCATCTATATAGCACCTCATCAATCACATCGTCTGGCCTTATCATACAACTAATTACCACTTGAAAGAGGATCAAAAGCATGGTGAGTAGATTGCCACCAAAGGCACACTGATGTAATCTCAAAGACCTAAGATAACCATTTCCAACCACTTAAAAGCTAGGGTAGCAGATGACCCAAGTAAAATTCATCATGATTTACCAAGACAGGGAATGCAATTAAAGGCATTCAAGACTGTATTCCGACATCTTCCCAAGACTGACAGATAACAAGCTATAAGGAGTAGAATAAGTGGCATTCTAAGAGCAAATGAAGATTATTGAATATGAAGGGATATTGCCTCCATTACCATCAGACAGGTTGCCACAGGACATTGGCCAAATCATGATAAAATCTAGTTCCTTGGGGAGAAGTTCCTGCCTTTGTATACTTTTGGGCTTGATGGGTTAATTTAGCTGGGTTGGAAAAATTGCTAGAGAAGGAGAGCTTACACTTTGGAATCCTTATTTAGAAGATTACTTCCTACATGAATTGAAAAATTTAAAAGAAGAAGAAGGGAATTGTAGAAGGATCTAATCTATCCTAATTCCTATGGATGGAACTGCACTAGTTAAAACTTCCATCAAGACCAACAGTCAATGATTTTTCTTATAGTGTTATAGTGATTTTTCTTATTTATAAAGGAATCCCTTGTGACCGCTTTCTTTTAATGTGAACTTTGGTTTTTTTAAACCAATCAATTGCTCTGTGATCCCTTCCCATTTCTTATTACCAACAAAGGAATTCTTGAACAAAATGTTGAATAGTATGAATACAATCAAAATGCCGAGCATTGACCTGTAAACCATTTTTTGTCAAATCCTTGCTCATCTCCGATCATTTGAGCACCAAGACACACTTCAAAAATTACCATAAGAGCAAAGCATTTCAGTCTTGAAACAAATGTCAAAGGCAATAGACAAGGTAGTTGAGTACAATGTCCCTAAACATTGTGAACATGGCATTACCTGTCTATTAAATCAATGCAATCAAGGTGGTTATCAAGGGTTAGTACTTATTTTGTGTCTCTTCTCACCGCAAATTGAAGTTAACTCTTAATGACATGCAATATGCATTGGTAATGCTCCTATAGGAAGCTAGCTTTTTAGGATCACAGTGGCATAAGACACAAAAGAAACCAAAACAACATGCTAGTCACATCAAAGTTAGTTTCATTCAATAATGAACATTTCAATGCATCACACTGGGACATATTTTGATTGAATTTATTGGGCATCTTGCATACATAAATGTAGACACATGAAAACCGATCATACCCACTCATCATAACCCAACTAGTAGACTTATAAAGCAACTGTACAAAAGACTCATTATGGAAACTCTGAGGACAACTGAAGATCGACTTTTGAAGGAGATCAACCTCCTTTGCCTGGTTTATGCAATGTACTAAAGTACCAAGTTCAAGAATGTGGGAATAATCATAAATATATTCTAGAAGACATCGATATTCAGTAAGTGGGCCATATATCAAAAAATTATGTTATGCATCATGACAATCAGTCATTATAGATGTCGTATACATGGGTTTTTTCTTCTATTAGGCAACATTGTTAGACTATGTAAATTAATCATAGTTCTCATAGTCAATTTGAAGATAGTAATCCTCATTTAGGCCTACATGCTTCCTTCCTACGTACCTAACGACTTGACTTTCTCTGTCTAATGTGTATACCTGAGATCAGACAGTTACGTGTTCTGTAAAAAACCCTTTTTTGTGTGGATAACATGTTTGGATGTTATACTAATCTTAAGCCCAATGGCTTATGTTAGTTTTTCAATTCTACACTTGTTTAGTAAATGGATTGCAGGTGTCCATACGACTAAACCTTGGAAGAGCCAAGCTCTTGGCAGATGGTAGCCTATGTATATACAAGTAATAGATTGTAGAATTGTTTCTGCATGATGCAAAGTTGAGACATAAAATAAACAAGGGATCATAAGTAGGTGAGTAATTTCATGTACATGTATTTTCATGTTATGTGTCATCTCCACTTTTCTAAAGATTTTAATAAAGTCACTCCCAACGTATAAAGGTTTTAGTGTTGGTGAGGCATTGTGATATGCGTCACTGTCATCTCCTCTTTTTCAATATTTTTGATTAAGCTAGGATCTATGCATATAAGTTTTTATTATTGGTAAGCCATGAATGGGCCATAAACATGCTTTTTCTATCTTCCGCTTCTTTGGCTGATTCAGTAACTTTACAGTTTGTGCCTCTTGTAAAGTTGCAAACAAAAAGGACACAGGATTTTAAATTGTCTATAGGAAATATATAAAGAATTTGCTAAATGAGGAATAGCTGGTAACCATGGCAAAACACACAAAGATTTTGGTGTTGGCCAGGGGAGGAATATATACTAGGCCTCAATGATTTAGAGAATGGTTTTTGGTTGTTGCACTAAGCATGTGTTTATGCACTGAACTATTCTTGAGATTTGGAAATTTGCATGAATTTGATTGTATCTTTATACTGCTAATCATTTAAAGTGGCTGTAGTCCAATTGCTTCTCTACAAATTGTTTGTAAAGAAAGGAATCATATAAATGTCCATGGATATGCAATATAGGTCAGTTGAACTCAAAAAGTACATTTAATAGTAAAACAATATCAGGGTCAAAAGGCACTACAATATCAAAACTCAATGTAACTAAACACTAAGTACAAAAACCTCAACTTGGAGCATCCGGGTCATAACAACAAAGCCAAAAAGGATAATTTGAGGGCGATCTTGAAAATAACTAATAAGTATTGTTTTGAAAACCCCAAAAGTCGAGTTACTGGAAAAGGCCGGTATAAAATTTCAACCAGGAAAATAAAAACTATAACAAAGAATAGCGAAAAATTACAACAAAAACCCGAGAGATACTAAAATGAGGGTTTCTTTATGCCATTTTAAAGCAGACTAAACTGAAAAAGAACAATGTGGAGCATACCGTTTCGAGGACAACACGTTTCGAGAGCAGAGAATACAACGCCTTCACGGTAGAGTGCAGAGCGCCTTCAAACAAAATGCCACCTTCAAACATGCAGAGAATACAACACCGCCTTCAAACGCCTTCAAAGAAATACATCGCCGCCTCAAACAATGCAGAATGCCCTAAAAAATAACGACGAAGGCGGATGCCAAAACCAATGCGGACGCCAAAAAATGGTTTAATCAGCCCGTGGACTCGACGAGGATTTATAAAACAAGATTTAAAAAAGTAGAATTTGGCCCTCAAATCCCAATTCCACCTTTTTAGATGGAAGATGTTAATGCTCATTTTGGGCGAAAATGAGCATTAACACATTCCTCTTCCTCTTTCATATTGCACTCCCAAACTGAGGATTCAGACGAAATGGGCATATACAAATGCCAATTCCAACCAAATGCTGGAAATGATCCGCCACCAAACAGGCCCTAAGAAACTTGCCTAGCCAAGATTTCCTAAATCCCCAAGGCAGACCTAATAACACACATTAAAAAAACATATTTCCAACATTTTAAAAGCAGTGATTACGTAATCATACATCAGGGCAATATGTCAGGGAATAAAACACTTAAATTTATTCAGCAATGCGGATTTACATGTGTGATACCTATTTAGCGCAAAAGTTGAAAAAGCAATAAATATCTCTTACAGGAATGATGAAGCATGTTTAAAAAGAAAATTAAAAAAATAAATATAATTCAACAGAAACGTGGGGCATATCCTCTTAAAATAAAAGGGTCACTGACACGTGGCACCCAAGTAGAATTAGGAATTACAGGCTAAAAATAAAATTTATCCACAACTAAAAATAAACACATCCATACATAGCATAAACGACAGGCATCCATCCGTCCATCCATTCACATGACCAGCAGTCCCGGGATTCCCTGCATTCCATCAATTTTCCCGACAGAGAAATGATGACGTGAGCATCCACTGAACGAATTCCGATTCTCAAACCACGCGACTCTGCCACGTCAGATCGGGAAAATCAGTTACGCGTTGCTATCATGTTCCGGCAACTCAGCACAGCCGGCCGGCCTGCTGTCGCCAATCAATGCCCTTGCCTGTCCCCACCTGTCCCCTCTTAACCGCAATCGCACCCTAATTAATACTTACGAAACGAAGCGTGACCGTCGGATCGTGTCGATCTAAATCGGGATTAGTGTCGCCGGAGGAGCGGCGCCGGCGGGATAGGAGATAAGAGATAAAAAGCTCAGGGAAGAAATTTAGAGGGAGATGATACATAGAGCAGTGCAAGGGCAGTTTGGGGAATAAGGTTTGTGAAAGCTAAGGGGAAATTTATTGGGATTGTGGAAGAGAAGAGAAGGGGATTTTTTGTTTGTTGAAGATTTAGGGGTTTGTTTTCTGGATCAGAAGTGGCGCGCGCCTCTGCAGATTTTTTCTCCATGTCGAGTGCCCATGGAGGGGCCCTAGTGGTGGCGGTTGGGCAGTGGGTTAAGCCATGATGTGTAGAAGTTTTGAGATTTGTTCAGAGATATCGAGGATTTTGCCTGGATTGGATTGATTTTGGATATCAGGGGGGGACCAGAGTGGGGTTTTGGTTTGGGATTTCTTATATCTTGTGATCCGCGGCGAAGAGCTGAGAAAAAAGGGGGTGAGATTCGATTTGTTTTCGGTGGGGTTTGGGTTTTGAAATTTTCTTGTATTTTGTGATTTCGCGGCGAAGAGGTGAAAGAAGGGGCTGGGATTTGATTGCTTTTTGGTGCACGGTTTGAGGGATTGCTATGACTAAGGAAGATCAGAATCTGAAAGAGACAGAGCTCCGCCTCGGCCTTCCCGGGGCACGCTCGCCTGTACGAGAGAGTATTAAATGTTGTGTTCCGTTGTCCTCGGCGGCCAGCGATGAGAACTCCGCTTCGTCCGCCACTTCGGAGCTCTGCCTTCTCAGCCCTAGGCGGCCGGCGGCGGCTTCGGTGTTGGAGAAAAACCTGTTTCCTTCTCCAGCTGAGGAGAGCCCTGCAATGGAGAAATACTCTTCTTTCTGGCAGCAACAGCAGCAGCAGCAGCAGCACTCTGGTAACTTTCAGCTGAAGAAGAGGGGGTTTTCTGAGGCCATGGAGAAAAGGAACGTCTATTCTGGCAACGTAGGGAATTGGGGTTTTCCGCCTGTGAAACCACCCGTGGTGACCGTTCCCGGTGGCGGATCGGCGGTGACCCCTGACGTGGCGAAATTCCAAGCTCAGTTGACGTCTCCTAAGGGGCCGGCTCCTGCGTGGCAGAGTGAGTCAACGTATGTTTCTTCCAGGTTGGCGCCAGCTGGAGGGGTGAGCTTGACTGGGAAGTGCGTTATGAATGAAGCATCTTCGTCCAAGGAAGGGGCGGGGCAGGGTAAGGAGAGGGCTGCGCAGCAGGGCAAAGCTTCATCTGCAGCTGGGCCGCCTGCAGCCAAGTAAGTTTTTCTTATCTGGTTCTTTTCCGTCTCCTTCCAGTTTTCAGGTCTCTTATTCTGGAACCCATCTGAATTTTTTCTTAGTGGCTTTGTGTAGCTTCAACGGATTGTTGAACTCCAACATTTCAGTGGCCGACCATTTTGAATTCTGTTGATGTAGTTTAAACTCGGGTTCTTAGTTCTTAGTTTGGTTGCTTTCCAAATCCAGATTTCTGTTTTTGAGAGGCTAATAGTAACACTTCTCTAAGAGGGCAGATCCATTGCACCAGATTTGTGTAAATCGTTATTGCTGGTCCCCAGCAAACTTTTACACCGGTCTGCTTGTTTACATCATTGATCTGGTGCAAGATCTCTTTCGGAACTCTTCCACCTTAAGGAAAACCTTACTAACAAGCCTAATCTGTCAGATCTAGCTAGAAAAGCCTGCTCTTAGCAATACAATTTCACGTTTCTAACAACGCAAATCCAAATCTGTGACGGTGTTTAAGGCTTAAAGTCCACCGCTGACCTGTAGTAACACCCCATGTCTCTTGATGGAGGCAAGGCATATCCCCTACGGCAACAGAAAAACCAAAGAATCGACGTAGTTTCATCAAATGCATTACTTAGCGTATAAAAGAATATGAGCCTCTGCCCACATCGTTCTGCCGGAGACTAAAGCTGCAAACGGGATGATCCAAAGCATATTTGGTCCTTGCAAAACCCATAGCTTGTTTGATGCGCATATTTGCGGTAATGAAAGTTTGGGCAGAGAAGGGTTGATTCTACAATCCAAAAGTGGCATACTTGATCTGATTTAAAATTGTCTCTAGAAATCAACTTGGGCGTACAAGATGTGACTCAAATCCGATCTGCTAGGGTGGACTAGTTATTATTCAAATCCTCTCTGTTTACTAGTCTGTTATTCTTAGAGCCATTTACAAGTAACAAGAGAGGTAGATTAATTTTTTTGCAGCATAAGAGGGAATGGCTTTTCCTCTTGTGATACCCTGCAGGAGCGTAGAAGTACACAAATAGATTTTTGCTTTAAAAATTGTACAACAAGGTGGAAAACCAAATTTGAACCTGTAGCCTCTTTTGTGAAGCACATGCACCATATCTTGGGAGTAGCTTGTTGCAATTATTCTTCCATTGGAGTCTTTTTTGTGTACTTGCAAGCATTAGAAATTTCAAATTTGCTGTGTTTTTGCGGTTGATTGATTTGTATTTGCCCTGATTGATTTGCTGACTGGTAATCACAGGTTAATGCATTTGCTAGTTACTCTTTATATCTTTCCCCCATAACTTGAAATGGTCCATAAGCTTCTTATCAATTTACTGTTTCCAATCATTTTACCAGTAATCTTAACTCTCACCATCATCCTTCTAAAGATGCTACGAACATATTTTCCAGCCAGTATAATTTGGTCTTTTGAGCACATGCTACGAACATATTTTCCAGCCAGTCTAATTTGGTCTTTTGAGTACATTATTTCTACTGAAGCTTAGGATAACGTAGCCTTTTAGGCTGGTCATCTTGAAAGAGTTGGCATTGTGGAGAGTGCCTTTGTTTCTAGTCATACATCGACTGTATATTTTATGAAATATTTGGGTAAAGTTTTCTTTCTTTTAAGCCTAGATTCTATTCCATATATTGATCTTAGTAATCTTATGGAAGTGTTCCATTTTGATGCAAATTGGATGTCTCCGTGTATCTTTGCTCCTTAAACAGTTGTCTTGGGACTGTTTGAATAGGGAAAAATTACTTTCTATGCTGGATATTAAATATTTGATTTTCTATATGAGTTTGCTTCTTCAACCTTATCAAAACCAAAGTTGTTGCTTTGGAAGTTGCTTATTTGTTAAAGTTTGCAGCTCACAGATCACGTATTGAGAATGCCTATTTTTTGGGTATTGCAATTGCATTTGTTGGCCCGTACATTCCAACCCCTTAATTAGTATGGTTACTGAGAATAGATTCTGGTTGAGTTGTTTTCCAGACAACAGGTTGTAGGATGGCCACCTGTTCGATCCTTCAGGTGTAAAACCCTTGCAGCAAATCCAAAGCCTGCAGAAGAGGGTGAAGGGAAGTCTGGACCTAATGCTTTATATGTAAAGGTCAGTATGGATGGAGCTCCATACTTGAGGAAGGTAGACTTGAAAATGTATAGCAGATACCAGGAGCTCTCCTCTGCCTTAGAGAAAATGTTCACCTGTTTTACAATAGGTGAGTTTTACATTGTATCCCATTTCACAAATATAATCTAATTGTACCCACATCTTGTGATCTGATAAGAAATTGTTTTTTGGTTGATTGATTCAGGTCAATGTGGTTCTCATGGCATTCCGGGGAGGGATGGCTTGAGCGAGAGCAAGTTGATGGACTTGCTACATGGGTCAGAATATGTACTAACCTACGAGGACAAGGATGGTGATTGGATGCTTGTTGGAGATGTTCCCTGGGAGTAAGATTTCTTGAAGCATTACCTGGTTCTTTTATTTCTTGATGGATTTTTATTTTTGTCATTTCATATATTTGCTGTTGACTTTTTTGCTAATCACAACTTGATGGCACTGCAGGATGTTTGTTGATTCTTGCAAGAGACTTCGAATAATGAAGGGTTCTGAAGCAATTGGCCTTGGTATGTAAGGGAGTTTTTGTCTAGGTTCAATGTTATGTATCATTTTCTCTACTGTCAAAGCATATTTGTGTTAAAGAAAATTAGCATTGTACTGGATTTGATATATAAGCTCTGGGAAATTTGTTTGAAATAAAGTGGCAAATTAAGTTTGCATATTTCTCGAATTTTTTTTTGGTCAAACCGTAAATACAAGTTTATGTAATGAGGGTGTTGTTGGTTTACTTACCATGTTTGTTGTTGAATGGTTTGCAGCACCCAGGGCCATGGAAAAATGTAAAAATAGGAGCTAATGCTCGACCAGGACCTGCTTTCTGGTCTCTGTGGGGGGATATGGCTTGGCTTGAGTTGATGGATGTTTGCAGTTTATGGAGGAAGCAGTGTAAGTTTGTTTAAAGAAAACAGGAAATATTGATTGATACAGTTGTGTTGGTCTGTGAATGGTTACAAACTTACATCAGCCATACTGACCTCAGTAGACAGAAAGCTTATTGTGAATGATCGCCTATTGGAATTGGTTTTTCTCTGGAAGTTATTAAAAAGAGGGCACAAATAACTAGACGGTATGCACAGGTCAGAAGCAGGTCTTGTGTGTTCTGAAAGGCAGTATTCTCAAGGTGAGGTTACCTATCAAGGAATGGTTTGGGTCTGCTGGGATTTATTTCACTTTTGGTTCAACTTTTCTCAACGTGATTTCCATCACCTTGTAAGCATATGTTTATTGCAGATCTGGCTGTCTATAAAGAGGCTTAACTAAATTGAGTCAGATCAGAGCATGGTTACAGAGTAGGAGATATAACATTAAACTGTGTAGTGTTGCAAATTGTATGATTTTTTGAAGTTTACGAGAGGCAATTGACTCTTGAAACCTGAAAAGTAGATGCCTTGTTTGCTACTAGATTTCCTCTCCTACAAGTAACGAGTCTTATATATGGAACTTGTCACTGTTGTAGTTTAGATTAGGATGAATATTAAGGTTTGCCAGTTTATTGGATTTATAGACTCAAGTATCTGTATGATGTTTTATTATTTTATAATATTAATATGTGCCATGTAAGGAAAAGCTTTTTTGCCTCTTAAAGTATAGTGTATTTCACCTTTCTGGTATCTATAGTTGAGTTCTGCTCTTCCAGGGCTCGATTGATGGAATACGTGAATGTAATTTTAATTCCCTAGTGATCTATCAGACACAAATAGATGATTACAAAACCAATTAGGTTACTAGATGAGATCAATGTATCTCTCTTCATATTTCCAGCATAGCTGAGGTAATTGTGCAAGGTTCTAACATTTTCACATGCGAAACTAAAATTATTAGGCATTTCACTAGCCTGCTGATGAAATATGCATAAGATGACAGTTTTGCCTTTTTTAGTGTAGTGCATTTCACCTGTCTGGTATCTATATTTCATTGTGTTCCCAGGGTTCTCTTTGATGGAATACACTAGTGTAATTTTTATTTCCTAATGATCTATCAGACATCGATAGATGATTTCACCTGCAGATGATTATTGGACAAATCATTAGAATAATGCATTCCTTAAAAGTTCCAGCATAACCAGAGGTCAATGTACAAGGTTTAACCATTCTCAGCTAAAACTTTAATTAATAGGCATTCCACTAGCTTGGTGATAAAACATGGTTTTTAGTCTTTTGTTTATATTGCTTTTAAAAAAAATCTATTAGCTGGTCACGCAATCAATCATTCACGTGGGCCTGCTTTTCCCTATTCATGCAGAAAACCTTTCATGCAGGGTAGGCTTTATTGTGCTAATGCAAACAACCATGTAAGCAGGATCTGGTCTTCTTAATCCAATTTTATGCTAAATAGTAAATACCTAGTATAAGTGTCGTTAATGTTTTTTCTTTCCATTGTTATTCAAACTCGTGTATGGAGGATGGGGTTTTTTCCTATCCACTGTTATGCAAACAACAATGCATGCAGGATGGGGTTTTTTCCTATCCACTGTTATGCAAACAACAATGCATGCAGGATGGGGTTATTTCAATCCAATGATATGCAAACAACAATGCATGAAGGATGGGGTTATTTCAATCCAATGATATGCAAACAGCTATGCCTTTTGTTTGCAGATGTGGTTATCTCCATCCATTGTTTTTGGCAAAACAGCAATGGTTTTCTGGTGTGTTGTGTTTATAGTTTATACCTGTTGCTATCATGCAAACAAACCATTAACCCGGGGTCTGAGTTTTCCACCCGTTGTCATGCAAATAATTATGTACGTTGGGTTTGATTTTTACTATCTGTTATTGCTATGCAAATGACCAAGTATTTGTGATTTTGAATTTTCTATCCCTTGTATCTAGTACAAATTGTTGGCCTGGCTGGTAAGTACTTTCTCTCGAGCAGGTACTTGAGAAATATTCACGAATCTGGCTCTTACGTGCGCTCCCCACCTGTGGATATTGATCTCATCGTTGAGGATAGTTTAAGGGCATATCCTTATCTCAAGGATAGATATGCCATATTCTCGAGGATAGGTAGAGCCTACTCGTCAATAAAAAAGATGGCTTTTGTGGGGTTCAGAATGATTGATGTGAAACCGTCTGACATTTTATCAGTGATTGATATGAAACCATCTGACCCGATCTTTCAAACTTGTCAAAATCGATGTGAATGTACAAGCATATTCCGTGCTAGTGCCAATAGGTCCCATGCTAATGGTCTTCAATCAACAAATGTGGTCCCATTGCCGACTTTCACTCAAGTTTTTTCCTGTAACAGGGCTCTTTTCCCTACCACACCTTTTTTGCTTGAATTGTTTTGGAGGTGCAGATTTTCTTTTTGTCCCAGATCACAATGTATACTAAGCTGCCTTTCGGTCCACACTTTTTCCCTTTAACTGTTTAGTCGACAACTGCTCCTCAGTCGAGATTACAATGTTCTTAACACTAAAAATGGCCTAGAGAAAGCTATATTCCCACGAAGGACACCATTTCAACAGTATTACTTTTTGATCATTCCATATGTCAAAGTCTCGAGGCTCTTTGTCAAAGCCTATGCTGGTGATTGAAAAGAGTATGGTCTACATAAATACTCGTGTGACCAATTGATGTTCTCTGTCATCGGGCCCTAGGCTTTAGCCTCTAGGTACCTAGCTTGAAAAAGGCAAAAACATCTATTCGATGACTTGAATGTTGTCCAGGTATACGACCCTGTCCACATGGATTTAAAAAACGCTCCAAAGATATACCCAGGTGTGGCATGGATTTTACTACTTCAAGGAGGTAAAACTCGTTTAGGTCATGATAAGCGTATCCTTCGATTACTTCAAGTAGGTAAAACTTTTGGTGGGGAACTCGTCCTTTCAAAGGAAGAGAGATCACAAGTTAAAATTCTACTGAGGGGTAGGGTATCTGTGGCTCTTTTGTAGCAGTTAGGTGCCTGACCCATAAACACGTGGCTGATATTGTCCTTTCAAAGGAAGAGAGATCACAAGTTAAAATTCTACTGAGGGGTAGGGTATCTGTGGCTCTTTTGTAGCAGTTAGGTGCCTGACCCATAAACACATGGCTGATATTGTAGGTTACGCAATGTCCTGATCTAACCTTTCCTCTTTACAAGAATGTAAGTCATTAAGTTTCCACAGCTCATTAATTTTCTAGTCATTATTAGTAATGATCAAAACGTTAATTCAAAAAGATAAAACAGTTATAATCGAGAAGCTTTCAAGAATGTCAGTCATTAAGTTTCCACAGCACATTAATTTTTTAGTCATTATTAGTAATGATCAAAATGTTAATTCGAAAAGATAAAACAGTTATAATCGAGAAGCTTTCAAGAATGAAAGGGGAAAATTTAATAATATCTACGGTGTGGAAGGGAAGCAGATCTAAGAATAGCGCACCCAACGAAAGGGGAAAATTTAATAATATCCACGGGGTGGAAGGAAGCAGATCTAAGAATAGCACATCCTACAGAACAGGGTCCCAAAACCCCAAACAATTTGTAATCTCCTTTTGGATCCCAAAACCTTAAATAATTTGTAATCTCCTTTTAAAACCTGACCTTTCACGGTGAATGTTTACTCAGTCCATAAAATTAAATATCTGTGAATTGAAATGTCTGAGATGACAGATAAGAAAACTCCTTATGAACTTAACAAAAATAATGAATTTTGTTGAGATGACATAAGAAAAGTCCTCTTATCTAATGCATATGATGAAATTGCAGGAAACTTATTAAAAAAATTATGATTTCTGTCTACCCACAAAATTTATGAATTTATTCTTTGCGATGATGGATCATAGAATTGAAATAATCGATTCAAAATAGATTTATAGTTAAAACCAAAGGCTATGATACGTAGATTGAAAATAGAACAAAAATCAATTTTTTCAATTGAGATGAAACCAAAATCTAACATAAATATTGGAAAATAGAGTTTGAATAGAAAACCATGATACATCGACTGAAAAATAGGGTTAATTTCAAAAGTCATTCATCTTTTACTTTTGAGGATTGTGGGAAAACTCATGCCAAGCACTGTTAGAAATCCAACGATCGATGTGAGGATCCAAGCATATGGAACACGCAATTATAAAGATGTACAGTGTGTTTCTGTTGGATCAAAAGTCCAAAGCTAGGAGTAATAATGGGCTCCACAATGTCTGATAAGTGGGTCCTGTTCTCCATGTGCCACATTAATTGACCTGTAGCCTGAGAGGGGACAATCTCCAACTACAGCTTTCCACAGAGCAGGGCTTATTCTCCTCTGTTCAACAATAATGACAAAACAAATAGTAATTATGTGCAAGTGGGTATTTTTCTGGCATATTTAAATTTTGTGAAAGTAAATTTAATTAATATAAGATTCCTGCCTTATTCCTTGGTCTACTCCTGGCGTTGATCTACATGGTGATTAGGTGAGGGTTCCAATAATTCAAGGTGATTGAATAGTTTGATGTAACAGTTGAAAATTGAAAATGATTACTTTTTTATAATATCTTATTTATCAGTTTTGACTGGTATTTTTAATAATATATTATTTGTCAGTTTTGACTGGTATTTTTAATAATATATTACTTACCAGTTTTGACTGGTATTTTTAACAAGGGAATATAGTTGAATGAAATCTATTTATTAGATTAAAAATACAAAGCAAGCATGCGATGTTTACAAGGACTGTAAGAACAAAGCATGTTATAAACTTTTACTAGTAGGTTAATTTGATTTATAAACAAAGAAAGCATGTGATATTTATAAGGATGAATGAATAAAGTATTGTCATAAACTTACATAATAGGTTTATAAGGATGCATGCACACAAGCATTATGCTATCTTAGTTTCTGGATTCAAAAGCATTATGGATGATGTAAACCTCAAAAGCATTATGCTATCTTAGTTTCTAGATTCAAAAGCATTATGGATCTATTATAAACATGTATGAGCAAAGCATTATGATGATGTAAACCTGAAACTTAATGGTTAAGCATTGAATTTACGAATATACTACTAGTGTGTACTCTACTCTATTCGTTAGGGGACATTTATTTTTTGAAATGTGCAAATTAAATAATGGACCAGGGGTATTTTTTTGGGAATGTGTAAATTAGATAAATCCTCCTCAGAAGAACATTGAGTACATTGAGTAAGATATCATATTTTTGATGAGGATATGCTTGAATTGTGGGAAATACGCAAATCAAGTAATGAACAAGGGATTTTTTTGGAATGTCTAAATTAGTGAGTCCTTCCTTGGGGGCATCGACTAAGGTATTTTAAGAAAACCAAACCATGAATTGTGGGTGGATGGAAGGCAGCGAGGGATTGAAATTTATTTGAATTTTTTAAGATAACAAGCTATATTTGTCGCAATGATATGGGATAAAATTTGTACATTTGAATTTGATATTGGGTGATCAGGGGGTCATATGCAATCAAGAGTAAATCGTGGAGATGAATGATGGTAATATATGACATGAGAGTGAGTAGTTGAATTCATAAGTAAGTCATTTGTAGATTAATTATCAAATTAAGGGCAGTAATCAACATGGCCCAAGGGTAACGGGCATATGTGCAAAATTTGAACATCATGTTTCTCCACTTTAATGTGAATGCAAACAAATAGGTGGATGATTATCAAATTAAAATATACAAAAAAGACAAATATTTTAAACTAAATATTTCTCAATCATTGGAAGGGATATAATGTTTTGATTAAGTAAAAACAAGTTTTGAAAGGATCTAAAATCTTGTACAAAAATTCAAAAGATATAGCAATAAAAGGCCCAAATACAATAGTGGAGACCACCAACACAATAGAGGGAACTCCCACCAAAAAACAAAACCACACCAAGGGACAATAGTCCTCAACAAGGGAACTTACGATTTATTTTTAGAGCCACCCTTGTAGGACTAAATATTCATATCCAAAGGAGGAACATATGACTTTGGTTTCTTTCCTTTCACAGTTGTCCATCCGTTCTCCAACTTAGCAGCATCATTCAGCCAAACCCTTGAAGAAACAGAAGAATGGCCGACCAGAGTAGAATCAACACCAAACAACACATTCTCCCTAGGAGAAACCGGTTTGGACGAGCCCAAAGCAGTAGCAGGCTAGACAATAGAGTCAACAGTCTGGACATCAACAATAGTCATTTCATCATCAGATCCTGCAGAAACAACCAGAACTGGCTGAGCCACACTCGTTGTAGCACCACATCCCTCAGAAGCAAGAACCTCCTGAGAAGAATCCACAACCTACTCTCTAACCTCACCTGAAGATTTATTCATAGTATAATGCTTGACAGAGACACCTCGACCACCAAGAAGGCGGTCGTTTCAATTTTACCTTCTCAGATACACATCGAGCAACCACATGGCCAGTCATGTGACATTTCCTGTAGTAGAAGGGAATACCCTCATAATCCAGAATCTGTATCCAAGAGCCCCGAGGAGAAGCCAAGCAAATCTTCTCAGGGAGACCCTTAGAAACATCCATCTCAACAAGGATGCGAGCAAAAGTCGAATGAAGAACATCAGAGGTTGCCGAATCCACAATCTGGAAATCCCCAAGAGGTTGCAAAAGGGATATAATGTTGCATAAAGCATGGAGATGAGTACTATTTTTTCTTCTTCTTTCTTTAATTTAGAATAGTATTCATTAGACATGCATTTAAAATAAAAACAAAAACATTAACTCCAATATACTTTAAAAGAAATATCTTCAATAACAATTAATTAAGAGAGATTCTACTTAACATGAAAAGTTGTGAAGCTTCAATTAAGTGAAAATGTTAAGAGGACTCTAACCATGCATACAGATTAATAAGCTCTCCTGAACATGAGAATAACTATGAATGGACATGTCACAACAAAATAGTACACAAAAAGTAATGTTGTGATATTTATATCGTACTAAAAATTAGGTGCAAACAAAGACTTGAAAGGATTTGATAAGAGGAGAAAAAATATAGTTATGACAAAACACAAATGTGGTAGATGATGACATCATATAATAAGCACGTGAGAACATAGATAAAATGTAAGCGTGGCAAGATGCCCCATAGAGTTGCTCTCAATGTAGACAAATGGAAGATAGAGCGATAGATATTAGACAAGGATCATAAAAAAATATGTATATGATGTAAAAGATGTGTGTGTCAAACGATAATATAATCATAAAATCTAATAGATGCCAAATGGTAATATAACCACAAGTTCTAAGTACAATAAGGACCATATTTAAAGTTACAAATATATAAGCATTATAAGATGACAACATTAAAATAATATAACACGTTAAACACAATAGTCATGGGAGAACACAAGAGGTGTATATGATAATTGTTGCACATAAGAAATCGTGAAAACATCAAGAGTTTATGTTAAACATGAACATTACAATGAACACATGGGAACATAAGTATATATAGGAGTTGGGGCACATAGAAAGAGCATGAAAGTTTAATAATGACCACAAGAAATCATACAAGTTGAACAAAGAAAAAAGGAAAATATGAGCTAAACATCATTTACATGTAACATGGATACAAATGAGCTAGATGACATATGGGTACACCATAGGGCCTAAAGAAGATGCAAAATGATTGCAAGGAAAATTTATTTAAGTGAGAATGCAACCATAGTTTTATAATATTGAGTCACAAGCATTACGATAATCATCTCCTAAACAAAGATCATCTAGATGTGTGCATGCAAAATTGGAATGTCAACATCAAGTGAATCAATATCTTTAAGCCAAGAAAATACAAAAACCAATAAACCGTTGGGAATCAATTCATCATTGTCAAAAGCCCCCAATAAAATGTGTAACCAATGAATGTAACGAAGCTATCATGATAAAACCACACATTACAAGTATCGTCAACTGACTATCTAGGTAGTCTAACCATCCATTATCTCATCCCAAAGAAAACACACCAATGCACGGATGACCACTTGCAAAGCCATCTAACAAAGTTTGCATTAATGATGAATTACACTTGGTGGATACAAAGAATCCACATTCTATTCATTGTAGTGCAACCAAGTGGGTGGCATATCCACACAACTACATAACTCATATCTATCCAAACACATAAACATGTAAAATCATCATCACATTAGTAATTTGCATGCTAAGACATCAAAGAGAATAATCTTGTAGACCACATGACTCAAACACCAAATCAACATCTGATTTAATTTGCCAAATTTGTCCACATCCAAGTACAGTCAAAGAACTAATCAAACATCAATGAAATAATAAATGAGCTCTTAACATCAAACTAAAATACCACCACACCACTACAAACTTGATCATGTCATGCCAACGTAAAAATTGTACTTGCATAAATTTAGGGACCTCCATATTATTACAAAATTAAACTACATCAATACACCAAGTTACATACACAATTATACATTAAACTCAAATTTTCTCATATATATAAGAATAGATTCGTAAAAGTAGATTTAATCACAATGTCTAAGTACATAAGCAAACAAATAGGTGAAACATAAGAAAATTGTTTCATTTACAATAGACCATAAAGTTTAATATAATAAGTATGTAAAGAATACAACTATTGATAATCCTGACAGGAGCTCTCATTATTTATCTCTCTCAAACATACCACATGCACAAACATTGGTAAATAACTTTTACACCTAACCGAAAAAGTTTATGTTTTCCCAAAATCCTTATCAACGTGAAGGATACCTAACCATGCACAATGATACCTAACAACTTGAAACATAGGGTGATGGAACCTAGTGCAACATGGTATAACTACATCTTAAGATGCTAATGCAAGTTTTGGAGTACAATATCACTGAGAGGGGGGGGGGGGGGGAGGGGGGGTGAATCAGTGACATGAAAAAATGTATTGATTTTTAGTCAAATTTAAACAACTTAAGTGAATTGAATGGGGATAAAAATATGAAGACAAGCCACACACATAAAATTGTAACACAAGATATGTCTTGAGTGGAAATCCTCTTGGAGAATAAAACCACTCGAAGTGCCTCACTGGCTTAATTTGAAATATTTTTTTATAATAACTCACTGACTGTACAACTATCTCATTGACAATGCTATCTCAGTGATAGTCTTTTATGCTTCACTGGCTTTACACTTCACTACAAATTTCCATACACAGAGTCAAAAATCCCGATCTTGCATAGTAACCATAACCTAATACCATACAATACTCAACACAAATAATGCTTTTGTGTAACATTGTACGATACTATGTTATAGATTCATATAACCTTAATCAAGTATTTATGATCAATAAAGTCTGATTGTGCACAAATAATTGTTGGATAAATGAGACGGGGGTGAATCAATTATGTGAATCAGTTATCTCAGGGCCCTTAACAATTTTCAACCTTAAATTTTTTTCAGCAATTAATCATAATAAACAAAATTTAAGCATTCAACCGATCGCAGTAGTATGCATATGATAATAAAAAATAACACGCAAAACATTCAATCACACATTAACACTAGTATTTAACATGGAAACCTAATTCAAGTAAAAACCACTGCGGGAATTATCACCCACACAATAATTCACTCTAATGAAGTGAGCTTGGATAAGAGCCAACCTTGTTAAAGGTTACAAAACACATTTGTTAGATGTGACCATGTTAGGGATTTTCACCAAAGATCAACTAGATTTGTCACCCTATCATGAGTGGCCTTATTAGAGGACTTAGAACATTCATTAGAATGCCACCTTACGTAGGATTTAGAAATAGGACTGTTAAATCCACTCGGTTAAGAGATTTTCTGCTACAATGGTTAGAAAGTAATAGTGAAATGACCTGATAAAATATGCAACTACCTTTTCTTGTTCATATATCCTTTATGCTCATTTGTCTTCTTCAAACTCTTCTTTTTTGGATGATCAACACTTACTCTTCATCTCATCACCTTCCTTCACTTGATTCACACTTTTCTTCAACTTTGTTATGCTCAGTGTACCCTTATGTACTTATTCGGCTATCTGTTCTGGCTATCAGCAAGTCAACACTATTACCATCTTGATCATCCTTTCTATAGACAATTTTTGCCGCTTAATCCTATTCATTAGGGTTTCCTTGAATTAATCTCATCCATTCGATCAATTCTCAATCCAAATTCAATGTACCTGTAACTCAGTAAAATATTTTATGAATCTATCTAGTTGTATCTTCACCTTGGAACTTGAACTTTTCTTGGATCTCAAACCAATCATTAAATCTTCACCATTTATCTGTACCTAACGTTTTCAATTCGTTGATTTCATTAATTGACTTTTTTCCTTCCTTAGAATCTTCTAGATCAATCTAGATTCTCACTCGATGTCATCCTTTAATTAATTTCTTGTTTAACCGACCAACTTCATCTTCTTGGTTAAGTCTATTTACTCGGTTATCATCTTCCTCAGTTATCAACTTCTTGGTTAACTATGACTGTCCAATATCTTTACTTACCGACAACCATTTCTAGCTCAGTAGCACACATTGATTCCTTGTCTTTTCATTTCACAACTTCATTTCTTTATTACTGACCAATATAAATGACTTGTACATCATTCTAACACTTCATCAAATCATGTAAAATAATCAAATTAATATTACCTTGTCAAAGACTGATTCAACAATTGCCCAATTAAGCTCACATACTCAACATCACTTCTTCAATTCATCTTCTATCTTTACCAACCACTTCTTTACTCAACACCACATATTTCAGATTGATATGTCAACTTGCATAAATCAGTAAGTCAATAGGCTTGATATCAATGATAACATAACAACTGATCCTACATACCTTTCATTGTTCGGTTACTATCCTTGTTCATTATCAACATTAGTCAATATTAGTTGGGGTAACAATCTCCCCCTTGGCATTGATGGCAACACATTTTATATATCTCATGTAACACATCTTATATCTGAAATATACCTCTTGATTTGTCCCCCTTTCTTCTTACATAGTTATCTCCCCTCATTAATATCTCTTCCATAGGTATCTCTACTTCATATCATATCTCTCCCATCATCTCTCCAGTCATCTCTCCCCATCATTCATATCTCTCCCCCTTTGAAAAAAATTCCAAAGGTACCTGCAAAACCTTAATCTGAAACTATCTGTCCTTGTAATTGTACCTTGTACCTTGCTTGTACAAATTACTTCTGTTTCCTCATATCTTTCTCACTTTAGGTTGCTCCTAAAGAGTGAACATTTGCACCAAATCAAAAATTGATGATCTGATAAAGCATGAATTGAAGCAACTCGTATCTTTCTCTAATGAACATTAGATACAGGAATGACTCCTAGTTTACCTCTTAGGTACTCAACAGTATCCTTAGGTAATGACTTTGTGAATATATCAACAATCTGTTCCTTGGAATTTACATGTTCCCGCTTTACTTGTTTTTCCTGTACCTGTTCTCTCAAATAATGATACTTGATTGATATATGCTTTGTCTTTGAGTGCATCACCAAGTTCTTTGAAATGTTTATAGGGCTTGTATTATCACAATAGATTATCACAACGTTATCAATTGATTATGTTCAGGAACTGGATATATGTAGATGAGAGAAGTTGTGAAAGTTCTGCGTGAGACATCTGCAAAAGTAGATGCATTTATGTGAATGATGAAATACGTGTACCACAATCATTGTTCAAATAAGGGTCGCAATACCATCTTAATCGTTGAAGAATATGTGATGTACTTGCATCATTACGAAGATTGTTTTGTATTTGGATCGTTCTTATCTTGGCTTTCACACTTCTTACTTCATCTAAATAGTTGTAGTGGGACTTATATTTCCCCAAGTTCATCTATTTAAGTTTCATGAACAAGAGAAAAATAAATTGTTTTGACTATTCCTTCAATGGATGGGCCAAATAAATGTGAGAAATTAATTACAAAGGACATCTTATAGATTTTAATTATTTCTACTTCTAACCCTAACCCTAATAAGTGTTATAAAACTATACCAAACCCTTACCCTTACCAAATAATCTAATAGTCAACCAAATATTAACCTTAACCATAACACTATGTTTGGTTTAAACCTAACTGTGAACCTTACATCCCAACCCTTACCATGAAGTTAAACTAACTCTAACCCTAACTCTACATGTAACCTTAAAAAAATTAAAAATCATAAAATGTCTTCAAGTTACGCCATCTATGCAAAATCAAAATAAAAAATAAAAAATTCATTTAATAATTTTTAACACTAACCTCAACAAAATTGAAATCAGAAATATCTTCCATGTTGCACCGCGACTTCTATTAGCTTATATATACCTATAAATATAGTACGCCAAGAGTAATCCTTCTTGAGGTGCCTATTTTCATCAATCCTAACCCACACAAAAACCTTGTAATAAAATGAAAATAGGCGCCTCCAGAAAGATTACTCTCAGCGTAATATATGTATATATATAAAAGAGCTAGTGGGGACAACAAATAGAGGAATACATTCAAGATTTTAGTAAAAAAAAAAACAGTTAGGGATGAAAACTTAAGCAATCCGGAGAGCATAATTCTATCACATAGGATGACGTTGCAGTGCATAATCACATAGAAAAGTAAGAACGGATTTGAGGTAGGCTAAATTCATGAATATTTAAAATTAAGAAATATGTGTTTTGAATTTGATGGTAATTGTTTTTTTATTGCTTTTGTAAGTTTCCTAAATCTATCTGTGTATGATCATGCATACATATAATTTGAAAATTGTATTCCGGGAAGTCTGCAACATTTTCTCTTAGTTCCACTTTGAACCATCCTTATGATTCATAATGATACACTTCATTGTCTTTGCTCTAGCTTTGTCTATTACATCCATTACAAGTTTTAATTTATGTTAAGTTGCTTATGCATAATATAATTTTATAGAAGTGCAATATAATTTTTTTCCTCCCTAATGTTCTTACTCTGGTGTCATTGCTACTTTATAGTTTCTTTCTGTGCATGCTAGCATGAAAATTGTTACTTTTTATTGCTTCTTATTTCATGATGAAATTGCTCCAAAATAATCATTTTTTCATAAAATCAATTGAATGTTGATTGGACCAATACTGTGTATAGCTTTACGCAACAAATCAATACTTTTAAAATAGAGCACACACAACACAAAGGTGCAATTTACTATGCATAAATTAAAAATATTGAAGTTGAAGTGCTATTGTTATGGTTAGTATTTTTATCCATCAACAGTTTTTTGTTGCTCTAGATTTAGATTTTGAAGAAAGAATATGTACATTTTCCATGTTTTCTTTTGAGCTGAAATTTTAGTCACCAACCATAATTTTACAAGTTTTATTTTGAGATTTGAGAAAGAAGGATATATTTTAAGCTGATATATTTTTGGTTTTTATATCTCTAATTTATTTTAGAAGTCAAATAACATTTTAAGTGATTGTTTAGAGATTCTTTTAATAAATTATTTATCATTCTTAATCACTTTGTTTTGATAAAAACAAAAGGTCTTGAATGCCCTTTCACTTGAAGTTGTACATATGAGCTTTGGTGACTGTAGTATAATGAGAAACCCCAATTGAATGTGCGCCTCAAAGTGTAGAAAATTATTTATATAGAATATAATCTACAGACTAATTCATTATTGATGCAAAAGAGTAACGAGGCAATCTTTTTGTTAATTACAAATATTATATGGTGATGGAATAAAATTCTAGTCTTTTATTTGATTTAACCAACAACTTGCACATGCTAATTATTACAAATATAAAGTCACATTGAATTTAGAATTATATGTTAATTATAAAAAACAAAGGAATTTTTTATGATTTTGTAATTTTTTTTTTCAAAGATTTGTGTAAAGATATTACAGCTCTATCTCCTATTTAATTTCATTTGGGTATTCTTTTGATCGATTTTTTTGTCCTGCATTTTGGCATCACAAAATGTACGTAACAGTATGAAACTTTTGAACTTAGTTTCGCATTTCTCTATGTTAATTCGCTATTTAATTAGCCAGTATTGATCAATCAATTGATCTCAATATGTTTAATGAATCCTTTTGCTGAAGGCTTTCGTCAAGTCATTTTTGTTTTTTCAATATGTCTTCCTTTACTTGATTTTTGGATCCTTCAACGTCCTTTGTTGTGTTTTCAAGTGTGTTTAGTCTTTATGTTTCGTCCAATCTCTTGCTTTTGGTTTTCCCTTCGATTTGATCTATCTTAGGGCTTAATCAGACTTATCAGTCAAAATATATGACCATTTAAGTGCCCAAAAAGTGGACTCTCCAAGCTCAATTGTATATTTAAAAAAATATATGTTAATTTCTATAGTTGAGTTGCACTTTTTGAAAAATATAACATAAATTCATTTTTATGTTATGTTTTTAAGTTACTTTATCACTTAAGTGATTATAGTGCACTTTATGTTATAATTTAATGTTGAGTTGCTTTTAAATTTTTCACTTAAGTGACTTTATTGCTATATAGTTCTAATTTAATGTTGATTTTACTTTATGTTTTTCAAAAACATATAAGTTAAATATTACTTTATGAAATAATGTTTACACATTATATATACAATTATATAGTGTAAATGTTATTTTTGACCCCTTTAGTAATATTAGACTCAATAAATAATTAGACATGTGCTAAATAAATCACTTAAGTTGTGCAATACAACAACATGACTTCATTTTCCTACTTTAGATGCAAATGCATCTAGAGAATCTAATTTTGCATGTAGAAGGCTTAAAAACATGTAGTGCATACATGCAATCCCTCTTAGAGAATGCGATTTCTATATGATGTCAAAAATAAAACATGCAAATGCATCTAGAGAGTGCGATTTGCTTGCAAAAGCCCAAGTTATGTCCATTACATGTAAAAGAAAGTTTTAAAAGACATGTAAATGCACTTGGAGAGTGTGATTTGTATGTAAAGGGGATTTCCATTCAAAAATAACATATGTAAATGCATCTAGAGAGTGCGATTTACACCAAAAACATCATTTGCATCCAAAAATGTTACATGTAAATGCATCTCAAGACCATGATTTTTCTTGGAGTCTTCTTCTAAGTTATTTGCATGCAAAAATAAACCATGCATATGCATCTAAAAGGTGCGATTTGGCTTTTGGTTATTCATAAATGCATTTCTAGCCAAAAATAATACATGCGAATGCCCTTGAAGAATTTGATTTTTCTCCAAATCCATATATCTCCCTTTCAAGAACACATTTTTTGCATTCTCAACCAAAAATATTTCATGCAAGGGCATGATTAGAATGCATTTTTCTCCAAAATGCCCAACAACTCATTCTTGCCAAACATGTTTTGCATTAGAAGGGTTTGAAAGTTTATTTTACATCAAATACATGCAAAAATGTTTCATGTATTTACATCTTGAGATCACGATTTGCAACTTGGAATTTGTCAAAAGCCTTTAAGTTGTTGCATGTGTTTGTACTTGGAGAATCCGATTTTGGGAAAGACAAGTTCATTTCAACTTCTTCTTCTTCCATTTTTGGCTCATTGAGCTCCAAGTAAGTAAATGTATTTAATTTTGCTTGTATTTCTCACTTGTTTTCCTACATTATTGCACTGTATGGCTCATTTTTATCCATTTGTTCAAATGCAGCCCATGTATTTTGCATTTTGTGTTTAAATAACTTGAAGTCTTCTTTTAGAAAATGCATAAAAATCAAATCTATTAGATTTCCACAATCCATGTATAATCCCAAATCAGTTTCTGGATTTGATTGTGTAGAGTTTTTATCATAAAAAAAAAACTCTACACAATCAAATCCAGAAACTGATTTGGGAGCATAAAAATCATCCAAAATCCAAAAATGGATTTGCATGTAGAAGAATATCTTCAAGTTTGTCATGTTTGAGTCAATAGCAAGAGGTTTTTTTTTTTTTGGTTTGCTTGTTTGTTTGTTGCTTGTTTTGTTTTCATTTTTTGGGAGAAAGTTGAATTTATCCTCTTAAGAATGCAAGTGCATACATTCTTCCTTCATTCATGTCAATTCATCCTTCATTCTCCAACACATGTAATTGCATCTCCCAAGCCCATTACATGTAAAAAACATGTCATTTTCACTACATGTAATTGCCTCTAAAGAACCTGATTTTGGTAAAAGATCACTCTTTTAGATACCAAAA
The DNA here is from genome assembly GCA_027943335.1 of Chamaecyparis obtusa. Lineage (NCBI taxonomy): Eukaryota > Viridiplantae > Streptophyta > Pinopsida > Cupressales > Cupressaceae > Chamaecyparis > Chamaecyparis obtusa. Next base: position 930,219 of record BSBK01002576.1, on the reverse strand, counting down.
TTATTATTTACACATGTCCATATGCATCTAACTTGCATTCTTGACCATACAAACAAAACCCCACATGCAATCCATCTCTATAAGTCCAATTTTGCCCATTTTTGCCCACATATATGTGGTATTTGTTTCACTTCCATCCAACACATGTGTTCTATGAGTATCTAATCAATACTCCATACACCTTGTTCTTCATAGATCTGTCATTGCAAACCAAAGCCTAACCCTCTCATGGATCTAGTCTCTTCAGATGATGTATTTACCCTTTAGAATTTCCATATTCCAACACAGGATATGTCAGCACCATCAAAAGTCAAAGAAAAGATGAAATATCAATATGACAAAGAGTTGGCTCATACCACAGTCTCGCTCGTTTCCTCATCTCTTGATCAAATCTTAGACACAATAATTGGGTATGTTGACATGACCAATTTCTTGCAAAGGCTCAAAGATCCTATCATCAGGGAATTACAACGTATCAAGAGGAGTAATATTCACCTGATATCTACTTTTCCTATGACTGCTCTAGAACCTGAGTTTGTCTTTGAATGTGCACATCATTTCAATCCCAAAGGCAATACAATCAAAGATACAAATGGTAAAGTGATTTTCAGCCTGGATCTAGATGTCATTGAATAGATTTTTAGAATTCTTGCAAATCCTGAATGTGCAGACTCGTCTAAAGATATGTCCATACAGTTGTGGAACCAAAACAAGTCAAATTATCAAAGGTACATGAATGATCAATGGTTGGTCAATAAAAGATTAAATTTCTCTAGATGGCCAAAGATAATACACAGGTTTGACTTCTCTCCATAAGTTAATGATTTGATAACTCTTCTCAGTAGAATCTGTGGTCTCAAAGAATCTTGTAGCTTTGAACCATGAATGTATAAATTCATATTTCAAATTCTTGAAAACAAAGAACCTATCTACTGGGGAGAGCTCATAAGCACAACATTGTGCGAACAACTGAGCCACGTGGGAACATTAATACCATTATACACGAACTCCTATTTGGTTTACATTACTGCAACCACGAGGACATTCTCTAGACTCTCCACCAAAGGTGACTGATCATTGGTACCCATTTGGTAATATCATGATCAAATCACATTGACACAAATAAAATATCATTATAGAATGGTTCAAGATGCGTTCTTTGGACATTTCAAGTTCCTTTTTGACAAAGAATTGACAATTAAGAAATTATCAGATGAGGCTTGGGAGAAGGTTAATCAATTTGGATATATCTTCTTGCAATTTTCAACTTTTACCTATTTGAGAGTTGGTTATTTTAAAGGATAACCCTATACTTTACCAAGATATCCTACTAATAGGATCATCCTCATGGAGATGGTAGGGAAGCTCATTGAAGTTCAATCATACCAGCACAGTCATCATAGGCCAGGTTTCAATATCACCTCTACCAAACCCCTCCAAATTGGTTGGTATACATTCAATTCAGTGTATAAAGAAAAGCTATGGAAGCAAAACTTCAGCTTATTACATTGAAGAAATTCAAAGCTAGATCTGACTTTGATTATTGAGGGATGCATCCTAAAATCAAAAGGGCCTTCACCCATGTTCATCACATGGAGGATGTGTGGATTGACTTGCGCACTGAGGTAGACATCATCAGAATGGATTACTACAGACTCACACTATGACAAATCATTGATCTTAATATGATCAAGATTCCAAAAGGTTTTGAGGTCGAAGATGATGGCTTAGTTCTAGATCTAGAGTATTACAATACTCAGTTTGAAAAGCTTGTCCCTTTTCCCATTCAGTGGAAACATAAGGAAGCGAGTTTTGTCTTTGACAGATCCCAATCCATTTTGATGAATACAAACAAATAACTAAAAATCAAAGGCCTCAAGAGAGTACATCTAAAAATTGGGGTATATAGCAATCATTTTGGCCCTATTGGAAAGAGATCTCAGGTAGAAATAAAAAAAAAGGATGATTCATCTTCTTCACAACCAATTAAAACTATCAAGTTTACACTCAAAGGATAAAAAGGGCCAGATCCATCCTTAGGTTCTTTTCAATCACCCCTGCAAGAGGAAGAATCAGATGAAGAAGAAGGAGAAATAATGATCATATCTCCTCCCCAGTTATCAAACAATGAGGATCCATCCAATCAAGAATATCCATTTCTATGTTGTAGATAATGATTTGAATTCATTCTCCGCTGTGTTCATACCTACTATTGCTATCTCAAAAGTGAGCATGTCTTCATTTCCCATCTCTTCTGTAGCTCCTTCTATCCTCACAACAGGGCATTGTGAGAATTTGATTGTTATGTTTTTAAGTTACTTTATCACTTAAGTGATTATAGTGCACTTTATGTTATATTTTAATGTTGAGTTGCTTTTAAATTATTCAGCTTAGTGACTTTATCACTATATAGTTCTAATTTAATGTTGCATTTTACTTTATGTTTTTCAAAAACATATAAGTTAAATATTACTTTATGAAAAAATGTTTACACATTATATATACAACTATATAGTATAAATGTTATTTTTGACCCCTTTAGTAATATTAGACTCAATAAATAATTAGACATGTGCTAAATAAATCACTTAAGTTGTGCAATACAACAACATGACTTCATTTTCCTACTTTGCATGCCAATGCATCTAGAGAATCCGATTTTGCATGTAGAAGGCTTAAAAACTTGATTAAAAATATGTAGTGCATACATGCAATCCCTCTTAGAGTATGCGATTTGTATATGATGTCAAAACTAAAACATGCAAATGCATCTAGAGAGTGTGATTTGGTTGCAAAAGCCCAAGTTATGTCCATTGCATGTAAAATAACATTTTAAAAGACATGTAAATGCACTTGGAGAGTGTGATTTGTATGTAAAGGGGATTTCCATTCAAAAATAACATATGTAAATGCATCTAGAGAGTGCGATTTACACCAAAAACATCATTTGCATCCAAAAATGTTACATGTAAATGCATCTCAAGACCATGATTTTTCTTGGAGTCTTCTTCTAAGTTATTTGCATGCAAAAATAAACCATGCATATGCATCTAAAATGTGTGATTTGGCTTTTTGTTATTCACAAATGTATTTTCAACCAAAAATAATACATGCGAATGCCCTTGAAGAGTTTGATTTTTCTCCAAATCCATATATCTTCCTTTCAAGAACATGTTTTTTGCATTCTCAGCCAAAAACATTTCATGCAAGGGCATGATTAGAATGCATTTTTCTCCAAAAATGCCCAACAACTCATTCTTGCCAAAAATGTTTTGCATTAGAAGGGTTTGAAAGTTTGTTTTACATCAAATACATGCAAAAACATTTTATGTATTTGCATCTTGAGATCACGATTTGCAGCTTGTAATTTGTCAAAATCCTCTAAGTTGTTGCATGTGTTTGCACTTGGAGAATCCGATTTTGGGAAAGACAAGTTCATTTCAACTTCTTCTTCTTCCATTTTTGGCTCATTGAGCTCCAAGTAAGTAAATGTATTTAATTTTGCTTATATTTTTAACTTGTTTTCCTACATTGTTGCATTATATGGCTTGATTTTATCCATTTGTTCAAATGCAGTCCATGTATTTTTCATTTTGTGTTTAAATAAGTTGAAGTCTTCTTTTAGAAAACTCATAAAAATCATCCAAAATCCAAAAATGGATTTGCATGTAGAAGAATATCTTCTAGTTTGTCATGTTTGAGTCAATAGCAAGAGGTATGTTTTTGTTTTTATTTTTATTTTCTTGTTTGTTTGTTGCTTAATTGTTTTCATTTTTTGGAAGAAATTTAAAGTTATCCTCTCAAGAATGAAAGTTCATACATGCTTCCTTTATTCATGTCAATTCATCCTTCATTCTCCAACACATGTAATTGCATCTCCCAAGCCCATTACATGTAAAAAACATGTCATTTTCACTACATGTAATTTCCTCTAAAGAACCCAATTTTGGTAAAAGATCACTCTTTTAGATACCAAAATTATCATTTACACATGTCCATATGCATCCAACTTGCATTCTTGACCATACAAACAAAGCCCCACATGCAATCCATCTCTATAAGTTTGATTTTTCTCCTTTTTGCCCACATATATGTGGTATTTGTTTCACTTCCAGCCAACATATGTGTTCTATGAGTATCTAATCAATACTTTGAACACCTTTTTTTTCATAGATCTATCATTGCAAAGCCTAACCCTCTCATGGATCTAATCTCTTCAGATGATGTATTTACCCATTGGAATTTCTATGTTCTAACATAGGACATGTCAACACCATCAAAAGTCAAAGGAAAGATGAAATATCAATATGACAAAGAGATAGCTCATACCGCACCTCACTTGTTACCTCATCTCTTGATCAAATCTCAGACACAAAGATTGGGTATGTTGACATGACCAATTTCTTGCAAAGGCTAGAAGATCCCATCAACAGGGAATTACAACGTATCAAGAGAAATAATATTCACCTGATATCTACTTTTCCTATGGCTACTCTAGAACCTGGGTTCATCTTTGAATGTGCACATAATTTCAATCCCAAATGCAAGATAGTCAAAGATGCAGATGGTAAAGTGATTTTCAGCCTGGATCCAGATGTCATTGAATAGATTTTCAGAATTCTCACAAATCCTGAATGTCCAGACTTGTCTAAAGATATGTCCATACAGTTGTGGAACCAAAACAAGTCAGCTTATCAAAGGTGCATGAATGATCAATGGTTGGTCAATAAAAGACCAAATTTCTCTAGATGGCCAAAGAAAATACACAGGTCTGAATTCTCTCTAGAAGTTAATGATTTGATAACTCTTCTCAACAGAATCTGTGGTCTCAAATAATCTTGTAACTTTGAAGCATGGATGTATAAATCCATATTTCAAATTCTTGAAAAAAAAGAACCTATCTACTGGGGAGAGCTCATAAGCACAATATTGTGCGAACAATTGACTCATGTGGGAACATCAGTACCATTCTACATGAACTCTTATTTGGTTTACGTTGCTGCAACCAAAGGCTCAAGATGCGTTCTTTGGGCATTTCAGGTGCCATTTTGACAAAGAATTGGAAATTAATAGATTATCAAATGAGGCTTGGGAGAAGGTAAATCAATTTGGATGTATCTTCCTGCAATTTCCAACTTTTACCTATTTGAGAGTTGGTTATTTTCAAGGAGAACCCTACACTTTACCAAGAAATCCTATTGATAGGATCATCATCATGGAGATGGAAAGGCATCTCATGGAAGTTCAATCATACCAGCACAGTCAGCATAGGCCAAGTTTCAGTATCACCCCAGCACTACAAAACCCCTCCAGATTGGTCGGTATACACTCAATTTAGTTTATAAAGAAAAAGCTATGGAAGCAGAACTTCAGCTTATTACATTAAAGAAATTCAAAGCTAGATCTGACTTCGATTATTGAGGGATGCATTCTAAAATCAAAAGGTCCTTCACCCATGTTCATTACATGGAGGATGCATGGATTGACTTACACACTAAGGTAGACATCATCAGAATGGATTACTACAGACTCACACTACAAAAATTCATTGATCTTAATATGATCAAGATTCCAAAAGGTTTTGAGGTTAAATATGATGGATTAGTCCTGGATCTAGAGTATTACAATACTCCGTTTGAAAAAAGTTTGTCCCTTTTCCCATTCAGTGGCAAGAGAATGAAGCGAATTATGTCTTCAATAGATCCCAATCCATTTTGATGAATACAAAAAATTGGCTAAAAAGAAAAGGCCTCAAGAGAGTACATCCAAAAATTGGGGTAGACTGCAATCATTTTGGCCCTATTGGAAAGAGATCTCAGGTAGAAATCAAAAGAAAGGATGACTCATATTCTTCACTACCAATTAAAACTATCAAGTTTACACTAAAAGGAGAAAAAGGGCCAGATCCCTCCTTTAGGTATTTTCAATCACCCCTGCAAGAGGAAGAATTAGATGAAGAAGAAGGAGAAATAATGATCATATCTCCTCCTCAGTTACCAAACAACAAGGATCCATCTAATCAGAAAGAGCCATTTCTAGATGTTGTAGATAATGATGTGGATTCATTCTCCACTGTGTTCATACCTACTATTGCTATCTCGAAAGTGAACTTGTATGCATTTACCATAGCTTCTGCAACTCCTTTTATCCTCATAGTAGGGCATTGTAAGAATTTGGTGAATATTTTTGGTGATTTCCCAGCTCTCACGGAAGGTCAAGTTTCCCAACTTGATACTTTGGTTGTAGGTTTTGAAACATTCATGACAGAGTCATCTCAAAGAACACCCATGTTTTCTACTATGCAAATGGAGGCATGTACCATGACAACAGAGATACAATCAGGATCAATGCCTAACATGATCACTATTCCAAGTCCAGCAAAGGAAGGTTTCAATTTACCAGCATGGTTGGGAAATATCACCGTGGAGAGAAGAAAGGTCATATTACCCCTAGATGATTTCTCTACCAAGAAGGGTAAATATAAAGCCTCAAAGGCCAAGGTTGTCTAAAGAATTGTGGTTGATTTTGAGAAGACTAAATATGCTCAAATTATAAAACCCTTGGTAGATAAACCAGCTGAAGAGATTACTCACTCTGATTACAAGTTCACAAGGGTTGAAATAGGTAAATAATCACGGTTGGGATGTTTGTAGGATGCTCAAGATGCACTCTCAAATGTGTCAAAAAGAAATCACGAGCTCTGGGAAGAGACTTGAATTTGTTAAAACAGGGAAATTCTCATCTTCATGAGATTATTCATCAACAAACATCTCAATTTGTGACCATTCCATGACAAACGGTTCAATTAAATAGGAGAGAAGAGGCATCAAAGGTTTGGTTCAAATAGTTTTTCTTAGAAGGATTTCAATCAATCAAAGATGCACACAAAATCCTTGAACATATCAAAGAAGTTGAGGAAAGACTCCATGGCATGATTGCTTCCTTCATCCAAGACATCAGTATCCTGAAAGAAGACCGAAGTACCTAGGAGAAAATGACAAACAATGATTTGGATGTTCTTCTCTTATATGAAATCATTTAATCCATGAACATGTTATACCAATATCAGGGACTCATGGACCACAAAGTCCAAGGAATGGAAAAGCTTTTGGCAAAGCTACAAGGGGATCTAGAGAGCTGTCAAGCAGTAGAGGTGGACATCACCAGCAATCTTAGGCAAATTAGATGCGAAGTTCTTACCAGAGATGATAACCTCTTCACTGAAGAGGAAATGACTACAAAATACATTGACAAAGTTAATGTTGATTTTGATTCTAAAGAATTTGGAGCACAGACAATGAACCAATTCGCTGCATATAAATTTGTGGCAAAAAACTTAATGGATTCTCTTGTAGATAATTAAAAAATTGTAAAATCAGCACAAACGAATGCAATTAGGGTTGAATCCATTTCAGAGACAATGAAGATTCTAGATCTTCCCATGGTTCATGATTGTATTATTAAATATAAGGCCTTCCTTGATAATTTCAAGGATTGATTCACTTTTCTTCACCTTTTTGTTTTAGTTTTTATGCTTTGTAGATTGGAGAAGATGAATTACATGTGATGCAATTTCATGTAATTCAATTACATGTCATCATTACATGTAATCCAATAATTCTTCTCACATAGTTTTACCAGGTCAAATTGGTTGAGTTGCTCCCACTTTTTCCTCCTTTTTCTCATTTCTTTTCCTATAAAAGGAATGTCTCTCTCATTGTAAAAACCATCTTTATTTTTATGCAAGAAATCTCTGCCAAACTTGTGCAAGCATAACTGTAATTCTGTAGTACTATTTTGGAGAAAAGTAAATAAAAAGATTTATAATTGGAGCTAAAGCTGTGAATGAGTGCAATTGTGGTGAATCAAATTGGAAGCTGTGACTGCAATTTGGTTTTACTGTCTTTATATTTATGTTATTCTTGTGTTTTATTAAGAGAAAAGGGAATATTAGAAATAATTGGAGCTGAAGCTGTGACTGGGAGTGGTTGTGGTAATATAAAAATAGAAGTTGTGACTGTAGGTTATATTACCATCTTATTTTCACACACTTTGTTAGAATAGTTAGAAAGTCTCTACTTCTGGAAGTTTGTGTGCCCTAATGGTAGATGTATTTATTATAGATTAAATAAACAGGTCTTAGAGCCAAGCCTGTATGCTTTTCAATCAACCCGTGAGTTGGTGTTGGTTTATCTATATCACTGTTTCCAGCTTTTAGATAGAAGTGTAGTTTAGAGATTAAAGTTTTTCCCATTACTTGTTCTTTGGGTAAGTGGATTCCTTCTTGAAAGATAAGAAGAAGGAATATTTGTAACATCCTATTTGATAATCTCTTAACTTCTTTCTTACCTTGAGTTGATCCAAGAAACAATGAGAAGGGTGAGACTTCCCTTTAAGGTAGGAGAGACATTGTCTCATACGCTGTGGCTGTTATACCTATTTTATGACTGGATTTTTTTTTCCAAAATTGTCAGTTGCAAAATATCCACCCAACAAAATCCAAACAATCATTCTTTAAAATCCAAACTATCAATGCCAAGAGTTAGCAAAAAGGAAGGAAAATATTTGATTCCTAAGCTAAACCTAGGGAAAAAAGAAGAAGTATGCAAGCAAAAAAGATAAGCAACTTTTGACTTCAATCCAAATTAAATTCAATCTTAAAAATACCTAATAAGCTAAGCAACAGTTGACCTCAGTCCAAATTAAATTCAAATCTAAAAAAATTAAGAAGTTTGTCAATATACTCCTATCATAAGAAAACTCTCCAGATTTTCAAATTCCTAACAAATCTACTTTGAAAAAATAGTGCAAATAAATTATTTTGCACATCATTCGTGTATAACAATTTAATATTAACTTTCATGCAAAATTTTCTAAATTGCACATGGATAGATTTGGGTAATGATAAAAAATCTTTTTGTAATAACAATGTGTAAATTAAGTTCAAAAAATATAACTTTGGCAATCAATGGATCAACATTTCAATAGATCAAATGAGTGATGAAAGCATTTTAAAAAAATAATGAGAATACAAATGTTTCTAAAATTTAATTAGTGACAAGAAATTAAGATTATGTCAAAGGTATTTTTCCACATTTAAAAATATCAATATGGTAACTGAATAAGAGAATTAAGATGTTTCTAAATTTTTCAATTCTATGATGTTTCTAAAACTTAAGTACTTATTAGAAATTAAGATTTATGTCAAAACTATTTTTTCATATTTATAAATATTAATATAGTAACAAATTAAGACAAATTAAGATTATATCAAAATTATCTTTTTATATGAAAATACTAATGAAAGTATTATTTGGAAAATATCTATAGAAGATTTATTTTATAAATTAATTAGAAAAGTTATATAAAAAGTACTTAATGAAAATAAAGACATTTTTATATTTTCAATTCCATTATGTTTCTAAAATTTACTAACTTAAATATTTTAAAAATATGTGAAAAATATTTTTTCATGTTTATAAATATCAATATAGTAACAAAATTATGTGTGAAAGGTATTTTTCATATTTGAAATAATAATAAAATTATTATTTTTAAATATCTATTACTTGCCTTTTTATTCAATTCTTAATTATGAAGATGATTTTTCATATTTACAAATATGGATATAGCAAGAAAATTATCATTTTGAAAAAATCTATAATATATTTGTTTCTTTTCGATATATATTATCTTTAATGAGTTCTTGAATCAATATGATTAGCACATAAAATAGAAAAATATGTTTTGTATGAATAATAAATTTTAGAGAGAAATAATTCACACTAACCATAACCATATATCTGATTCAACATTAAAATAAGTTTTCACCCTGAAATTGTAAAGCCATCACCATCAAGCTTATCATAAATTAACCATTATCCTAACATCAAGCTTTATTAAACCATAACAAGGATTTGTACCCTAACCCTAGCCATAATTGAGCTTTCCACTTCCTACTCCCATCTAGGATTAAAAAATAGGTTCACTTGATAAATTAAGTCTTAAACCTAACCATAATGCTTATACTAAACCAAATTGAACCCTAATCTATATAAAATCTAAATAAGCTAACACTAATTAAACCATAATCCTATTTGAATCCGAGCCAAAAATATAACCCTAGAATTAAATATTAATCTTAATTGAATACTAACCATATATATAATTGAATCATAACCTTAAGTATCACCCTAATTGAACTATAGTCCTAACCCTATGTATAAATAGACCCTTACAATCAAACCCTGACAAGAATTTGTTAATATGATTTAGAACAATAGAGAGGGGGGGTGAATCAGTTGTTCTCAGGTCCAGATGTATAAAAAAAACTTTAAAACTCTTCAACAAATCATATCTAATAACCAACAGCTACTCAATCATTACTGATTGCATAATAGAAACATATAACAGTGCAATCCACTTATCCAATAGTATCTAACTTGTAAAACACATAAATGTTCAAACCAAAACATTCACACAAGTATCAACACCATGATTTATAGTGGAAACCCAATTTGGGAAAAACCACTTTGTAACATGTTACTATTATATTCACTCTTCTGAAGTGAGCTCGGTGAAAAGCCAACCCTATCAAAGGTTACAAACACACTGTCAGGTGTGACCCGGTTAAAGGATTTAAACCACTTTGTTAAAAGTGCGCCTTGTTATAGGACTTACATACACTCCATTAGAATGCAACCTTGTTCAAAGGATTTACACAAATGACTGTTAGGTCAACCTCTGTTAAAAGGATTTTGACTGATACAGTGGTTAGAAAGTAGCAATAGTATTGATCTGAAAAACATACAACTCACTTTGCAAATATCAGATCCAATTCCATACACATATGCTGGCTTACTGATTGTGAACCTTTACCATCACCATCACTGATCTACTCGAAACTCTCTTCAAGCAATCACAACACTTCTCCTTCAGCCTTCTCTACTTAGACAATCAATAACATCAACAACACTTCCAACATCCTCTCTTCTTCAACCTCTAGCTTAGGTTTCCTTAATACTTCCTCAATTAGGTCAATACATCTTTTGCCGCTTAATCTCCTTCGTAGATCTTAGGGTTAGGTCAAATTCGTCAAATCCTTCCTACTTTATGTTCTTCGGCTATCATTCTAGAAATATCTCAAATCTCTTAATAGATTTACAATAAAATGTTTTACAGTGCATTAAATACTTCTATACAATCAATAAATAAAGTCAACACATTTTACATAATCCAAGAATTCAACAATGTCGGCTGGAGATCTGAATTCTTCCTCAAATGTAAAATACTGACGCTTGGTCAATACTATGTTCAACTCCTCGGTCTTCACTAGAAAGCTCGGTCACCTCAAAAAATGTTTCCTCGGCTAATATTGATGTTCGGTCAACATTGAATTTACTTGATATATACTAGTTCGGTCGACACTAACATCACTCGGCTTAAACTAGATTTCTTCACTTTTGCTCGGTTAAGCCTACTAGATTAGTCTTCATTCTTACTCAGATAAACAATACATTATCTTATCATTGTGCGCTAGAAAATTTTGACCTAAATTTCGATGAGAAAAGGTCGAATTTGCTACAGGTATTAGTCGAATTTATGACTATCATTGTCATCGATCTTTTTTCATCGAATTGTCTACGTAGTGATTTACCGTCAAACTTTTGATGCATCTAGTCATCGAATTATCCACCAGAACCACCTTTTGAAAATAGAAGAATGGACCATCCACCTCGACGGGGTCAATTTGTGTCGATGTCGAAATGTCAACCATTACCTCCTCATTATTGTTGAGTTATCCACGTATGTTCGTGGAAACTAGCGTCGAAGGTATGGCATTTCGGTCGAAAAATTGCTTGTCTGAAGGTCGAAAGTTCGACGAATATAAAATTTTGTTTTAAAAAAAAATTGTACACTAGTAGGTGTCCCCATTATGTTTGAAGCAGTTTCCTAGGTGTGTTGTAAATCCCTACCCATAGTATGTTCTATTAGTGTTACCCCTAGTGCCTTTATTAAGACATTTCTCACATTTTGGGCTTCCAAAGAAGATCTATACCCTCACCTAGGTGCCCCTCTGGTGGATAATAGAAAAATAAAATTGATTAGGAAGCTCTATTTTCTAAGATATAACTCAAGCTTAACAATTGGACCTTTAGATCACTCTCCTTTTTAAGAAAAACCCTTCTCATAAAATTCATACTTCAATTAATGCACCTTTAGACATAAGTATAGGGCTTTTTGATTGTTTCTTCCTATGAATCTCTAGGAAAAATTGACCCTATCTTGATGTTGATGGTCCTAGCCTTAGTAGTCTTGATTTAGGATCTTGATCTTACCACACCATAAGAAGAGAAGATCCCACCCTGACAAAGTCTAGTAATAAGAGAATTACCTTTTTGTGTAGTGAGTGAAGGAGAGGAAATAGAGAAAGGAATTAGACGTGAATATGAGATAGACAATGAGGATGCACAAACAGAAATGATCCATATGTTTCAAGATACAAAAATCTCCTAGATAGACAAAGGGTCCACAAACAGTGGGATGACTGTCCCAACTAGATAATCATAAATCTTATATTGCATGATTGGTATTAGTACTATGGAAGGTACGAGAACTAGTTTTGGATTGCACCGAGACCTTTACAGTGCAATACGAACTGCTAATATGAAAATCTCACAACTAGATACAACTGCCCCAGGCAAGGCATGAGTTTGCATAATTGGACAAGTTGAAAGGTTCCATGAAGAACCTATAATATAAAGTTGTGATTCTCTAGTTGGGATAGTCATCGCACTATTTAGAACAAATATGAAGAAATATGAATATGAAGAAATAGTACTATTGTCTAGGATATTTTTGTACCATTCTTTGGCACTTTCTTTTAAGGAATTCACAAACAATTTTATCATGGCATACTCATTGTCTATCTCGTATTCATGTGTAGTATTGATGAAATAACTTAGATGTTCTTCCCCAATTACTGCATTATTACCTTGAAACATATGAATCATTACTTTTATTTCAACTATTGGTACAGTTTTATGGTACAGTTCAATGGATTGGAATGGATATGGGACAGTCATCACACTATTCCCCTAAGCACTATGGCTTTGCCTTCTCATCCACAAGAAACTCTTATAACATCATTCTAAACTCTTCTATACTCTGCCCATATCCATTCCAATCCATTCATACTTCTACACAAACAAATTAACTCACCTACGCGCAGTCAACAAAAGGATATTTTTTAGACATTGTAGCTTCAATCTTCTTGTACGCGTGCAAAATATGGAAACACAGACATTATGTGAATTTGTGTATAGAATGCTACAAAGATATGTCATCTAATGGAATGGAATGATTGCTGCAAATGCACAATAAATCTGTTCAAAAGGCATGAGAGTATGGTGATTTATATCAGATAGTATAGCTGCAAATGCCCCTATGGACATGCATGCAATTGTGGAAGCATGAAACAAGAGTGTTTGTAGCTCAAAGAGATAATTCAAGATCAATTGTCAAATATTTATCCAAAAAATCATCTTGTTTTTAATTCTTTATTGGTCTATTATTTATCCAACTGCACAAAGTTTCAATTCAAATCTTCAAGAAGAAATTTTTAGTCCTCAGTTGAATGGACACAATGGAGATTTGGGAAAAAGATTAGAGTAATGTGCAAGTTATTTTTAGATTCAATTGTGTGAGTAATTTTTATCATCAATGTTTTGGATTAGGTTCTATGATCTATCATCAAGATGCAAGAGAACAAAAAGAAAAGCTTTTGAATTCGATTGTGTGAACAATTTTTATCATCAATATTTTGGATCCCACTCTATGATCCATCATCAAGATGCAAGAGGAAAAAAGGAAAAGAAAAATAAGAATGATGAATCACAGAATGTGATCTAGAAAAACTATCCCACAATATATATAGATTGTAGAAATCTAATAATTTAAAAGATTAGAGTTGATCAAATTCCAAGAATGAAGACAACCAATCTGAAATAATGAATATTAATCACAAAGGGTTGATGCTTTTTCAAAGTTTATGTAGTGAAGGAAATCTGAAGTTTATCACTGCTGCCTGTGGCATTATATAATGTCCATTAATGGTATTGGTTTATATAGCAATTTAAGACATTATCGAAGCACCAAACTATAATAGATGAAAATGTTAAAGCTGCAGATCACAAAATGAAAAGAGAGTTCTGAAAGTGGCATGAGATGCTTTGATTGGATGAGTTATGACTGATTACAACAACAGTATGAAAAGCAATGTGTAAGTTCAAAACATTTTGACAAAGATGAATTTGCATCACAAACAAAGTTGTACTACAAAAATAATAGATTGCAGGGGGTAAAAATAATAGAAATCATTGCATATGGTAGAGGTTCAATTGTAAAACCTTCTTATATTATGGTGAAATCATTGTTTACAGCCAAAGTTTGATAAAATTGTAGCTACAATGAGAAAGAAATTTGTGTTCAATGTCAACATTTGTTCATGGGGACTTGTAATAAAGATGCATTTCACTGTTTGAAGAGTTCAAATGATTGATGAAGTTGATATCTGAAGTTATATAAGGGGTTGCTTCAAGTGTTTGAAAATTGCACAATAAAAGGTGTTTCATTTCATTTGAAGTGACAGTGAAAGTTGTGGTTGTATTGAATTACAGTCCATATATAAGGAGAATTAGAGGTAGTGTTATGAGATGGCACATAATGTACTTGCATAGTAATGAAAAATTGATAAGCCATTGAATTTATGAAAGGTAATGTATTGTTGTTCTGGATCAAGAATGTGCTGATAATTAGATAGGGGTGTAGAATCTAGATGGAAACATTATTACTGGTGTTACAAGTTGAAAATGTTATTGATAATGTTGATGATGTATGTTCAAGTGCAATTGTTATTGGAGGAATGATTTCATTTGGGAAAGTTATGATGTGACTTCTATTAGTGATTTTTAGAAAGAGGATGTATACTCTTATTCCATATACAAGAATAACAGTGCATTCAATGAACAAATGAAATCAAGTTGCTCCCAATATGGCTAATTGATATTTGTAGAGTGTGGAGCAAAGTTTTTTACTAGCAAAATAAAATTTGTGACTTGCATAGAGGAGAATATGTTTTAGGAATTGCACATAATTTTTGATGGAGGATTCAAATCTACGAGGTTGCTCAGCAGAGGCGTGAAGTCTGCAAGCAACCAATTAGTGAAGGTCCACCATAGAGACGTTTTAGCAATCCAATACATATGCACTGAAACCTTTTCGACTAAGAACCAAAGATTGAAAAATAGAAATGAACATAAACATTAATGTGCAGTATGAAGTGGTTCAAAGAATTTCCAGTAATGATTCGAAGTGCATCAACAACACAGAGACAGGTACCTATTTTTACTGACAAGTTTGCTTTATTTTTTCATGTGAAATTACAATATTAGTGTAGATTTGATTGAAGGAGTTTTGTGAATTGAAATTATTATGTTGCAATCCCTACGCGCAGTCATGTTTTGGATTGCACTGAGACCTTTATAGTGCAATACAAACTACTAATATGAAAATCTCACAACTTCTACACAAACAAATTAACTCACCAAAATGCTGTCATTCTGGGACAGTCATTATAGGGACAATGACCAATCTTTCAATCAAATGCACCTTATGTTTGATGTGTACTAGCGGTAATTTTCTCATTGTAGTGATGAATCTATTGTTTAAATCAGCTACACATGAATATGAGACAAACAATGAGGATGCACAAACATGAATGATTCATATGTTTCAAGATACAAAAATCTCCTAGCTGATAGACAAAGGGTCCACAAACAGTGTGATGACTGTCCCAACTAGAGAATCATAAAGTGTTGAAATTGGGAAAGATAACACATCCACCTCTTTGGGTATGACATACCCCAACAAACTTGGACATTCCCGTGTACAGAACTAGCATGTCCACAAAACATGAATGAGAACAAGGTGAAAATCCAAAGCCCATTGGTTGGGATTTCCAAAGAGAGAAGGCATGAGACGATTGAGGATTGTAGTCTTCTAACAATGTAAATTTCACTTTGAAAACTAATATCAATGCTTTAGTTCTTTTCTTGTCAAGAAAAATGATCTCCTTTTGCTCTCCTAAATTATGGTATGAGTTTTTTGATATTAACGAAAAGGTGACATCTTATCTCAATTTTTGATAGCAAAGATGCAACAACAAAGGGCTGATTTGGAGAAATATTATGAATGGATATAGGCTATAAGCATGAATCCATATTATAATGTCACATAATATCATATAAAGAACAAAAACACCATAAACTTGTAATCATAGCATCATGATCATACCATTGTTTCATCATATGCTTCAAGTTCAACATCAAAATAATAAAATGTCAAATGATAAATCATAACATCAAGTTCAAGTAAAGGAAATAGAGCCTGTATAACCATATTTGTTTGTCATACCCTTTTTGCAAGGAACTCAAAAATTATTCAAATAAACAAGTATGAACTGTAAGAGACTAAGAAAGAAGGCAAAGGTGTTACCTCACTAGGATGATAGTAATAATGAGACAAAGAACCATGAAGACTAAATCCAAGGAGACCAGATCTAAACATCCAGGTTTGTTCAAATTCAAAAATTGGTTTGCCTTCATAGCACTGTCAAGTCAACAGCATGAGCATTATTTTGTGTCTAGAGTGTCATCAATGTTTTTAAATGTAGAATTAAATGGTTGTAAGTATGCATTTCTACCACATGTAAATGATTTTGAGATACAAACCTGTGCAATCCAATCTCCCAAGGAATAGACAACACCACTTATTGCCATCTTTGCCAAAACAAGATTTTTCATAAAGCGATGTTAGAATAGTTCTTAAAATGGTCATACATTATGTTCTTATAATAAAAGAATACTTTGACTTAAGAAAAAAACTGCACAATATTAAAACATGACATTGTGCTTTAAAAACTAAAAAGGTACCTGTAACGAAGAACTTCATTTCGACTTGCTAATTGGTTGTCACTATTAACTCTAAGCTTATCTTTAAAGTTTGACCTTCACTTGGTTTTGAGAATAGTTTAATATTCTCTACTAAACAAGGCCAACCACGTGAAGGTGGAAGCTCATTTGGACCCTCCCCCCCCCCCCCCCCCCCCCTAACATCACTCTAAATTCCCCATTAACATTTAATAACATTCATTCATTCATCAATTTTTGAAATATAACATTCATTAACACATAAAATTCATTAACACACAACATTCATGAATAATTCATTAACACACAACATTCATGAATAATTCATTAACACACAACATTCATGAAGAATTCATTAACACATCATTCATCAACATTACTAGTACAAAATTACATCCATTAAGACAACGTTCTTTCATTAGCAAAAAATGTTAATTACAATAATTTCTTTTTGGGTTTCTTGCTATTTTTTTTAATCATGTAATTTCTAAGAGGAAGATCAATGTCCTCATCATTCCCCTCCTCTACTAGTTCTAATTCTAATGCATGTCTCCTCCTCATCTATTCAGGAACATGAGGCCGCTGCGCCAAAGGGGGGTCCACTGCAATAACAACTACTTCATGAGTTAAATTCACACCATTTTATATTAGTGAATTACGAGTATTTATTTAAGTAAAAGAACTATAAATCAAATAATTAATTTAAAAGAACAAAACATAGATTTTCTTTACCTGAATGTGCCACATGATCTACATGGTGATCAGTCTGAACATCCTTCGGCACTCGTTCAACATGACATGATTCTGTATCCTCTAAAATATACACAAAAATGTTACACCAAGTTCAATTTAAGATGTTAAATTGTATTAATAATTACATAATTAGTTTTAAATAGAAAATGAGCACCTCCATGGATAGTATGCACATTAGGGGCTTCATGATGTAGTGTATGATCTGTGTCATGATTAAGAGGCTGCATTGCAATGTCATGCACATTATTATCAAATAGATTGTTGCTCAAGTATTCAATTTCTAATATATTTTTTGGCATATTTACCTATGCACATGATGTAGGAGACTCTTCGGTTGGGCCAGTGGAAGCTTGCCGTAGGCGTTCAACCATGACTTCATAGCCTTCCTTGAAGGCAATTTTTTTGTGGTCTTCCATGGCCTCTAAATTAAAATTAGAGCCCTGCATTTTTTGATTAAACAAAATTATTTGCATTTTATAAATAATTTTTCTCTGCAATTCATTTACTGCTACTTACAATTTGTGCTTTAATTTTTGAATATCCACCAGAGCCAAGTCTGTGCTGCCTAATCTTTTGCAGCCTGGCCTTTGTTTCCTTTGATGTGTCCTGCAACCTATGAAAAGTTTGAAATATGTTAGATGATATAGATATAAAGATCACTAATTAGTGCATTATTACATTGTACTAGTAGTTAATACTATTGCATACCTTCTCACATTTGCTTGTGTAATTCCTCTTTGAGCATCCCCTTTCTCCTTTGCATCCAAAATGAACTCATTCCAATCCCTCACTGGAATAAAGGGAGGACGCTCGTACTTTGGGTTCTGGACGAGACTCTTTCTATATGAGTCCCTCACAGTCTTAAGATGTTTGCAAGATCTTTCTAAAATTTTCTTCTCATCAAAAATATTATTACCAAACTCATGCTCTAAATCTTTAATGAGCTGATCTTTTAATTTTTTTTCTTGCAAGTTCCACCTTTTAAGAAAAAACACAAAATTGTTAGATATAGCTAGTAAAAGAAAAGACCCGAATGAAAGGAAAAATGTTGTACCAATTAATGATATGAAAAAAAAATAGTGGGATAAAGTTAGTTCACTTATGATGTTCCACCTTGTATTTATGGTGGGCTTGAATATTTGCAGTGCGAGGTCATAAAGCTTCTTATAAAATGAATAATTTCCTACAAAAAATGTCATGGGATAATCAATCCAAAGCTTGCTATGAATAGATAAATGCATATTACAATATAAAAAATAATTATTTAAAGTACTTGGAAGCTTAGGATATTTTAAAGGCATCGATTCATCATTGTCAATCAACAATGACGTCTGCATAACTCCCGTGCTAGAAACACGGGTAGCTCCAGGAAATGATGGTGAATTATCACCAATACATGTACTTTGATCTATATCTGGCATACTAGATAGTGGCACCGGTGTATCTCCTACTCCAAATAAATAATCCACTATGTGATGCACCGAAGATTAAAGTACAAATTATCAACTCATAATTAACACAAAACCAAATATAGCAAAACAAAAATTTACTAGCTGGAATAGACTGTGAAGGTGTCGATGTTTGCATGCCCCTTGTTGCTGACATTACACTCGACAATCTCGAATGGATGTCCGTTGACCTCCTAGGAGGAGTCTCCTGCACTTGATGACCTGAACAATACATTGTTAGCAAAGACATTCTGAAATAATAAAAGTAAGAGTTAACTTAAGAAGTTTTTGAATGTTCCAAATAAAAAATTCCTTGTAACTTGTCAACTAAAGGATTATTTTACCAGTGGTGGCCAGAGCTCTGCTAGTATCGGCCTCACCACGTTGTCTTGGTCCCTTGACCAGGTTCTGGATTAGTTGCCAAAAAATTCTGTAATAAGAACACATATTACATATTTTACTTCACAACATAAAAGAGTATAACATATAAACCTTTATTGAACTTTTGTTATAACTAAAGATTCATTACTGCTTACTTCATAACGACGTGCTTGAGCTCTCAATTTAGATAGCCTCTTCATCGTCTCCTCGATTGGAATATTTGCTTCATCCAAAATTCTCATTATTTCTAAATTGATTTTTTTAATTTTTTTCTTCAACATAATTGTTACATTAGGTGTTTCTGCTATATCATCATCAGAAGGGGTAGCTATTGCCTCTGTATTTACTGTAGGTGCTTTTCCCCTTATCCTGAACATCAAATTGTGACAGGAATATCAGTAAAACTATCATAAAAACTCCAAAACTGTAAATAAAATAACGTAATAATATAACATTTTTCAACTATCTAATTTGTACAATTTCAATAAGGTTTACCCATGCTGAAGAATGGGTGGGAGGAGCATCCTCGTGGCCTCTATCATGTGCAGGATCCATATTGTTGTATGACAAATATTAAACATAAAAACTTCAGCTAACTGAAAGCAATAGACTTAGCAAAAAAAAACTTATTAATAAAATGGTATATAGTACTTACCACCCTCATGATAGTAACTTTGTTTGTATCTATGCGATTTAAATGGTAATCTATTAGTAGTTCTTCCCCTGCACTTATTGATTTTATCACACATACAAAAACTTGATTCCCCTCACGCGCCTCAAATATGCAATTGGGTTGCTTATTAGTTGAGGAAGGTCGCGTACTATTTATAAAACCCACAATATTACCTGTTTCTTTTGATCTCTCATCAATGTACATTGCAAATGTTTTACTTTGATCATTTTCTTTCCATTGTATATAATTAGCTAATAGTGCATACCTACGCATACTTTTTTTATATTGAACAATCCGCATCCAATCATTGTAATTGTAACATGGACCGAAATACTTGAACAATTCAACAACTTTTTTGTAACATACCTTTATCCCATCCATGGAAAATAGGCCCAAACCATGTAATGAGGATGGAGCAATGCGATATATCCTCTCATTAACACAAAAATCAATGTTAATTGGAGGTGGCTCATTAGGTACCCATTCTTTCTCAATGTGTGTGTACCAAAAGGGCACCTTGATGTCACCTTTGGTCTCATCATCATAGGAACATGACCCCCCATTATCAAGGAAAAATTGCTTGCATTTATCAAATTTTTTTCTAATCTTTTGACCTCTAGTTGATCTCCCTATTTTAGCTGTACTACATGTAGAACTTTCATCTACCATTCCCTCATTTCCCTCATTCGATGTAGATAGATTTGACAAGTACCTATTTGGTGGGTCCTGCAATCCATCAAATGAGATATAAAATGTACTAAGTTGAAAGTGATTATATAATTATATTTCTATACAATTCTTCTTTGTCTATATATACATTATATGATTATATAATATGTCTATTTATAACATACGTGCTTAGTGATAAACAAGAAGAATATAAGAAAAATATGTCTATTTATTGACTTATACCTACTGATCCATGTCACTGTGCATGATCCACGCCAAAGGGGTCAAATTTCCTACATATGTTAATCATTTATCTTAAGTTAGCTAAAAATTACATGATACGTATGCTACAAATAACTTAGAAGAGAACATGAATAATATGCAACATCGTAAACATGAACAAATTTACCTTATATATGGAATGCAAGATCGTTAACAGAAGGGGTGATGATGTCTGTAGTCAATTGCCTATTTGCAAAAAGGGTGATAATCAAACACAATACAAACATTGTTAATTATAAATCACATATGTTGTAATCATTAGAATTGAACACAATAAATATGTAATCATTACAATTGAAAGCGATAAATCATGTCAATCATTTCATTGATCATTTCAATTATGTCATTGATCATCATCATCATCATCATCATCATCGCCATTATCACCATCATCATCACCATCATCACCATCACCATCATCATCATCATCATCACCATCATCATCATCACCATCACCATCATCATCATCATCATCATCATCATCTTGATCTTCATCATCTGCTTCTTCATCATCTTCAATATCTTCTTCCATAACATTATACTTTATCGGCCTTCCTCTTGGATCATGTCTAACAACAAATGACCAACCCTGTTTATGTGGAACCTCTGAGTAAAACACTTACTCACATTAGCTTGGAAGAACATAGGGCTCATCTCCAACTGGCTCAAATGACCTTGTATTAATCATTATAAATCTATTATCATGTTGAATAACAGTTCTATCTGGATCATTTTGATTTAGTCGTAACCTGTACCATTTGACGATAAATAGAACTACTTTGAAGGAGTTAAAGTCACACTCAATTATATCATCCAAGATGCCATAGTATTGATTTTGAGATTTTTGAGGATGTATGTCATTTCTAGATGATATATTGGTGACCTCAAAAACTGCAGTTATCCCAGAATCACATATTTTCTTTGTGTCATCCAAATTTTAATGCGAAATTTTTGGCCATGATAGTACATAGCTTTGTGGTGCTTGACCTGCAATTTTTCAAGCGTGTGTAACTTATTTGCATCGTGAGTTGATACGAAACATATGTCAAGTCATGATCATTAATAAATTTGTACATACCTCTCCACCTCTTAAACCATGTGCTAGATCAATTACCATTGGCATAACATTGGAATCTCCATTACGATGAGCTTCTCTAACCAATGAAGCATCACCTTCCCATGTTAATGAGAAACCATTTTTTTGACATCGTTCAATCCATACCGTCATCCAATCAAGATTGTTCGCAATATAAAAATGTATTGCATCCCACTCTCGACCAACTGTATCAAAAAAAATACACCAATTATAAATAACTTATATTGAAGATTTATAAGAATTAATTAACTACATCAACATCTTAGATTTACCTCTCACTTTCTTCAATCTACCTTTGCCCATCAAGTACTCCCCTTCAAATTTGTTAATGGAGTTGGGATCCCAAATACGATCTACATGGATCTTTGCTACAAACTTAGGAAGATATTCACTAATGTACACCATGGTCTGGTATACCATATATCCCTCCACCATAGAACCCTCAGGATGTGCTCTCTGCCGAACCAAGCCTTTAAAAATTTCAAGTGCCTCTCAACCATCCACATTGACCTAGTTGGTACAGGTCCACACAATTCAATCTCCTCAACTTGATGTATGAGGTAGTGTTCTTGTGCATTGAAAAAAGTTGAAGGTAGACACTTTTGCATTTCACACATAAGAAGAGGAATTTTTCTCTTCCAATATTTTATATCTTATTTATTGATTTCTTTAGATGAAAACCACCTCATGTATTTTCCAAGATCATATATAACTTATTTGGCACCGTTGGTGAAGTGGTGTGGGAGAGATAGAGGTAGAACATACTGCAATATTTGTAAAATAATCTTGTCAATATTTTATAAAAGAATGCAATGAAAACTACATGCAGTATACAAATATATAGTGAATACCTTAATAAATGTATATAACATGAATTACCTTAATAAATATATGCCAATCGTGTATTTTCATCCTTGGCCCAAATTCACTTTTCTTTGATATGAGATTGTTTATGTTCGCAGCAAATCTTGTGGGAAATCATATTTTTTTATTACTTCTTTTATAGTATTGCTCTACTGCTCCGACAATAACCAACTAAGGGCACTTGTATCAATTCGGTCTCCATTTTTATTTGATCGAATGACATTTTTCATTGCATGGTTGGATTCTTCAATGTCGCTACAAATTTTGACAATTTGGTCTTTGTCATGCCTTCCATCCAAGATTTTCCATAATGTCTCTGTTACATTTTTTCCAATATGCATAGGATCAAACAAATGCACAATTGGGAGTTGCTCATAGTATGAAAACCTAGTAAATTGCATAGGATAACTTTTCAGTCCTTTTGGAAGTTGGTCATTGATGCCTTGGTGACCTTCACAAACATCAATTACATCATCAATAAACAAAATACAATATCAAAATATAAATTTGAAACAAAAACCATCAGATGGAATGACATTACCTCGATGATTTATTTTATTTTATGCCAACTTCCATAGGTGAGGTGTCATTCTCCGTGGCTTTGATGTAGTCTCTTCTTTCCCATTGAAAATATGTTTTTCGGTAATTCGGTACTTATGATTTCTATGGAGAAAGTGTCTATTCTCATTGAACACCCGCTTTCTTAAACTTTTTGAATGATGAGATTTCATCTTTGGACCACAAACTGGACATGCAAATTTTCCCTTTGTCTGAAGACCTACAAGATTGTGTATAATTGGATTAAATGTGTTAACTTTATGTTGGCACTATAACATACCAAAAAAGAGGTGTTAAGAAGAGAATATACCACAAAAATGTGTTAGCCTAGGGGCATCATGTATTGTCCATACAAGCATTGCATGAAATTGAAATTGTCTTTGTCCTATTGGTTTAGAGATGTCATACATAGTAACCCCATTCCATAACACCATCAACTCATCGATAAGGGGCTCAATATATACATTGATATCTTTAACTTGGTACTTACCTAGTTGAATGAGCAAAAATATTACATAATTATTATGACCATTTTGATGGATTATTAATAATAAATTAATTTAGATGACCATTAAATAAAAAAATACCTGGAACAATTAGTGCCAACATTATGTGCTCCCTCTTTATGGACAACCAAGGAGGTATGTTATTGTTGATAACAAAAATAGGCCACACCGAGTAAGTAGATCTCATCTCTCCAAAAGGATTGACACCATCTGCTGCTAATGAAAGCTTGAGATTACGAGGTTCTTCTTTAAAGTGTGGCCATTTTCCCTCTATTTCCTTAAATGCCGAACCATCCGCAGGCATTCGCATAATGTCATCTTGACTTTTATTTCATGCATGGTAATCCATAAATTGTGCCAAGCTATTGCACCTAAATAATCGTTGCAGACGTGGAATAATGGGAATATGTTGAAGAACCTTGTGATGCACCTTTTTTGTTATTCAATCTGATTGATATCTACTAATATGACAAATAGGGCATTTTGTTGCAAATTCATGCTATTTATGATATATAATATGATTGTTCGGACATGCATGTATTGTTTGATACTCCATTCTAATATCTTTCATAATGGCAGATAATTCTTGGTACGAGCGAGGTAGAATGTTTGATGGTGGTAAAAAACACTCACCTATCAACCTATGACCAAAAATATAATTTGTTAATTTAAAGAATAATAATTGCTACACGATTCACCCAATGTTAATTGTAAGGGAATTACGACTAAAATAATGAAAAAAGATGACATACCTTAACATACGTGTCATTGCTACGTTGGATAAACCATTCATAACCTTCAAGTTCACCAACAATAATACAGCGGCAAGAAGAGTTGTTTCAGAGCCTTCATATAGGGGCTCGTGTGCCTTCTCAAGTATAGGTACATCAAGCTTTGTGTCAACATCATCATCATCATCATCTTGATCATCGTGATCATCTTGATCATCATGATCATCTTGATCATTGTGATCTTCTTCATCATCGTGGTCTTCTTCCATGGTATCATTACCTTCTACTTCTATATTCACACCTCCATGTGCCCTCATTTGGAAATCCACATTCTCCGGATTGTCATGGTCCATAACATGAAATTCAGGGACATTGACCTATATGAAAATGATGACCTTATATTAACCATGACCATGATGTCATCATCAAATCATGTCTTATGTATTTTATAAATTATTAAAATACATACCAATGGACGAAATTTGTTTCCCCCCTCAATGTGACCATGTTGCCTACAATGTTCCTCAACTGTTTTGATTAGATATCTTCGAGTCTTTAAGCCCTTACAAATTTTGCAAGGACAATAACATTTTACATCACCTTTTCTTTTTAAGTTAGACCATAGTCTGGCAATTGTCTCCCTATTTTTTTGTGCGTTGATATCATTAGACATGGTCTTTCTTGAATGGAATGACTTGTTAATGGAAGAAGGATGATTTGTTTACAACTTGTAGATACAAATTGTTACTGAAGAACCATTTTCTCAACTATAATTTTCTCAATGCAAAGGGACATTTATCATACCAAATCAAAGTTTACAAATGGACGGTTCTGATGCTTTGCCATTACAATAGCAATAGAGGATGTATAGATAGAAAAATAGTTGTAAAGAGTAGATTTAAATAAATAAAATCAGGTAAATAACTAGGGAAACTGAATAACATTGTAGGACTCCTTACCTCCATATATAGGCTGCTCTTAAGTAATGAAAACACAAAGAAAGCTCTCCTAATCATATGAATACAAGCATGGATTTTTTTATTTCATTGTTAACTTGAGCACCCTATTTCAAATAGAACATTATCATAAAATCTCGTAGGCCTTAATTTTTTTTATTTTTTTAATGACATTAACATGGTAACTTTCCAATGTTAAGCACCTCCAATAATACTCCCAACACCATTCTTGTGGCTTACCATAATGACAACTCATTTCTTAGTTTCTTGAACTGTTAAATTGCCTCTACAAGTCCATAGTACTTCCAATACTAGTAA
The DNA here is from genome assembly GCA_027943335.1 of Chamaecyparis obtusa. Classification (NCBI taxonomy): domain Eukaryota; kingdom Viridiplantae; phylum Streptophyta; class Pinopsida; order Cupressales; family Cupressaceae; genus Chamaecyparis; species Chamaecyparis obtusa. The sequence goes on along the minus strand of BSBK01002576.1, from coordinate 903,996 downwards.
TCTATCTACTTGTGAGATTTTCATATCTGATCTCTTAACATATTTGCTAGAAGGCCTCATATTTCTCTCAGTAAGAATAGTTGTGGCAACTTTCTCATTGTAGTGACAAATCTATTGTTTAAATCAACTACACATGAATATGAGATAGACAATGAGGATGCACAAATAGGAATGATTCATATGTTTCAAGGTACAAAAATCTCCTAGATAGATAAAGGGTCCACAAACAGTTGAAGGATCCTATGCCACAACTAATATTCTTACTAAGAGAAATATGATATGAAAATCTCACAACTAGATACAGCTGCCCCAGGCAAGGCAGTTTGCATAATTGGACAAGTTGAAAGGTGCCATGAAGAACCTATAATATAAAGTTGTGATTCTCTAGTTGGGATAGTCATCACACTATTTAGAAGAAATATGAAGAAATATGAATATGAAGAAATAGTACTGCATTATTACCTTGAAACATATGAATCATTCCTTTTATTTCAACTATTGGTATAGTTTTATGGACATGGTATGACTGTCCCAGAATGACAACATTTTGGTGAGTTAATTTGTTTGTGTAGAAGTATGAATGGATTGGATCCACGGATTGGAATGGATATGGGTAGAGTATAGAAGAGTTTAGAATGATGTTAGAGTTTCTTGGTTTCAATATAACGCTATGAAGCCACCTTTATAATAGTAATGTGTGACTGTAAATGATAGTTTGTGTGTGTGTGTGCATTTATAGTCACACATTGCTCATCATGTATAATACCAAAAACCTAATGTTTGAACTAACTTACCAAAAAAAATTAATAATATATGCCTCAAATCAACATTAAATTTCACACAATTCTACGTTCCTCAATTCTTACCTTTAAAAATTAAAATTTATGAGTGGGTTATGAAATGAATGTCTCATCAATGATGTTCCTAAAATACGGTAGCAAGAACTTTGGTATCCAATCACTTAATAGCATAATAATGTATAAACCTGTACAAAGAAGGTAGATGAAAATTCTTATATTGCATGATTGGTATTAGTACTGTGGAAGGTACGAGAACTAGTTTTGGATTGCACTAAGATGTTCTTCCCCAATTACTTCATTATTACCTTGAAACATAGGAATCATTAATTTTATTTCAACTATTGGTATGGGTACAATTTTATGGTACAGTTCAATGGATTGGAATGGATATGGGACAGTCATCACACTATTCCCCTAAGCACTATGCCTTTGCCTTCTCATCCACAAGAAACTCTTATAACATCATTCTAAACTCTTCTATACTCTACCCATATCCATTCCAATCCATTCATACTTCTACACAAACAAATTAACTCACCAAAATGCTGTCATTCTGGGACAGTCATTACAGGGACAATGACCAATCTTTCAATCAAATGCACCTTATGTTTGATGTGTACTGGTGGTAACTTTCTCATTGTAGTGACGAATCTATTGTTTAAATCAGCTACACATGAATATGAGACAGACAATGAGGATGCACAAACAGGAATGATTCATATGTTTCAAGATACAAAAATCTCCTAGATAGACAAAGGGTCCACAAATAGTGTGATGACTGTCCCAACTAGAGAATCATAATTCTTATATTGCATGATTGGTATTAGTACTAAGTACTGGTTTTGGATTGCACCGAGACCTTTATAGTGCAATACAAACTGCTAATATGAAAATCTCACAACTAGATACAGCTGCCCCAGGCAAGTCATGAGTTTGCATAATTGGACAAGTTGAAAGGTTCCATGAAGAACCTGTAATATAAAGTTATGATTCTCTAGTTGGGACAGTCATCACACTATTTAGAAGAAATATGAAGAAATATGAATATGAAGTTGAAATAGTACTACTGTCTAGGATATTTTTGTACCATTCTTTGGCACTTTCTTTTAAGGAATTCACAAACAATTTTATCATGGCATAATCATTGTCTGTCTCATATTCATGTGTAGTATTAATGAAATAACTTAGATGTTCTTCCCCAATTACTACATTATTACCTTGAAACATATGAATCATTACTTTTATTTCAACTATTGGTACAGTTTTATGGTACAGTTCAATGGATTGTTTAAATCAGCTACACATGAATATGAGACACTATTCCCCTAAGAACTATGGCTTTGCCTTCTCATCCAAAAGAAACTCTTATAACATCATTCTAAACTCTTCTATACTCTGCCCATATCCATTCCAATCCATTCATACTTCTACACAAACAAATTAACTCACCAAAATGCTGTCATTTTGGGACAGTCATTATAGGGACAATGACCAATCTTTCAATCAAATGCACCTTATGTTTGATGTGTACTGGTGGTAAATTTATCATTGTAGTGACAAATCTATTGTTTAAATCAGCTACACATGAATATGAGACAGGCAATGAGGATGCACAAACAGGAATGATTCATATGTTTCAAGATACAAAAATCTCCTAGATAGACAAAGGGTCCACAAACAATGTGATGACTGTCCCAACTAGAGAATCATAAATCTTATATTGCATGATTGGTATTAGTACTATGGAAGGTACGAGAACTAGTTTTGGATTGCACTGAGACCTTTATAGTGCAATATGAACTGCTAATATGAAAATCTCACAACTAGATACAGCTGCCCCAGGCAAGGCATGAGTTTGCATAATTGGACAAGTTGAAAGGTTCCATGAAGAACCTATAATATAAAGTTGTGATTCTCTAGTTGGGACAGTCATCACACTATTTAGAAGAAATATGAAGAAATATGAATATGAAGAAATAGTACTACTGTCTAGGATATTTTTGTACCATTCTTTGGCACTTTCTTTTAAGGAATTCACAAACAATTTTATCATGGCATACTCATTGTCTGTCTCATATTCATGTGTAGTATTGATGAAATAAATTAGATGTTCTTCCCCAATTACTACATTATTACCTTGAAACATATGAATCATTACTTTTATTTCAACTATTGGTACAATTTTATAGACATGGTATGACTGTCCCAGAATGACAACATTTTGGTGAGTTAATTTGTTTGTGTAGAAGTATGAATCCATTCCAATCCATTGATTTGGTCAATCCATTCATACTTCTACACAAACAAATTAACTCACCAAAATGCTATCATTCTGGGATAGTCATTATAGGTTCTTCATGACACCTTTCAACTTGTCCAATTATGGAAACTAGCTTGCCTGGGGTAGCTGTATCTAGTTGTGAGCTGTATCTTTATTGTTACGATTCAGTTTGGAATGTCTCTGTTTGATTTAGCGTATGCTAATTCTTGATATCGGTCCTTATGAAAAGGATTTCAGTATTGTTCCAATGGTCATTCCCACCGAGACTCGAGAGGAGTATGTGTGTGCGGGGTCACTGGTTTGTAACAGTCATAAGACCGTGCCGGTTTGTAACAGTCATTCCAACACAAGGAGATAGGCCTATGCCTTGCAATTATAAAAGACATTCAAACCTTGCCAAGTATTTCAAATAAACCGTGAGTACCATATTTACAGTGGCATTTCTATGCAGGACAAATACAAAGGTAAAACTGTGCCATTAAAATCTAAATGATTGTTTTTTTTCAAAACTACATTCCAAAACCATTGATTATGCATTGGTTATACGATGCTGCATCCTAAACCCTAGTCATAGCTTTCATAATTCTTGGTCATAGCATTTACAAACCATACTCAAACACCACTAAACATACACATTGATTCAATACCAGAGATGAGTACAAGAATTGAAAATGACAATGCATTACGTGGTAATGTGAAATATAGCAGACACGGTCATGGATTAAGATACCTCAAACTCTGGAAGATAAGAAATGTGCTATTAACCTTGGGAGAATTGAGTGCTGTTCAGGAATAAGCTCTGCTAGTCAGCTCAGCTCCTTAGCTTAGTGAAAATCCCAATTCGTGCACTCACTCACTGCCATAAAAATGAAAATGAATGAAATGTTCTTTTTAACTAATATGCTCGTGTTCGTCAAACTTTCGACGGGCATAATATTCATAGAAAGTTCAACGGACATGGGGATAGATTTAAAAAAACAAACAATTTTTTCCTTCTATACCCCGACAAACCCAAACCATTTTCATTAATGGTCAATAATTTTCATAGAAAAATGATGTCAAATGTACTAGTGGTGCCACATAATCAAGTACTCATTGAAGTATCAAGATAACTCAAACTTTCCTTAGGTGCTATTGTTACCAACCTTACCTTTCCCCTTAGCAACAATCAAATAGATATAGTAATTTCTTAAATAGCAACAGTCTTACCAGTTAAGGTTTGACATCAATGACAATACAACAATTACTTCAATTGTAGTTTCCAACATAATTGACTTTAACCCTGATCATAACTCATATATTTTCCTCTTATTGAACCCTTACCTTGACCTGACCTTAATTCTAATTGTAATTGTGCTTCAACCATAACTCTAATTAAACTATAACTCTATCCCTATTTGAACCATAACCATAATTTAAACCTAACTATAATCATTCTTACTCCTAATCCTAAGATTAACCCTAACCAAACCCTAATATGAACCTAAATCCTAACCCTAACCCTAACCTTGAATATGGTATAAACCCTAACCCTAACAAAATTCTAAACCATAACCTTAGTCGTAATCATAACCCTAACTCTAACCCTAGTCTAAATCCCCTTCCTAGCCATATTCAAAACCCTAGACCTAACCATTATGTAAACCCTAATTATAACCATAATCCCAATCCTAGTACCAAACCCTAACCATAATCCTTGTTGTAACTATTATCACAATCCTAACCCAAACCCTAACCAAAAATTAACTATAATAATAATTAAACCCTAATTATATCCTATTCCTAACCTTAAATCCTAATCCTAATCATAGCCTTAACCTTAAAACCATGATGAAAACCCTAGACCTAAATATAATTAAAACCATAACCCTAAACCTTAATCCTTACCATAATCTTAAACCCATTCCTACAAGATCATAGCCTTAACCTTAACCATAATCCAAACCAAGACCCTAACCATAACCCTTAAAAAATCTAAATTATAATCCTAAATCATAATATTAACCATAATCTTAATCCTAACCTTAATACCAACCTTATCTCTAGCCATACACCGAACCCTAGACCTAACCATTATGTAAATCCTAACTACAACCACGATCCCATTCCTAGCCTAAAGTCACTACACTCATGATGGGTGAAGTGAGTTGGTGCAATAGTCCAAATATTATAAATATGGGTGAAGTGAATCTATCGCTTAGATTTGCCATTGAATCCTGCAAGCTCACCAAGTATGACCGCTCTACTTTCTACGCTCACGAGAAGGTCATGGTTTACACTAATTACCCATTTTACACCCATTATTCCCCTTCACCGAATTCAAAGTTTGATGAGTGTGGTGACTTTAGAGAAGAGGTTGAATTCCCATGTGAATTTTTCATCCTAAGAAACATTCATGGAAATTCATGTTCACCCATTATGTTCATCTCTTTCCAAATTCGCCACACCAACATTGATGGTGTAATAGTCCAAATATATCCTCAAAATTTTTTTTTTTCCTTGATTAGGCCAACCATTGAGAAATATGAGATATACGCCTATTAGAAGGAATCTCAGCTAAAGTAGGTTTGGCCCAAACAAGAATGTTGAGATCTTGTGCAGTTTTCCAAACATAAGAATCAATTTTGTCTTCCTCCTATTTGACATAGTCAACTATATATTCTCTTATGTTTCTTTCAACCTTTGAAATCCAATCCTATGCCTCAAACATATTTATGATAGCTTCCTCACCATTCCAAGGGTTGTGCCAAAATATTTCCTTTTTTCCATTGCCAATCTTCCAAGACAAATGCTCAGTGATTAATAATCTACTTTCCTGGATAAATTTCTAGATAGCAGAACCCCCTGGAGGATTAGCAATGGTTAAAATCATGTTTGGATCATTTTTTATCTAAATTTATCTAAATATTTTTTTCTTATTAATCTACACCATAGCTTCTTAGTCTATTTACAAAATTTCCATGTGACCTTTTCCCCTAGGGCTAGGTTTTTAAATTCCATCCTCTTTAAAAACTAGTACCACCCTCATATTTTCTCATTCAAACAGTCTCCCAGTTGATCAGAGGTATCCGCTTTTCATTTTTGGCTCCTTCCCATAGAAATTTTTTCATGAAGCTCTCAAAATGATGAACTGGCCTTCATAGATGGTTTAGAACATGACATTGCATATATGGGTACAAGAGCAAGTATAGACTTGATCATTATGATCCTACCAACTTGAGAAAGCCAAATATATTTCCAATCGATAATTTTGGATCTATATTTTTTAATTATTTATTTCCACAAAACATGTTTAGCGTTTCCCATAAGCAATGACACCCCCAAATATTTGGTAGGAAATTAGATTGGACATCCCAAAATGCAACCAATGCATTTTTGTGTGGTTGTTTTAGTATTAAAAAAGAAAACAACCAATTTCTTTACGTTGACCACCTGACCTGAAGAACTAGCATATATATTAACCTCATGTCCCCATGCAAATGCTTAACTGTAAAATCTGTTTAATTTTAAGTAGCGGAAGTGTTCCCATGAAAATTTTCAATTAACAAGAAATGATAAATTAAAATATTTTCCTAGTTTAGTGGAGCAGCCATGTAATGCCCCGCCAGGGAACCTAGGAGAGTTTAACCTAATACATGTTGCTATGTTTATAGAATAATTTTTTTCTTAAGTGTTTACAAATAATAATGATAATAGTGTAGAAGCAATATAGTCATAACATATAAACAAGTACATAAGTACAAATCAAATACAATTAACAATTCTCAATGGTCCCATGACATAGAATTATGTATGACTAATTAAATATTTTAAATTAAGAATAATTACAATTATCTCATGTATAAATGAATAACAAGTACATCTAATACCATAAGGTATAAATACAATGAAACATCCTCTGCACAAGTCACGGGGTATGTCACAATAACCAAATACAGAGTAGTATAATATCTAAAAGGAATCATCTCTGAATCACTAATACATGATGTAATTATAAACATCATAAGATAGATATGAAAAAGCCTCCAATGAAGAACAAGAAGAAGATAACAAAGACAAGAATCATCCAACACCACTATAGGTTCGTCAGAATCTCAAATGGTAAAAGAAAAACTACCACTTGACCTCATGGAACCAAAGGTACACTTCCACAGTGCCAAGGAGATAACCACAAACCCCACTTAGATAACAAACCCAGCCAAAACAACTAAGCAATGGGTCCTAAAGGATTTCTATCTCAAAATGTACCACCAACTAATGATAAATAAAATATAATAAATGTCAAAATACCAACACATACCAAAACACCAAATACCGAATATCAAACAAATACCAATCACTAAATACTAAAAAAGACCACCAGGTAATACTAAAATAACAAGACACGCTACCAGAGGCAAATGTAGAAAACTATAGAGGAGACTTAGGCTACATACTAAGGGGGTATAATCACATGGCCATCTACTTGAGTTACCTTGGATTGGTCACACTGAACCTCATACCCTCAAGCATTGAGTTACTCTGAACTAGCCACTCTGGACCCCAGATCCTCAATACAACCCATGTGGAACTAGAATACCCTCTCATGAACATGATAAATCCTAATCATACCTACTCTCTAGGTATCATCCCATTCTCATCCTTATCCTAAACACGCGCTCAAGGCATGGGCGAGGCATAATCTTTAAATTATCTTTTTAATGAACTCTCCAAATTTTAATTACTATGTTATCACTTATTAACAAACTTACAATAGGTTACCCTGGTACTGAATACTTTGGGTCCTGGAGCCCTATTGTAAGCCACTCTTCTAAGATGCACCTATTTAACCTCCCCTAGGCTCATAATCATAAATAACTACATAGGTATCATAAACTTAAAATGATCAAATTCTAGTCCACAAAAGACATCAGGAACACACACTAGTCCTCAAACCAAAACATCTTAATCACTCTCTCAAAGAGTTCACATAAATATGAGCTTAGGTCTCAACAAGGATGGGTAGAAATGATCAAAATAAAATAACATCATAATGCATAGTAAATAACCACATAAGCATCAAAAGAACAACACACCTCGCCTTTGGTATACACACCCTAAAAAGCCAACATAAACCCCCATATAGACATCATCAAATAAGGCATTAAATGCACCCAATAGACATAAATCACAAAACCATTCTCATATGTATAAAATGATTTGAGAGTTTACTAAAGTCCAAACTGGCTAAATTCAGTTCATATAACATTTCGTGCATAAGTAGTCATTTGATAAATAAATATTTAATGAAAAAAATTCCATATCCAATATCTATTATTTACTCATAACATTTAAAAAATAATAATTAATTAATAGTAAATATTTATTAATTACTAAATATTATTATTAATAAAAATATTAAATATTAATATTTATAATTACTAATTATTAAAAATAACTATTATAAATTGAATTATATATATATATATATAATCTTAAAAAAAAACCAAAAATATCTTTTATGTGGGGAGGCGTAGGGGGCGTGCCCTCCCCACGCTGTTGCTAAGGAGGAGGTGACTGCTAAGCCGCAACCATGGTTGCGACAGCAACCATGCTGCTCGCATGCCACCATGGAGGTAGGGGATGGGCTCCCTACCCCCTTAAAAATATTTTTTTATTTTTTTATTTTTATTTTTAAATAAAAATATTATTTAATATTTATTTTTTTGTCAGAAATTTTTTGTACCTGAAAATAGAGAGCTTCTTCTTTATTATTATTATTATTATTTTTAAAAATAATAAATTCAAATAACAAACCCCCATGTTTTAAACACGTTTATTTTCTCAATTGACTTTCTTTAATAGAAGTAGGGTTTCTGATAGATCTAATTTCTTTTTTTTTAAATTATGATTTTCACATGCAATTTCAAATTAAT